>KV875303.1:42774-120062 GCA_001879505.1 Calonectria pseudoreteaudii
TATTCTTAAGTTGTTAAAGATAAAAATAAAACTTAAAGAAGTTTATAATTTAAGGTAAATAATAGAGTTTTATAACTTAAGTAATAGAAATTATAAAAAGTTATTTTTATAAGTTAAGTAATAAAATTATATTATTCTAATTATTAGGTTTATATTATAGAGTAGATTAGGTATATTAAGTTTAAATAATATAAAAAGTAATAAATAAGAGAATATTATATTTAGTAATAGATTAATTAATTAAGTAAATAATTAAAAGTAATTAAGTTATATTAAAAGTTAAGTTAGATCTTAATAATTATAACTTTTATAATTTATATAAAAGAAGGGTTCTTTAGAGTTTTTATAGAATTTAAATTAGTTTATTTTAAAAGTTAATATTTTTTTGAGAGTATATTATTCTTTGTAGAGTATTGTTCTAAGTGGGGTAATGGTTTAGTTATTCTATTGGTGTGGAGTATAGTATAGTTATTGCTGATTCTTGGGCTATCTGGGCTTCTACTGGTGGTCGCTGGGCGAGCTGGACCTAGGTCGTAATAATAATACCCATAATAATTCTTCAGTGGAGGGGTCACAAGTGGTGCTAGATGAGGAATGGAGAGATGATACGGAAATGGTGCCAACACACATGGAACCCTGTGAGTGTACGCCTTAGGCACCCTTGGAAGGCATATATAAGCTCTTTACTTGGGTAGATAGATAATGAGACCGCAACCTTCCTACCACATACCACTAAGACCCCTACTGTTCTAACCCTGCCGGATGAAGAGAGGGGAATCTTGTGTTGATATTCTTGTATTCTAATCCCCCGGGCACTGAATAACTACCCATCTATCTTGTAGAATTCCAAAGAACCCAGTATTATCTTGAATGCATTTTTTTAAATACATTTTTGTTAAATTCTACCTAGAACAGCTCAGAGCTCATTGAATGCCGATGATCCTTTTAACAACCAATGAGGACTTGGATGTCAAAGCTCCCAGTGATTCTGTGCTTCAACATGATATGAATGGAATCAATGATGCCTGAGAGCCAAATTTCTGTGACAAATAACCGATTCTGTGACACTCTGAGTATTCCGATGAGGGGAATGATGAATCGGCAGCGAAAGCGGGGGTGCGCGATATTAGTGCGGAGGAGCACCGTGACGAAGAAATGCAAGATGAATGTCTACTGTGTGATCATGGCAAAGCCATCAGGGATGTTTCCCAAGGTGCCAGTTACCCAAATATTTTTACTACAACACTCTTGATATCCATGTTCTTCGTGCTGTGATCCAAGTCCGGGGGCCTCAGAATAATCCGTGCGCACGCAGGCCTTGGTAAAGATCCAAATAGCCGAACCAATCATGGCACACGGATTGTTGGGCTGTCACCGCCTAAACTGTGCATCCGAATACCTACCAGTTGAACAACATTTTGTCTGCTTTGATTAAACGACGCTCGAGTATCGATCCATAAATATTCAGGCATCACAGCATTACTCTTGCGTCTCAAAATGCCTTCAACCAGCACTCTTGTCCTGCCATACAGGAAGAGATTACGGAGCCCCGAAAATGACGGTCAAGCACCGAGTACAGACGCCACCAAGCGACAAAGGCCGTCGCATTACCAGAGCCAGAAAGATTGCAGGGATGACAGTGACTTTCTCCGAGGCCCTAATCCTTCGTTTTCAGGTATTTAATGCATCGATTGTATTGTTCAAGTAAAATACTTGCTGACAAAACCGAAGTTAAATCATCAACAACTAAACACCGCCGACGGTTGTTGGATTCTCTAGTCGAACAGACAGATGTATGCTCTGATGCAATCAAAAGCCCGGCCTTAGGAACGTGCGCATGGGTTCTCCATCATGCTGCCTATCTCCAATGGCGAGATCCGAGCTACTTTCCTCACCATCGTGGCCTACTTTGGATCAATGGTACGAGCGGCACAGGAAAATCAACCATGATGAAGTTTCTCTACCTTCGACAGAGAAAGGATGCCGAATCATCGTCGGAATCAGTCATTTCCTATTTCCCAAATTCAAGTGGACCAGCCACATCGACGTCGTTGATTGGAGTTTACCAATCTTTACTGCTTCAAATTCTGACTCTTTTCCGAGACCTCCAGGAGGTTCTTGATGACATAGATGAGCTACCTCGAGACAAAAACGGCCAGGCGACCTGGAGTGTACAAATCCTACAGAGCACATTATCTGCTGCACTCAAAAATCTCGCACGACGCAAGTTGACCTGCTTCGTGGATATTCCCGAAATGTGCGAACAGAGTCAGGTGCAAGACATGGCGGATTTCTTCGTAACTCTTGGTGAGACGGCATCCTTGAATGGAACACAGCTCTACATCTGCTTTTCAAGCCCGACCTGGAGTGGCTTCAAGTACCAGGGTCAGGTATTGCCACTCCAAGAACAAGAGGAGCATACTCAAGACATTGAAAAGTTTATTCGACAAGAATTGCGGATTGGCACTGGAGAAAGAGTTGATGCAATTCAAGAACAGATTCAACAGAAATCGGCGGGTGTCTTCCTGTGGGCCGCCCTTGTGATTACGGTACTAAATGAAGAATTCAGTGGTTGGGATTTATTGGCTGTCGAGCAGAAGCTGACAGATTTGCCCTCTGGATTGCCGGAACTCCTTGCAATCATCCTAAAACAGCATAAAGGCAACCCGGATGAGTTTTTACTTTGTGTGCAGTGGCTTCTCTTTGCTAAAAGATCATTGGATGTTGAGGAGCTCTATCTTGCTATTACTTCGGGTGTTGACACTCGACCACGCAGCGTGGCGTGGAGCCTTCAACGCGACAGGAAATTCCGAGTTAGAAAGTTTGTCTTGAAAATATCCTACGGTCTTGCGCGGGTGAATGAAGCCGGAAAGGTCATACTGTTACACGAGTCCATAAAATATTTTTTGATAAACGGCGGGGGAGCTAATTTGCTCTGGCCCAACATTGCAGACTTCCAAAGCCATGCTCACAACACTCTCAAGGAATGCTGCGTCCGTTATATGGATGCACAAATGTTGAACGCAGCGTTTCTTCCATACGCTAAGGTCAAATTTCACGGCAGCAATACATCATACATACGACAACGGGCACTGGCAGACTTTCCATTGGTGACCTACGCGTGTCAGAATACTCTGCATCACGCTGAAGCTGCTGCTAAAAGCATATCACAAGAAGGGTTTCTAAAGGTCTTTGATCTTGAGTCATGGATCAAGGCTTACAACTTTCTTCAGCAAGACAAGAGCGGTCATTACACATTGCAAGCACACATTCTCTATATTTTGGCAGAACACAACTACCCTCGGCTTATCAGAACCCAACTCGACTTTGACCCAAGGATTAACTTTCAGGGACAACGATACAATTACCCTCTGTTCGCCGCTTTGGCAAATGGCAGCAGCGCCGCAGTCAGAGAATTGCTAAGACGGCCGATGGCAGTGACAGGTGACAGCACGATTCCACCAGCGCTTCCGTCCAAGCAAACTTTTGTTGCTCCTGACAATTTAACCCCACTTCAATGGGCCACACGGAAGGCCATTGCCCCGTTGGTGAAACTTCTCATTGCCTCCGGGGAGTTTGACAACACCTTGGTCGATCATTGCGAGCAGCCCCTCATTACGTGGGCGGCCGTGCATGGTCACAAGGACGTGGTCAAGACCCTAATAGAAACAAAAAATGTCCATGTCAACACAAGAGATAATTACGGAAATACAGCTCTATCGCTGGCTGTGAACCATACGTACACAGATTTGGTCAGATATTTGCTATCCCAACCGGGTATTAATGTGAATACGCGAGATCAGGCAAAATATTCGCCCTTGCTCTGGGCGGCGTTGAATGGAAATGAGACCATCATGGATCTTCTATTAGCAATGGAAGGTATTGAGGTTAACATTTTGAACTACATGGGTGAAACGCCTTTGATGTGCGCTGTTCAGCGCGAGCATGTGGGCCTCGTGGGTCGGTTATTGGCGAGTGGTGATGTGGATGTCAACTTGAAAGACCAGGGCGGTCGAACTGCATTATCACGGGCCGTGGAACAAGGGAGAGAGGATATCGTCAGGGCCCTGGTGGCGATTCCAGGCATTGATGTCAATACCCAGAATAGACTTGGGGTGCCGCCGATTTTTGAAGCCCTCAGACGCGGGAACCTTGCGATTGCGGATCTTATTCGGCCTCTTTTATAATCACCGATGTTTTATAGCAGAATATACTCCGTAGTAGAAGTCATGACATAATCGATATGGTGTTCTAAGATGGAAACACAGGACGAAAATGAAACAGATGTTGGCAGCGTGATGACGATAATGCAATGGACATCCTTTTGGCTCCATAGCGACCTACATGGTCCTATGAACTAAAAATTAAACATAAAAAAGGTCAAAGTTGATGAGTGTCACAGCTGAGTAACACAAAGATGTCCAGCGAATCACAAAGCACGAGGTATATAGACTTTTGCTTAGGGACAAATAAATACACAACAACCAGCTTCATCTCATTACGGTCTCAGGTCATCATATGTGTCATTATTTTAACTTTGGTCATGTGCAGACTAGTACGGAGCTACTGATTTAGCGTAACTAGACGGCCAGAGCATTATGTGGCGGTGTTTAGAGGCGTTTTCTTGAACCAGCTGAACGGACACAAATTCAACGCGTCTGAATTCCTGCTGCATGGATGCCTGGCGTATCGTTATCACTTATACTTATGCCAGATCTGGCATAGCGACTGAACCTGAGGTGTAGTCAGTTCGTACTCCTTTGTTCTATCGTTTCCCCTGATTCGCAATAGAATCGCACCGTATTCTAAGTACCAGTGTGTCAGGGAGGCTGGAAGAAGAGGCGGGATGCGTGGCAATATTGTATATCATATATCGCGGCAGTTCTTCTAAAACTCTATGGTCGACGCTGACCAAAAGGGGATATCGAGGGTGGTGAGGGACCATATTTTATTACTGGTCGTTCAGTTGGGTTTTAGCGGACACACTTCGTTTGTTCATGCCTGGATTCCTGCATGGATTATGGACTGTGGCTTGAAGTGCCTCCTTCAAATGAGGTTAAAGTATAGGCTGGCATTCGGATGATTTCGTTGGTTGGCATATTCCGCTCAGCTTTCAGCCACTTCCACAAACTAGAAATGACGCTGTCTCTTCACCCCGCTTCGCATTTTCCGGTGAGATTTATTGACCATGCCGCTCGCCCCCGGTAGGTTCGACTAAAAACTCGAGTCTGATCTTTCTATAAACGACAAACCTATTCTAACCGGTTTGAGTGTCATGATCCAGTTTTGGTTGCCACGGACTTACCCAGGCGTTGAAGTTTTACAAAACCTATCAAAATGAAACAAATGGTCACTTTCTGGGCATTGGTTGTCGGAGCTAACGCCAAGGTAACATTGAAAAATAAAAGTTGGGATCTGCAGGAAGGCGTTCCTTTCACCGTAGCCATCGCCGGCTGCGAAAATGGATGCACTGTTACGTTGATGAAGGGGTTGTCCTCTGATCTGGAAGATTACAGAGTTTTGACTAGTTGGTTTTTGCTGTCGGCAAGCAGGTTTTGAACTGTGTCTTGTCTAGTCCTAGTGAATGCTCTGCTGCTGACAGTTGGAAGGTAGCCTGAGTGGCAATTCTTTCACGTTCATGCTCAAGAACCTACCATCCGACAATTACTCGTTGAAAGTGGAAGATAACGATACAGGGGATACAGACTATAGCTCGCGTCTTCACTACAAACGTTCCGATTCGGTTGATATTCCCAACGCCTCCAACTTCTTGTGGCTACCCACCCAGCGTATCGGTGGACCGATATTGGAAACTTACACTGACAATAATAACATTGGTCGGTTTCACTAAGAGGATGTTCGATTTTCGTTACTAAGGTGGTATTATGATTAGGGCCGATGCCGACCATGGGACCAACATCGTCCGCCGCGGATCCTTTAGGGGGCGGGGTGCCGGCTCCCACAACATCTTCTAGTTCTCGGTCTTGTGAGTATACCCACTCATCTTAACACGGTTCATTTCCTGATATATTGCCGCAAGCCGCTCCTGCTACTTCAACCAGCTCACTCAAACAGTCATCAACGCCAACACCGGTCTCAACTCCTACGGGTGAAGAAAAGCACAGACTTAGTGCAGGGGCAGTCGGTGGTATCATTGTTGGTGTCGTCTCTGTTATTCTGATCATACTAGCTGCTAGCTTTTGCTTGTGGCGGCGGAGGCGAGCAAATCAGGTCATTCAGCGGAGTCTTGCTTCAGATTTGACAGAGACAGGAAATGTGATCGACCAGCCAATTGCAGAGCTGGAAGGAACTAAAACTATGTTGACGGGAGGGAATTTGACTGTATCAACCAGGGCGCAAGAGTCACACATCTTACCGCGACCTGTGGGGCCATCAAATCGATACCAATCGGTTGAAAAACCTGTTGTGGAATTGGATACAGAAAAGCAATCGGGCAAGGGCTCGCAAACCATCACATCTGAGCTACCGGGACAAGAAAGTCCCGGTATAGTTAAGCACTCGCCGGAAGCAGTAGTTGATGCGACGACCACTACGAGCCAACTACCAGCTGGGATGAATGAGGCTCACATCCATCACGAGCCAGATGCCGATTCTGGTACCACTGCAGCGGCCGATACGGAGATATCAGAAAGGATCCTTTCACCAACCTGTGGCATCAACTCCTCGACTTCGCAAACGTCACAGGCCGAAGACACTGAAAACCGATCATCCTTACTCGAGAAATTCTCCCAATTGGAAATCCGCAGGCAGCGGCTACTGGAGTTGAACAGGATTGAACAAGAGCAAGCGGATCTAAAACAGCGTCTAAAGCAATTACCAGATGACGGTAGAGAGTGACCCGGCCCTTCTTGGGCGATTAACCAACTTATACGGTTAAAGAAGCTGGACAGCAATATATCGCACTCACTGCCTCAAAATGTTTGGCCGATTCCGTGAGGGAATGATACGATGTAATTTGGACCACAGTATACAATCTAAAGGCTAGCAAATTATCCCAGAGACATGAATTAAAGCAACGCGGTCCAGAATGTTTTAGCATTTATATTGTAATGATTGGCTCACTGCTCCAAAGAATATGCCCACCAATTGATCCCTAATGACAGTGTGATGGTAGCCACAATTACAGCTCTTGATGTAGCAACTAATCCACATTCAAGGCAGGGCACAGCACTACGAACATTGTCTCAGTTGCTTCTTCCGTCCGCACCAGTAACTTGTGTGCTGTTAGATGGCGTGAGAGTGGCCCGCGTTCATCTCTTAGGGTAACCGAACTCATGGCAGTGGAAACACTCTTGTCTGCCTTGATAAGTCCTGTGGCGCAGGTTCGAGTATGCAAGTCATTTATATCCAGGTCGCCCGTTTCCATTATGCTCTTAACAGTGCAGCGGAGGAGGTACGTGGTGGCAGCGGTCGATTCGACACCAGGGGCTCAGCTAATGTTGTAGTCTCTGAACCACCGCCCGGCATGGGAAGTGATGCAAGAGATCCGGAAGATATGTTTGCGAATGCTGGGGTGAGCTCGTGGACCTGAAAGAATGCGCAAAGCGCTAATATTCTGAGGGGAATCAAGTGAAGGACATGTCGCCAAGGGTTCCGTACCCGAAAGGAGTGTTGCCCCGGCTCCTCCATCTACAATTTGCAAGTGCACCCCTGGCTCCTCGGCCGTCTGCGCCACCAGAACTACACCGTCGCCTGAATAACCCCTGTTACCATTCTCAACTACAGGGATAATTACGCGCCTAATCTGTGTATCCATACCTGTGGGTCCACAAGGCTGACAGTCGGACGGATTTCGGAGCTATCAAACGCCAGGCAGTTCTGGGGCCCAATTCCCCATAAAGGTCCGCTATTAATCAGGCACGCACATAGAAATGAATTGCGAGCCCACTCCTCCTTTCTGAGCTGATTACGCGGCTCTTTTGCTTTGGCTCTATTGAAACATCAGTCCACGCTTCGCTTCTGCCAAGACACTCATTGACTTCTTTTTGACCGCAGAATGGTGTATTATATCATTGCGACATGACCAATTATTTCCAGTATCAAGAGTCCTTGGCTCAAGCAAAAAATGACCTTCCTCGCATTCGACTCCTCGAATTGCATCCCGCATCTCGTCCAAAACACCCACTTGACTGCCGCCTTGTTGTTGTTGAATTTTACAAGGATATCGAGTACACTGCTCTGTCTTACACTTGGGGCACACCAGATGATGCCAGCATGGTCGAGATACAGATCTGCAACCAGCCATTCAAGGTGACTAGAAATCTGGACGCAGCACTGCGCCGATTACGCCACAAAAACATTGATGTTCGGCTCTGGATTGACGCTATCTGAATTAACCAAGAGGACAGCACTGAAAAGGGTACCCAGATTCGGCTGATGGGAGATATGTACTCCCGAGCCAACCAGGTTGCCGTATGGCTGGGCGAGGCTGGAGAAGAGAGTCACAAGGCATTCAAGATGATAAAGAGATGGGGCGAGTTGAGAGATTTAGAACACTTCGAAGCTATTACGGGATTCAAAGGCCAAGCCCACCCAGTAGCCGACGGATCCTTTGTCACAGCCATGCAATACACGGATGAGAAAGCTTGGCAAGCCATCAAGGCTCTGCTACAAAGAGCCTGGTGGTCCAGAGTCTGGGTTGTGCAGGAAGTGGCCATGGCACAAGATGCTGTTCTGTTCTGCGGTGATGACGAACTCAGCTGGAACCACTTGTCGCACACTGTGGATATCGTCTCCCAGCTCTTGGCAAAAAACATTCTCGACACGAGATTTTCTCAATTTCTGTTCCTGAATCAGAAGAGTGATGTCGTAAGCATGTGCAGACTGCATGAAAGAGGAGCTTTGGACCTGATTGAAATCTTGGATTGGACCGTAAACCGTTACGATGCAACGCACCATCGTGATCTCCTCTACGGTTTGCTGGGCCTGGCCCTACCGGCAAGCCTCCAAGTCCAGGTCAGCTACGAAATGAAAATGAGTAATGAAGGGAAAATGGAATACAAAATCGAGGATTGGAAAATCTTGGCTGAGCTTGTTCGCGGTGTCGCCGAGCAGAGGAACTCGCTGCGTCTGCTCTGCCGCGCCGGTGTTGGAGTTGGAGATTTCCAGCGGCGGATGGACTTGGACCTGCCCTCCTGGGTACCTGATTTGGGCCCATTGCCTCCCAAGGAAAGACACTGGCCCCCAACCCACATGGATCACAGTCGTGCTGACGGAGAGAGGCGACCGCAAGTGCGCTTTAGCTCAGATCTCAGGACCATGGAAGTTACGGGTGTCATCTTTGATAAGGTCATGGTGGTAGTTGGACAATCCGAAGACCGGAATATTGCATGGGGGTTGCTTAGCTGGTGCAGAGTGTCATTGTACGGTCCTGAACCATATCCTACAGGAATACCAAGACTTCAGGCCTTCTTTCGAACAATTATTTGCTACTTGGCTCCATCTACTCCACTAGATTTAGCCAAGGGCAACTTTTGGGAGATGGCGCTTGGATTTATGTGTTGCTTGGGAACTATTTGTGCGGGCGTGCTGAAATCCGGTTGCTCAGAGGAGTTCTCCCGGTTCAAGAAATTTCTGAAAAAGAAGGATATGAGCGAGCCCGTCAAAGGTATGGCAACGTATCTCTTCTTGCACAACTGGGCCGAGAACAAAGAAGAGGAGTTCGTCCAAGAGTTGGATCAGGCTGATAACGTTGTGGAATTCGTTCTTCGACCGTTCCTTGGATCCGAAGATTCTGATCAAAGGCTGAAGATCCTGCCTAGCGAAGAGGAATCCAGAGAAGCCGACACATCGGCCATCCTCGCCGGTGAAATTTTCAACATGGCCGTCCCAGGCAATCGACAACGTGAGTTACCGTCCGGCTTCCCAACAGCCCGATCCGGTGCACCGAGGCGAGGTGCGCATTTGGGACAAACGTCATATTTCCAGCGTATAGAACAAAGGTTTACCCATCACTGGGTTGACGTGTACAACCGGTTTTCCTTTTACATCACCGAGGCCGGGTACATGGGCGTGGGTCCCAAGTTGCTTTTCCAGGAGGCTGATTTGTGCATCTTGCCCGGCTGTCGCATGCCATTGGCCATTGATAAAGTTGAAGACGGATATCAGTTGGTCGGCAGTTGCTATGTTCAAGGTGGGATGCAAGGCGAATTCATGGGCGACGGGAGGGGTAAGATGACACAGATCAAACTGTACTGATAGTTTGAATTTCCTTGAAGCAAAAGAAAGATCACGGCAATCATCATTTCAACGCATGTTACCAGGACTTCATTATCGATAGTCCTTCATTTCAAGTCAAACCCACAACTTAGAAGACCAACTTGATAGGTGGACAGGACAATTGAATATTGAACATACCACATTCAACTTGGCCCAGGCAGGTGATATGCACTGCATGGTATATGCTGGATTCGGAATACGTGTTACTCTTCACCCATATCCAGATTTGACGTTCGAGTGTGAAGTGGAGGCCAAAACGGCCGCCCCATAAATACGCAGAGAACTCATCAAAACTATTATTAGAAGCCAAACGGCGGAGAAAAAAGCAGAATTCTGCTCCACTACATGGTCGGATGTCGCGAGATTAAACACGGCCGTAAAAACTCGCCAAATCGGACTATGCAGTGGATCACGTTTGCTTTTTCTATCGCGTTTTGCTGCTCATTGTAGCTTTGATTGGATCTCCGCACGTTTATGGGCACATTTTGGTCTCCATTTCATGGTCCGATTTGGCGAGTGTTTACGGTATTCAGCAAAGCTAAAAGGAGTATTGTCTGAATGGTGCAGTTCCAATGCGCTGGATCGAGCTGTTAGTGAAATATAGTGTCAAGTAAGTGCTTTTTAGGGTTTGGATGATGATTAATCAAATGCGCAGCAATTTGTAGCCTACCCTAAACATGGCACAACAAGCTATCCAACGCAAAATTTCTGCACTATGTACCCAGTAATTAGTTCAATTACTTTTTTTTATTTGAGTTTGACTTAGATTTAACTTGATCTATTTTTTCAGTACGTAGTCCCCTAAATCTAACGTTGAATTTAAAAAGTTCATCTGAAGAGGTAGCTAAGTTTGTAAACCACGACTTTGGTCCATGTAGTCTGATGTATGCTGCACAAATAAGGGTACAATCTCCAAGCATCCTAGTAACAAAAAAGTGTCCCGCTACCATGTCAAACGCGAACGATAGTAAGCTCTGAGGTGTTCAAAACCGACTTGGTTTTTAGGTGTGGGTTGAACATCGCCAAGATTGGACCCCATACGCGCGGATTCATAAGAGGGGTGGGGGCTTGGACGCAATTCTTGTTAATGCATCTAGATCCCGAGGAAAAGTCTGGGAGAAACACCATGGATCTCATCAATTCAATATTTAATTCGAGAACTAAATAGAAAATTCGGATGCTTTCATGAAATGCATCAAATGATAGGGCGAGCCACAATTTGATTGCGCTGGTTAGCATTGGGTTAGCGCGTGTCGATTATGTCCGACCGGAGATAAAACGTAAACCATCAGTCGTCGGATTTCCCGCCGCAAGCGTCAGGTCCCAGTATTGACGTTCGTTTGCCCAGCGCCTCTGTACACAAAGCTACATAGCATTCAAATTCGAGCTATCTGCGGTAGGCCGGAGACAAGACCGTTTGTGATATCATTTCCCCTCAAAGTAGCGGTTTTTGTCGTTGCCGCCTGCATTCTTCTAATGCTTATTTCAAGCTTAAAATGCGGTGAACGGGTAGAAAAGCAAAACTGTGGAAGACTTGTATCCGATTCTGGGAAGAAGAAAAAAAAACCAACTTGATTTCATGAATTGTCGCGCCATGTCTGAACTACAAAATCGAACAACACCCCGCTACACGGAGCAGGATCTCAAGGGCAAAGTTGCGATTGTCACGGGAGCGAGCAGAGGCATCGGATATGCCATTGCGCTGCACCTTGCTAAGCGTGGGGCGGGAATTCTGACCACATCAACGACAGGCAGCAAGCACATTGATGAATTGCGCGCCCAGGTTAGCCCGATTCACGCAGAACGAGATGTCCAGCTCCCCAAAATTGTCAATCAAATCGTTTCTTTGGAAGACCCAGAGGCACATGTCAAGATCGCAGATGCAATTGAGCGGGAGTTTGACAGCCACGCAGATATGTACATCAACAATGCCGCCATCACCGACCGCACATATCCCGGACACCTCCAGGCCGAAACAGTGGACAGGTTATTGCTGTGCAACGTCAGGGCTCCGGCACTGATCATGGATGAGTTGGTCAAGAGAAGATATTTTCGGAAGGAAAGCCGCATCGTCTTTATCAGTAGTGCCGAGTCTGTCAACTGCGAACCTGCGGTCGCCATTTACGCATCAACAAAAGCGGCCAACGAAGCCATGACGCGTGCCTATGCAAATGCGTTTGGTGGAAATGACCTGGCGTTTAGCTTCATGGCAGGAACCACGGCGAACAGCGTGCTTACCGGCCTTACGGAGACGGGCGGCGTGAAGCAGTACGGGGAGAAGGAGTGGGATGGCTTGCAAAGATTCTGGGTGGGCAAACAAACTATCCCACGACTGGGTCAGCCTGATGATGTAGCAGATGTCGTGGGATTCCTGTGCAGCAAAGAGGGCAGGTGGATCACTGGGAGTAAGATTAGCGCAAATGGAGGTAGTATTGCGATTGTCTAATTGATGTACCAATGTTCGCTTTTGCCCATAGTTGGCCGCTTTTTTCTCTCTTTTAGATATTGGAGATTCAAGTTGTGAATATGGATAATAAATTTTGCATCTTTATGGGTGGGCAGTATGAGGCAAACAATTGGCACTTTACTCTCCATCGTGATGTCCCACTAAGATGGCAGATTGACTAGCGGCGAGGCGACGCCAAACAACCGAGGCCGCCACAAAGACAGGCCCTAGGGTTTAAGCGAGGGATATCTAGAGGCGCCACGATCTCGCGAAATCCAGATTTTAGGCTGAGCGCTAATGGCTCGAATGGATCCGTGGGTGTCTTGCGACTCAAAGTCTGGGGAAGTTGCGTAGATATGATTAGCATCACCTTAATCCGTAGCATACCGGGGGGTCACATGGACATGCAAATATCAGATCGGACATATGTTGTGGCATCGGACATAATAAATTGGTACCGCTCTTGGTCGGGGACCAAGCCTCCTTAGCTTAAACGCCACATTTTTAAACTAATATAACATGCTCTCGTATCCAACGAGAGCCCTACAGTCCGCTCAGCGTGAGGCTCTAACAAAATCGAAATGAGACACTGAGAATCGTTCATGTACGCATTCTGGCCTGCCTGAGTGTTTTGGAAGAGAGTTTGTCGTGGTATTTTCTTTAACTCGGGTCAAGCTGCCGTATTTATAAGCACAACGGTATTCAATGATGCCCACATATCAAACAGACTTCTGGTCATAAAGATATAAAGAAATATGAACAGTGATTCTCACATACCTATGTATGGTATCGCCGTTATGGAAATGGTGCGTACCTACCCACCTTAAAGTCGGCATGAAACCTGCGATATTCACGTGCATTCTCGACGAGTATGTAGTGTCTTTACTGGACAATAGAGCAAGCTCAAATGTGGATTGATGTGCATTAGCCTTTGTCCACAATGAAGCCAAATCTAAGTTTAAAACGTTGTTACGACAATACGTGTTCGTATGATAGATAATGGGAAATTATATACACAATGTACCTGGTAGTGTGACTAAGTAGCAGCGCTCAAAAGCTCTCTGAGTCGTGATGGTATGTCATTAGGAGGTTTTATTTAGTTACTTGACAGGACCCCATTGCAAGACATACCCCTGCGAAAGGATCTGGAAGGAATAGCATCGGGTGCGGTCATGTCGATGGTCAAATTTTGAAAAGCTCGACCTATGCTTTCAATAATGTCATGTCGCCTATCTTTAACCAAATGAATGCTACCAAACTGCATTTATTTGGTGTAGATTTCATTAAACCTGGAATCGAAATTGAGGATGCTTGGTATTCGCAGCTTCCCCTTCAACAATTGTCCCGTCAGACCCTGCCGTTGCGTAGTCACGGCGCCGATTTTCCCATCTCATCCATGTAGTATACGTAGTGCTAAATACAATCAATGCCACGCACATCCCAATATTGGTGAGTAAACTGGTCTTATAGCGTGGCGCTTCCCATTCGTGGTAAATATTGCTTGACAAAAGCCCAGCACAATTTGCAGCCGCAATATAAATTCCACTCGTCATTGCGCGAGCGTTCAAATTTGGAATATTAGAAACCGTCCATGTTGAGCCGAGGGGTGTAGAGGGGTATGCCTTGTCCTGGGTGAGCGTCGTGCCTTTAACATGACTAGGATGAACTTACCCCCATAGTGCAGAGAAACATGGCAAAGTAGAGGACTGCAGTATTGGAAGTATCTATTAATGTGAGGATGATGTAACCGATCAAACTGACAACTGCTGAAGCGGCGATGTGAAAACCTCTTTCTTGGAAATGGTCAGAGGACTTGCACCAGATAACAAGTACGACAGCGCCCGTCAGCGCAGGTGCCACTGTATACTATACAGGTAGGCCAGATGATGATTGGAGAAAGGGTAGCTGCTCACCAGATTGGTCTTGATCACGCTGTATCCTAACCTGCGAATAACCATGGCTAAAAAGTTGGCATTAGATGTAAGAACAGTCCCACCGATAAAGGACATGGTAATTCGAATCCAACCATGAGGAACCAAAAACTCCCCAAAGGCCTCTTTCAAATTGAAACTGGAATCCATTGTAGAAATTGAGTCTTGTTCGAGACGATGATGGGCAACCTCCTTTTCCATCTTGGAGAGAAACCATGCGGATTGAGTGTCTCGTGGGAGAACGAAGAATGCAACAATGGCCCAAGAAATTGATAAGCTGCCTTCAAGAAAAAAAAGATACGACCAAACAAAATGATTTGGGTTTGATATTTGAAACATCCCGTATGCAAGAAGACCCCCAAAGGCTGATGAAGATGTCAGTGCAGCGTAGAATATTCCAATTCGACTTGCAAGTTCCTTTCGAGTATACCAAGTCGATAGATAAAAGATGACTCTATATTCAAATTTAGCAATAGCCCGTCTCCTGAGTCTGTGAACAGCGGACTTACGACGCCAGAAATCCAGATTCGAAGATGCCAACCAAGATACGACACGCAACAAGATGCTCATAGTTCTTTACAAATCCAGTAGCAAGAGAGGGGGCTCCAAATCCAACGAGCATCATTGGTATAGTGTAATTTGCTCCTATTTTCTTTGTAAACATGGTAACAAATGGGCCTAGGACAATGAAAGGAATTTGGTAGTAAGTAAGGACCTGGTTGAACTGATTTCCATTCAACTGAAGGTCCTCCGCTAACCCCGCGGTATGGGCGTTGGAAATATTGCTACGAGCCAACGAGCTTCGGAAACGTCAGCGTGCCAAAATTTGGTCGGTGGTAATGGAGTGAACATACTTGAACAAGTAAGCGATCGTGAGGATGGGCAACAAAATCAGGTCGGCTTTGAGCTTCAGTGACTTGACAGTAGCCGGGTTCAATGTCACTTCCAATTCCCCAACCTCTTCCTGGCTCAAAGGCTCAGTCTTGTTGACTTGGAAATCTTTGCTATTATCCATTTCTTTGGCACTTTTAAATTCAAGCATTGTAGAAATGAGCAACTGTGCAATCCCGGTGGTCGTGATCAAATATCCTACGTCTTGTCCCTGATGTCATCCTGCCACTCTTTATATCTGTGTCGGCATCTAAGCGATTGGAGTTGTGAATGCTTAGCTAAAATACTTTCTAGAGATAAAACTACGGATTTTAGTAGAGACAATTGGTTCTAATTGGCCTCTTAGGCAAGAGACCGAGACCGATCTGTGATAAGGCTAAGGTAAGCCTTTTGCCGTTCTGCGATCGGATAAGCCGGCGTGAGATCACCGAATTGTGGGTCTTCCTTATCTCCCACATGATTAAAGCTCGGGTAACCCGATCTCCGGCCCTGTTTATTTGCAAAAGCCTCACATTGGTACAATTCATCAAATATGGAGCAAAGGACTGCATCCCGACGTCGCAGAACACCGCAAGCTTGTGAAGTGTGGTAAGTCCGTTCCGAATTGCCTCTTGAAAGCTGAGACTGAGTTGCATTTGCTTAGTCGAAGAAGAAAGACCAAATGCAACGGAGCAAGGCCAAGGTGTCGGCAATGCACAAGCCGAGGTGTCACCTGCATCTGGGAACATGAAGATGGGTCCCCTCCAAGAGTTCAAACCCCAAGCGCAGACGTATCACCTCAATCGCCCTCATGTGCCAGCCCGCCCTCTCTAGGTCGGTTAAGAAGATGTCTCGACATATTCTACCAACATTACCTCCAAACAGTATTCTGTTCCTTCATCCACATACCATTATTTGAGGAAAAGACAAATGAACTAGAATTCTTGACAACGTCGATCATTTGTTTAGCATCTCGTCATCTTACACCAGATGAAGCGAAAGAGGATTTCGGCTTCGGCTCGGGAGCAGAATTATGCATTCATTACAGCTCGCTTGCAATTCATTTGGCCAAGGATTCTCTTGATAAGCCTAGTGGTAAGCCAGGGTTGATTCTTGGTCAAAGTGATTATTTCCCTAACAGTTTTGTAACTAGTTCAAAATGTCCAAGGAAATCTTGTCCTGGCTTTGTCCGAATTGCTCAATCATTCGGGATCAAGCCACTGGATGCTGGTAGGCACAGCGATCAGGATGGCCCAAATCATGAGACTCAACAAGGAGTATCATGAAAGGAACTCCAACACAGAACAAGAAATCCGCCGTCGCACATTTTGGGCTTGCCTATCGCTCGACAGACTTTTTGCCTTCGTCTTGACCAAGCCCTTGACCTTAACTATGGAATCTACTACGATTTTCCTCCCTGGCTCAAATGCGTCACTAGCCTACCAGGAGGAGAGCCGGGGTCTATCATTCGCCACCTTGGATAACTTCACTGGATTCCTTTCCGATATTGGCATATTGCCATATTTCCTCAAATCATCGATTCTCTGGGGAGATATATGCGTGCTTCATATTTTCAACAAACGCTTTGTGGACACATCACCACCCACTGACCCCAATAGCACTTTTTTCAGGTGTCACGCGGCGATGCGTAGCTGGGAGTCATTGCTTCCGACCAATATTCAGTGGACAGCAAAGAACTATGAGGTTCAGTCAAATAACGGCAACGGTCGTACATTTGTTGCCATGCACTTTTTAATTAGGAGTAGTTATTGCCTAGCACACCAGTCGTATCTGCCACATTTGGATGGAACATCTATAATGTTAGACAGCACAGACGCTGCCGGCTGGTCACTGTTATATAAAGACCCGGACCTAGTTTCTACCTGTGTCTCAAACGCACTCATAGTGGGCAAGATGCTTTCAAGCCTGTACACAGCTGGGGGAGTGTCTCTTTCTCATCTCCAATCAATTTGGGTTGGGGTATCTCTTTTGGCAGTAGCCAACACATTTATGTGGCTCTTTTATGCTAATGATCTCGAATATTCGACAACAGAGAATAAAACGGCTGCGGAAAACTATCTTTCCATGATTTCGTTGTTTTTTTCTTCTTGGGAGTCTGATCATGCCATCGTCCGTGCATGGATCAATACACTTGATGATATGCATTTGGTATATCGAGCTGCATATTTGGGACAAATCCCTGATACCACAATCAGCGACAGGGAGACTTCCCAGGAAGATGCATCGGCAAATTTCCGCCCCCAGCCTGGGGATGGCTTCATTCCTCTAAGTATGGCCAAGGATATGCACTCATCATTAAGAGTAATCATGGGGGATTCCACAGCTAACCATGAGCTTGTGAGATCTGTATGGATGTGTTTTGCCTTGGGATGGCCCAACTGGCTTGGTGATTTATCAGGACAAGACATGATGGACTTGCTAGATGTTAACAATCCTTGATATAATCTAGATTTAAATACCAGACTGTTTTCATGAACAGAAAGGATTTCGCGTGTTTAGCTAACTCATCCTTGGCTAAGTTGGGTTGATGAATAGGTGATTTCAAGTAGACAACACTAAGATATTCTATACACACATTTTTACTTGCACCCAATCCTGTTCAAGTTGCAAGATCCTATACGGTACGCCCTGCTTCTGAGAGAAGTATAAGTTTGTAGATTTCCAATGTGCAATGTGCTGACCGCTGGTGGCGTGAAGAAGTGGGTGGTGAGCTGAGTAACGGTGCTTCCATCGGCTTATCCGAAATTTGGGCTGGGTGCGTTCTCAAAGTGTCAATTCTGTTTTAATATCCATAAATATGCTCGTCGCCCCGGAATATTGATCTGGGACTTGGCATCCATTTTCAATTCAAAACAACTCACCGCCTTCATCACCCATCATCATGACAACATCTACCACTGAAGTCAACATGTCGCAAAATGGAAACCAGGAATCTGGTCCTGTCTTGCCAAGCCCAATTGACCCCACCTTTTTGGACCGACTCGACCAGGATTTTATCGACTATTACAATGCGCATTTTGCGATCAAACCCACGACTCACACGGTGCCTATTTCAGAGATCCGTAAATACCCCAAGAAATTTACTTCCCCATGGGCCAAGGATTTTACCTACGATCCTTTTGTAAAGGATATCGAGATACCCGGAGATGACGGTAACCTTATCCGAGCTCGATGCTACCACCCTGATCCTCGTATTTCACCATACGGGGCCGGGCCATACCCAGTTCATATCAACTTCCACGGCACGTTGATGCATCAAGAGTTATTTTGAAGGCAACTAATTCAATTTCAGGCGGTGGCTTTGCGCATGGAGACCTCACAGGAGATGCTGAACTTTGTATGCTTGTCCGAGATCGCGTTGGAATCCTGGTGGTTGATGTTGAATACCGACTTTCTCCAGGTAAGCTTGGATGATATCATCGCACACGAAAATAAATGGCTGAACGCGCACTCTCCAACAGAATACGTCTATTTCAAGGGACACGAGGATGCCTGGGCGGTAATTCAGTGGGTATGTAATTGAACGCTTGCCTCTCTTTGCAAATCCAGTAGGATTAACGATTACAAAAAGGTCCACAAGTCTGGTTGTGCTATCAATGCAAAGACCAATTCGATTTCAATTGGCGGAATCTCTGCAGGCGCACATATCGGCGCCGTGTGCCAACAGTTCGCTCGCGATGCTGAGCTGAAATTGAAACTGGGTGAGTGAATAGGTGACATGGGATGTTGCAACTCACTGATGAATCTTTAGCCATCTTAGCAGTGCCACTCACAGTGGACTTTTCCGCTTACAAATCGCCCCAAGACTCGCCTTATGCCTCATACTCAATTAATGAACTGGCCCCTACATTGAACTGGAAACGCATCGCCTATTTTGGGGGGCTGATGAAAGACGCCCTCTCGAGAGACGGAGATTCAGCAGGCCGCCCAAGGTTCTGGAGCGATCCGATTGAAGGGAATTTAACTGGAGTTTGCAGGACCTTTATCGCAACTGCAGATTGTGACCCTCTCCGTGATGAAGGTGAAGCATATGGCCATAAGTTGGTAGAATCTGGAGTCACAGTGACCACTCATCGCTACATGGGAGTACCCCACCCATTCATGCACATGTTGACTCTTAAGAAGGCACAAGAGTATATCAGGGACGTTTGTTCTGAACTCAGATTAGCTCATGACGAATGAATGAAAAGGATTGCATCTATCAAATCATTTTTATTTTCAACGCATCATGATCATAAGATAGGCTGTGGTACTGCGATGAATAAACTGACCTTTGGCACTATTCGTTTTGTTTCTAAGTTGTGTTATCGATGTGAGATTCGGTAGACAGTACTTACAAGAGCTATGCGTTTATTTTAAGAAATAAATTACTAAACCTTTGCTAAAACAATGACGAACGCAAATATGATCGAACTGTGAGCAATAGTTTGATAAAAGCCTTCAGCAGATTGTAGGAATGTTGGTGAAAGCAATATGTGGCTTAGGACGTATTTGACATCAGTGTGCATGCATAAACCCATTGTGAATAAGGTAATAAGTCTAAGACTTAGAGAAGGGACCAGTTTCAAATCAAGACATGGCATATTTTACAAGTGCTACGAACGAAAAGTCTATGTATATTTGAAAGTGGCTAGATGTATCATATCTTTGAAGGCTTGCTTTCGTACCAAAAACGCCAGTACAAACTGTGACGGAAAGGTTTGATTGACGGCCCATACTTTGCTGTGGCAACGCATTTGATTTCGATGTCTGTACCCCCAGGCAACTTCGCAACGGCAACACACGTACCGAGAGATGATTCGATCTGCCATGACACTAGACCTTTGGGGAAATGCTAAATGCATGATGATTGTGGCAAACAAGAAGAGCCAAAAGATGAACCGCGTGAAAGTGTCTTGAGAAATCTCAACATCCTTGCACGTTTATTTCATCAGTCTAACTATACGCATGGCGCGATCGGCATCGTATCGGTTTATCCGAATGGGGAGTAGTGGAACTAGCGTTGGCGATCCATCATCTCCACCTAGCCCGATCTTCTCCTTCGGATAAGCCGATGTCTACATACGTTCACCGTGAAGTTCAAAGCACGAAACGTCCAATCCTTTCAACTATAAAAAGGTGACAAACAGCAGGATATGATATTTCAAATATTCTTGACCGTTTTCTAGTGAAACAATTAGAACATTTGGGCTTTTATCATCCACATAACTTCTTCATCCAAACAAGCAATGGCTTCAAAAGTTGAGGATCCTACAGTCGTCATAATTGGGTAAGTTTGAATGCAGTCCCTTTGAGACCAGTAACTAAAGGTCGAAAACATATAGGGCTGGCGTGACCGGATTGTCATGTGCCCTGAAGTTACAGGAGACGTTTGTCAAAACTTCCTCCACGCGCCCGTGGCAAATTCTCATTGTAGCGCAAGAATGGCCCACGTCTATTCCTGGAAGTCCGATTACACACTCTCCCAACTACGCATCAATGTGGGCAGGGGCACATGTGCGACCAATTCCCGCATCCACGCCGCAACTACACAAAGAGGCCCTCTGGTTGAGAGAAACTGTTTCCGAGCTCGACAGGCTATCCAAGGCCGACCCCTTTATTGGGATTACTTCTTTACCCGCCATCGAACTTTTTGAAGCGCCGGGTGAAGAGTACAAAGCTCAAACAGCTGAAAGCTTTGCAACAGAATCAGGTTTACCTGGTTACCGAGAGCTAACGACCGAAGAGCTTCCAAATGACGTCGAATTTGGTTTCGAGTACCAATCATATTCCATAAACTCCCCGATCTACTGCGGATATCTGTTGCGTAACTTTATCTTGCAAGGGGGCAAGACGATGCACCGGAGCCTAGCTAGTGAAGAGGAGGCCTTCTCTCTTGACCAAAATGTTAGGCTTGTGATTAATGCATCTGGAACGGGATTCAAGGATCCCAAATGCTTCCCTATTCGAGGTAAGCATGTTTCCGGTTTCTTCAGGGACTCTGACTAACTCTACCACCAGGCCATATTCTGTTGACCGATGCTACCCGAGCCACCAAGACAATTACACGGCAAAACAAAGACGGCACATGGAATTTTATTATCCCTCGTTCCTTTTCAGGAGGAACTGTTTTTGGTGGTACCAAAGAGCCCCACAACTGGAACACGAATCCCAGTCCGGAAATCCAGAAATCTCTACTTTTGGCTGGTAATCAATTGATGTCGTTAGCATGCCATGGGGAAAGGCTAGTAGGTCCAGAGCCGCGAGTCATTGCGGACATCGTTGGTCGCCGCCCAGCTCGCGAAGGTGGGATGAGGGTAGAGCTCGAGTGTTGCAATAGTGAAGGATCCAAAATGGGAAAGAGATTGTTGGTTCATGCATATGGCGCAGGTGGAAGAGGATATGAGATAAGCTGGGGCGTAGCGAACACAGTTTCAAAGCTTGTTACCGAGGCTCTTGAAATGTAAAACATCTGATCTAGATTGTAAGAAACACGCATATTTAAAAGCAGGAGTCAAATTATGTGAGCACGTTCGAATCTCCATTGACGATCGCAACTGAAGTCAAGTCATCTGATTGATATGCCCCCTGAGGTTCCCTAGCTATTCCATCCAATACGGAAGTTCAGCACTCATCAGTTCTGGTACTAGATTCTCGGGTAGCCATATCTTTATGTGGCTTCTGATTTCATGTGTAAGAGGCACAAAGGAAATCAAAAGCTTTCATGCCCCAATCTCCGACATTCAAGGCAACCTATCCGCTTGTTCTCATGCTTCAGTAATTCCGAGAGCAATTTGCACTGGAACTTTTAGTATTCGTCTGCTGGTTGGAGATATACTACTAAGCAAAAGGAGATTCCCTCGCCGTGATTGATGCCCCCTCAAGACGGTCCATGGAAGAAAGAAATTCCTAGTCAATACAATCATCAAGATCCTGACCCTTGCTCAATTGAGTAATAACCCAAGTATTTGAATTAGCCCAAGTAATTTCAACAAAAGTCGATGCACGGACGAGTTTATTGCTTGCTCTTGGGCTATGATTCGCTTGCGGGACCGTTTGCGAAAGTGCGGGGAAAATGGGGCCCGATCTAACCGCTCGCATTGGCCGGCTCGGCCAATGGAGCCCGGCAATCTAGCGTGCCGAGGCACCGGTAATAGCAGCATTCAATACTCAACTCAGCCCCAAAGCTTCGACTCAACTCAACCGCATTACGCTGCATCGACTGCATCATGTCCGACAACCAGGCCGCGGCGCCATCCTGCATCCAAGAGGCCTTGTCTTTTCGTCATGTGGAAAAAGACATTTACACAAATGTGCACCCGTTGTGGCAGCCAATATGGGGTCGTGGCATCTTTGGCGGCGCCCTGATTGCCCAGTCTCTGGCCATTGCCCAAGAGACCATCCCACCTCGCTTCGCCGTCCACAGCATGCACTGCCATTTTCTGCGCCCGTCCGTCACAACCAAGCCCATCGAATACAGTCTTGACCGCCTCACCGATGGCAGACAAATTGCCACCCGCAGGGTGACGGCGCTGCAATCCGGCAAGGCCACCTTCACCGCCATGATCAGCTTCACCCTGCAAACACCGTCAGCCAACAAGAAAATTCTGAGCCACCAAGTGTCAATGCCGGCCGAGGCTGCAACCTTTGGACCACCGACGAAATCTGGCAAACCCTTGGATGTGGAGCTGCTGGCAAAGACGAGCCAGACGGACCGAGGCAGCTTATTCGAGTGCGTGCGATTCCCCCACCCAGATCAGATCGACCGGCCAGAAAGCCGGCGCCTGCTGCACTGGGTGAGAATGCGCAGCCCGCTCACGAGCGACGGCGAATCGAGCCAGCTCACGCACCTCGCTTCCCTCGCGTACCTGAGCGACACCTATTTCATAGGCACGGTTGCCCGCGCTCACGGAGCCAACCGGTTCAACAATAAAAATTCCATCAACAAGCTGCTCGGCTCAGCAAACGACGACGAGAGCGGCTCGCTGAAGCGCAGCTTTGAACATCTTGCCGCCGAGGAGGCACTGGAGATTGAAAAGTCTACAGCAACACCGGAAGCAGACCGCGTCAACATGGAGATGATGGTCAGCTTGGACCATACCATTTATTTTCACAACCAGGACCGTGTCAAGACGGACGAGTGGATGCTTTTGGAGATGGATACCCCGTGGTCCGGGGATGACCGAGGGCTCGTCACGCAAAGAATCTGGACGGCCGATGGTGTCTTGGTCGGCACAAGTTTCCAGGAGGGACTCATTCGGGCACTGCAGGACAAGTCGGAAAGCAAGTTATAGACTAGAGCGATCGTGTTTGATGTTGCAATCACATAATAGCTTCTATATAAGATGAACCGGACAAGTTGATTTTTTTAGTTTTGGAAAAAAATAGAATCTCGGACCTCGTATCTCATCCTATAAGATGGCAATCATGGTCTCTGTCGTATACTTTTTTTTTTGGGGGGGAGGGGGAGCGAGTTGTCAGGGTCAACGTAAACTCGCCCATTCATGAACATTATCTAGATAGCCTATCGTGAGTCTATCTCACACAGGATCCCCATCTCGGTACCTCCCGCGTACTAGCGTCGGAGGCCATATTGCCGCCAAATGCTTTTAGCTGAGTTACAGCCTATTTTCATAAATGAGTTGGCGTTCATCCTAGCGCACCGATAGACGACGGGATGTCGAGCCACGTGTGCCCCATGCGACTGGTTCAGCCCTGCCGTCCCCCACTCCCATAGCTATAAACGAGACTATTGGTTCGCGTGCATATAGCAAGTATATGGGCTCGTGACCAAGTCCACCCAAAAGACAACTCACCCTACACCATAGGCAGCAGCGACAGAACAGCCAATTAAAGGATGCCACACAGAATCATGCGTGGTCAACTTCATCGGGCACACAAGTGAAGCCATGGGCATGAAAACCACAAATGGAACAAGCAGCGATTTCATAACAAATTCATTCTTCTAAATACCATGTCCTAAATATATCATAAGTGTATCGTGTTTGTATATCCCATCAAGACAACCGCTAGAAATGCATCCTCGTAGTCTCATGTAGGCACCCCGGGCCCCCTCGCCATAAATCGACAAGCCATCTGTTTCCCATGCCGTGTATCTGGTTTCGACCTGTCCCCATCCCCACCCCCACCACAGTCATCAATCTTCGTTGAACAATCTATCGATTTGAAAGCAAGCTTCCCTTGCGCTCTCTAGTGGTTGGTCTGGATACCAACCTAGGGAGGCTGGTCCTGGTGACCAGGCGATGCGTTTTCGTAGTCTCAAAGTAGCCTCCCTTGTCCATGCCGCCGCCGCCACCGCCACCAGCGCTGAACATTGCTCCGCTGTCGAGTAGCATCTTGGTGATGCCGTGATGGTCGGCTATGCGGGCTGCTTGCAGGGCGGTGCCGAACTGCCCACCATGGACGTTGACCTTGGCGCCACTCTTGAGCAGCACCTCGACAATGGACTGGTTTCCGCTGTAGCAGGCCGCTTGCAATGGAGTGCAGTATATTCCTCCCTGGGTATTGATCTTGGCGCCACAGGCAAGAAGTAGTAGCACCACTTCTCGGTTACCTCTGTAGCATGCGGCCTGTAATGCTGTGTCATACTTTCCGCCCTGGGCGTTGACTTTGGCACCGCTATTCAGTAACATTTTGATCACTGGCAGGCTTCCGCTGTAGCATGCGGCTTGCAGGGCAGTGCCGTAATAACCTCCCTCAACGTTGATGTCAGCACCTCGCTTCAGTAGCAGCTCTACTGTATCTCTGTTTCCCTTGTAGCACGCAGCTTGCAAGGCGGTATTGTGCTCTCCGCCTTGATAATTAACGTCGGTGCCATTTTCGAGTAGGATCTGAACCAGTAGCACAAGACCCGATTTGGAAGCTTCGGTTAAGGGACTGCTGACATGCCCCTGTTGCGTGCTGATGCGGGCATTGTGCTTGATTAGAAGATCGATGATGTTCCTGTTGGCCGCCCGACCTGCCGCTTGCAGAGCGGTGCCTGCGGATCCAGCCGTGGCGTTGACATCGGCACCCTGCGCGATCAACCAAATCACCAAACTCTCGTGTCCGTTGAGGCAGGCGCTTTGCAGGGGAGTGTTGCCGTTGAGCCCAGTATGATTCACGTCAGCGCCTGCTTCCACCAGAAGCTTGGCACATCCATAGTGACCGTGCTTGCAAGCCTCCTCCAGAGCGGACCACTCAGATGACGACAAAGGACTTGCACCGGCCACAAGCAATAGCCAAACAATCTTGTCATGCCCGTTCTTGGCAGCCAACACAAGTGGCGTTTCATCTGACTCATTTTTCGCATCCACCTCGACCCTTGCGTTATCCAGAAGCATCTTCACAGCCGTCTTGCGCCCGCTTGCGGCGGCCCAGTGCAGTGGCGTTTCCTTGTGGATGTTTCGCGCGTTTGGATTGATGTGGTTGTTCACCAACGCCGCCACAATGGATTGAGTACTGGCTTGCGCCGCAATTCCTCCAAACCAATTGCTCGCGTGACTGGAATTTCGTGAGGTTCCGAGCAGTACTTGCAGAAGGTTATCAACTCTTCCAGACAAGGCGTATTCCAGGGCCAAATAATGAGAGAAGTTGACGTCTGGCACGGGGCTATGGTTCAAGATCCAAGTCAGGATATGCTCATAGCCACTTGAAGCAATCTTGGCTAGCTCCTTTTGATATAGCGCAATCGAAGCGACAGTATTTCTGTGCTCTAGAACGTCCAGGGCTGTTTCAATCCAATCTAAAACAACATTCGCACGGTCCTCTTGGCCACCAGGCTTCTGTACCCGGGGCGGCCTGGGTGGGGCTCGTTGTGGTTTGCTCTCCTGGACTTTGGTTGTGCTCGTGAGCGGCAGTTTCGACCAGATTGACGTAGACGCGCGCCAATCCGGCCTCTGAACCTGTCGAGTCTCTCGATATGCCCTCGATGCATGAGTATACCAACTGTTGATTGAATATTCCAAAAGTCGACGCTGTGCGAAGAAGATGGTGCAATTCTGAGTGTCCTTAGGGGCGGACTGAACGCAGAATTTGAGGTAGGACAGACACGATGTCGCAAGGGAGGCGTTGGCCGCGCTGCCCTCGACGTGAAATTGAGACTGGGGGTTTGACAGGCAGTCCATGACAGTACGGTGGGAGACCTGTACTGGAATGTCGTCTCTGTCCTTTTCACCATTGACGGTAATGAGGCTCGAAAACGCCCTGGCCATATATCTGGAGGGGCCGATTGCTGGCACGTTATCCCGACTGAACTCAGTGCAATCCTTGCTCAAGAGGGTAAGCTCGCCCAGTTCCTGAAGTCGTAGGGGT
Organism: Calonectria pseudoreteaudii; assembly: GCA_001879505.1. Taxonomy (NCBI): domain Eukaryota; kingdom Fungi; phylum Ascomycota; class Sordariomycetes; order Hypocreales; family Nectriaceae; genus Calonectria; species Calonectria pseudoreteaudii. Next base: position 69,574 of record KV875303.1, read on the forward strand.
CTCAGAGAACAGGCCATGTACTTCAAAATGTGAAAGTCCCTCTCCCTTCGAGGCATTCTCTGGAGGATTCCGTTGTAAATGCACTGGACATCTGTAGGCAGGTTATCCACTGTAGCTCGTAGCTCTGACACCGTCAGGTCCTGCAAGACCAAAGATTCCAGGTAGTCCAGTTGGCACGCGACTAGTCGGAACCTAACACCTTTAGCATTTTCCTAATCGGGGGGATGGGGAGTTGCAAATACCTTCCTTTCCCATTCGATAAGAGGGATTTTCTAATCTCTGTGAGAAGTGAGGCATCCATGCCTTGCCAAATGCTAGATCCGACACAGAATCTTGCATCGATGACTTTTTCAATGTCTTCATCAGCCTTTTCGCTGTCCAGAACCACGTCAAACGCCTTCAAAGTAGGCTCTTGCATGATTTTGCGAAGGGGATCATCAATCTGCTGTGGTGGTGTGCCATCTCGACTTGTAACCAAAACACGCAGGTTCTTCCCGGCGTTGCTGATCTGTTGGATGGTATCCATCAATTCTTCTCTCATTTTCAAAAAACGGGCTTTTTTATGCCTGACGCCACACTCATCAAGTCCATCTATAACAATATAGTTATCCTTGGACGGGTTGTATGCGGTTAAGAAGGCGTTTAGTAGTGCTGAGGTAGGAGGGGGCGTGAGCTTGTACTTCTCACACAACGCCAGCACAGGTTCAGGAAAGGCGCCGCCTGTGGAGCAAAGATCCTTGATGAGAGTTTTCAGCAAGTTTCCAACCTGTTGCTCGCTTGGATCGTTGAAGTCAAAGAGGAAGAAGCTCAAGGAGGTCTCACGCTGAGAATGCCGACAGCGTGCTTGGAGCGTCTCGATGATGGTTGAGCTGAACGGGTTAGACAATTTTGCAAACCTGACTCTTGACAGAATGGGCAGTACCTTAAGATAGTTTTGCCACAACCCACCGGGCCGTGCAGCCACATGAAGCTGTGATCGCTTCTCATCCAAGTGTGGAAATCATCTGACTGCAGGAACCACTGGCCGGTGCCATCCTGGCAAATCTTGCGCACTCTGTTGTAGCGGCCGGTTGGAGAGCAGGCAGAGAGCCACTCCAGGGCGTGGCGCTGCTTGCGTTCTGCGATTTGTATGAGTTGACGCGCGCATGTTTGATGGGTAACTATCAGGCTCTAACCATTTTCAGTCTCCTCCAGCCCTAGATTCGGGGCCAAATAGGTGTTGATGCTGCTGGCCCGCTGGTTTCCGCCATAACTCAAGCGGGTTGACCCGATTGAGATGCGCGAGTACTCGTGCTGGACGAGCTTGTCAACAACGGATGCACGGCTGGAATGAAGCTTGCGCGTCTCGGGTGGTTACCTTTGTATCACGTGAAGGGGGGCGACTGCTGCGGGCAGGCGAGGTGGGAGAAAACATGAGGCGCGACGGGATCCTCAATGAGCGAGGAGCTGGCGACGACGTCGTCTGCTTCTTGTCGCCAGACTGGAATTTTTGTCGGCCGGATGCTGCGAGGGAGGCTGGTAAGAAGTTTGAGATGCAGGGCGGTCAGCGGTGCCTGATTGCGGTGCGCCAGGCATCAAGTGGTGAAGACATTGTGGCTTGCTGTGCTGGCGCCGCGCTAAGCCAAAACAGACACTATTGCTTTTTTTTTTGATGCCATCATCAGCACCCGATAAGGCCGTGACATGGCCAGATTGGGATGCCGCTCTGCCAAGTGAAGCATCCGCTCCCGTAAGAAAAGTAAGAATGCACCATTCGAAAGGCGCGAAATGGCCGATGGCACCCGACTTGCGCGCGACTTAGGCCCGACAGGCGAGATGCAGACGCGCATGCAGGCCGTCTGCCGTAGGAACCTGTGTCCTCCCATTGGCTGCTGCACGGGAACGAAAACAATGGTCTCATTGGTGCATCTGAAACTGGCTGACTTACCGCCCCTTTAACTCTTGAGCTTCTGCATGTAATCATTTGTTTTTAATAAGACCTGAAAACAAAAAATTAAAATGAATCAAAACCCATATTGCATTTATTCTTCATCACTACTAGATCAGTTTGGCTACTTTCAACCCTAAGCACAAGTTCACAACACAGCACGTGAGCCGTGTCACAGAGGCACCTGGCATCCACTTTGCCACCGCCACCGACCTTGACCAACCACCCGCAGTCCTCACGCGTTGTTCACACCATTCGTATGGAAATCGATCCGATTTTAGGCCGACTGCATTGCGTAGTGGTATGAGCCTCGCTGTGGCGGATCAATTTGTCCAACCAGTGTTACCATAACCCAATGTGATGAAATAATGGATCCGCGGTGCATCATGACCAGTCAGGCACATCCTGTGCGACCCCACCACGGCCAACATTGTGATACGCCTCCATCAGTATCCCGATTGCGTTTCTCGGAAAAGGCTGCTCGTCCGCTAGAATACCGGGTAGGGTGGGGGCTGTATTGAAGGTAGTAGCTGAAAAAGGACAGACCTACAAGACCTGAGATGATCATGATGACACTGAGCTCGATTTGGAGAAGGAGACATTATTTAGAAAGGGGAGTGACTTTATTAATCCTCAGGTCGAAGATACCCTAGCGGAGTTTTATCTACCCAGTATTACCAGAAATTAAAATCAGATAAGGCAGCTTTTGACAGTGCTTTATCCTAGAAAATAGAATGCAATCAAATACGAAGCTCTAGCCCGATCATCCCCTTCCACAAACAGGGGTGTTTATGCTGCTTCCGACTGCAGCCCAACCTGGGTCCCCTCGGCAGGGAATCTTGTTCCGATTAATTCCAACGAACCAAAGAGGAACTGTGCATCTGCTACCGGATCTGCTGCGGCAACTCGATCGCTTGTCGGCGGTGTAACAGAGGGGACCAAAGGAGGAGGGAGAACAAGGCACGCTCGCCCATTGACAGATTGCATATAGTGCGCATTGATTCCGGGAGTCTGCCAAAAGAGCATTTTGGGATCGTACTTGGCCTTGATGGCCGAAAGCTTGGCGTAGTTATCGCCCCAAAATGACTGGGTCCAATTCTCCTCGTTGACGCTAGCCTGCAGCCCATGTGTTAGTTTGAATGTACCTAGTTTGAGCACGGTTGCAGAATTGCCTTTACCTCATTGATGTATGCGCCCATGTCTGGAGCAAGCTTCCGGAGCCCGGTGGCGTCCGGGGCGGCAACCATGTGGACCACTGCCCTTCTCCACCCGGGATTGGCCGAGGTGTCTTTGCCTGACCCTTGCGAAGCGCCCGGCGCGGTCATGAGAATGCCGTAGGTTCCCTCGGATCCTTTCAGCGCATCCATGAGACCCGGATCCTGAAGGTGCTCGGGAGCGAGCAGACGGCTGTCATATGGATACCTTCCGTGGTTCCTTGGCGGCGCCTTGGGCCCAGCCTCGAGATCGAGCGGCCCATATGTCGTGTCAAAGAAATCCCGGTAGTTGTCAAAGTTGTACGGCTTGGTTTGGAATGGTTTCATGTTTGCGAAAGACTGCATCTTGGTGAGAATTGGACCCCAGACTGCGTTTGCTTCGGCAACCCCGGACGCATTCCCTGGGTGAACAGCATAGCATCGGACGTAGCTGATGTCGACGTAGACGAAAGCGCTGATGCCCTTTTCTTGTAGACTGGGGAGCTCTCCCATCAAATATTGCATTGCGTCACTGATTGGCGTTCTTCCAGTTTCAGGGTCCAATGCATCCGGACCTGTGATGCTTGAGTTCATATACCAGTTGTAACCAGTCATAGGGACAGTGACGTGTGCTTTCCAGGTGGCCTCGACAACAACGCCAAAAGTACCTCCGCCACCACCGCGGATAGCCCAGAAGAGGTCCCGATTGCTCACACTGTTGGCTACTCTGAGCTCACCGTCGGCAGTTACAATCTTTGCTTCCAGCCACTGGTCAACACCAAGACCATACTGGGCAGTCAGCGGACCGTAGCCGCCGTTTTGGCCCCACCCTCCAGAGACAGCCACACCAGCTGCAATGATATTAGAAGGAAGCGATAAATTAAGCATACTAGATTCATACCTGCTGCGCCACTCGTTGTAAATAGACCTGAAGGAGAAACTGCGTAGTTGAGAGCAAGACCAGTGACACCGGGATGAAAGGTGACAGCGGCCTGAACTCCATCCTTCAAGGCAATCACATTTGGTGATTCGACAGTGTATCGAGGTGCCATGGCACCTTCCCTTGTCGCATTGAACGAATCCAGGACGGTGACTTTGTTCATCAAGGACATGTCAATGATGAGCCCAGATCCCGCATCGCTTCGGCCCAGCTGATCATGGCCCGTGGTGATGACGGACAGCCGAATGTTGTGCTTGGAGGCGAATTTCACGGCAGCCTGGACATCGAAGGCGCTCTCAGCTCGCACACGGTAATTTGGAAGATTTCCGTGAACATCGCTGTCGTTTTGGCGGATGACGCCGGGCAACGCAGCTTCCCAGACGTCGTGGGCCGGCCAGTCGTGGTCAGTGATCAACTTTCGGCACCCAGATGGCGCTGTAGTCGCATCACCAAGGGCCAAGGTCGGCAAGTAGGCAAACAATTGAATAATTATTTTGGATCTCATTGTAATAAGATTAAGGATTGAAAATAGCTGAGAATGAGAGGTGTTGAAGAGTCGATGTGCAAAAGCATCCCTCACCTATATACCAAAGGGTGGGGTCTGTGCGTTCCCTCAACACCGACTCGTCCAGCACCAACTAATTGCGCCAAGCGATAATTCAACCTTACTTCTTAATCTTAAACCTCTCCGCCTCCCCCGAGATTCATCGCACGCATTATTACGACGGATTGCTCGTGTGAAAGGGGCGCAAGTTGCAGAGCAGGAAACAGGTCGATGGGGCTCTGAGGCTGCTGGCCAATCAGATGCAGATCTATTGACGAATTAGATACTGGTTAGTACGAGAGGATCCACATATATGGGGCCGGATCGGCGCTAGACCAAAGGTAGCAACACTCGACCATCAACTTGATTGTCACAATCAGAAATAAACAGCTACAATTTTGCCTCCACAATCATGGGATGCACTATACCGCATGAATTTCTTTTTGACTATCTCCTCTCTCCAAAAATAACTCAGTCTCCTCTTATCTACCCTGGTTTCACTCTCTGCCCTCGCTTCTTTGATTGCCGCCACGAACAATTTGCTCGCAGCACAAACAATGGGCGTACCGCTCGCAACACGAACCCTTGCGTTGGACAATGACGAATGAATCGTCAGGCCAGTTAAAGCGAAAGATTTTATTTCCTTGTAGTTTCTGACTACGCCCTTCAAGGCTTCCGGATGCATATTTTTACTGAATCAAACAAGTCTAGAGCCTATAGGGTAACTGAATGTTGGGCTTGGCAATGTGGTAATTGTCTGTGGATTCGCATCATTGAACTTGAGACCAAAATTTATTGTCCTGTAGCAATAGAAAATAGACTTGAGAAAATAGAAGAATTAATTTATATACAATATTGTAAATGCTAATTGCAGATGCTCATATTTCCAGAGACAAAATGTGCTATGCAATGTTTAAGAACCAAGCTCGCTCAAACTACATCATAAATCGTAAAAATCAGGATTAAATAGAGTCTTGACCAACTTGATCAAGCGCGTACAAGATCACATTTTCGTTGGGCTCGCAAGTGTCCCCATTCTTGGGCAACGTTCCATCCTCAAAGTAGGCAGCAATGGCGGCATTGGTACAGTTGGATGGCTGGCTCGTGACGCCGTGCTATTATCATATTAGCTTATCTGCTTGTACCTATCACAGTGAGAAGACTTACTCCGAATCCGTTGTGCCTCAGAACAGTGCTGCCCTTGAATGGAATGGAAGCCACGTAGGCGTTGCTCAGAGAAGTGATGGGGTCATATGGGCCGTTGGCAAACATGATGGGGTAGCTCGTGGTGATGTTTCTGAACCGGCCATCGTACCGCTCGGCGGCATCAAACTTCCACTGGGCGCAGGTATCCGGGGCGAGGGACAGGTCGGGGAAAGGGATGATCTCGGACATGGCGGCCATGAGACCGTACAGCTCCTCGGGGGAACCAGCGCGGAAAGCGGTGTCGCTGCAAGTGATGCCGAGGAGAGCTTGGTCTTCCATCTGGGTGTCCTCATCGCTGGCGGCAGCCTTCACACCGCTCGGGGCCAAGGTCGCCTGGTACTCCAGAAGACTATCAAAGTCGCCCTGGAAGCCGTAATCGATGAGCTTGAGCGCCTGAAGCAGCCCGCTCGGGGAGTAAAGGGCCGAAAAGACGCTTGATTTGAGTGCCAGGTAAACCTGGTCATTTTGGTCGCTGGGGTTATCCAAGAGCGACTGGAGAAGGGTTGCATAGGCAACCATCAAGTCGTCTGCGGTTTCAGCGAAAGCAGCGACTGAGCACTTGGCCTTTCCGGCCTTGATGCACTGCTCGAAGCCGTGAGCAAGAGCGCGGTTCGAGTCGAGCGCCGATGTGAGGGCGTAGCCTTGATAATAATCTGGGGCCAGCTGGACGCTATCCAAAAGCATGCGCTCAATGCGATCAGGGAACATGGCTGCGAAGGTCTGTCCCAGGGTGGTACCGTAGGAAACTCCCCAGTATCGAATGTTGCCACCCTCGTCTAGAGCATCGACTATCTCAAGCATGTCGCGTGCCACGAATGCTGTCGAAAGGAACCGTCCCGTTTTCTTGTTGGCTTTGTAGCATGCCTCAACGAGCTCTGTTGTGGTGTCCCAGCCTTGCAGCAGGGTTTCATACAAATCTCTGTGGGGTACGTTGACAGTGATGTCGGCGCGTTGGAAGATGCTCGGGGTCGTGCTGTTGGCGGAGGATGGGCACTTGAAAGGGATGGTTGTCCCGACACCTCTGAATATGTTTAGTCATCTCGGTCATTTCTTCGTAGGGTCGGGGGGGCTCACCTGGGGTCAAATCCAATAACATCGAAATGGCCTCCCAATTGCCTATTAAATTAGTACAGAATAATAATTAAGATGAGAGTGGACTTACTCAACGAGATCAGCTCCACCACCAAGCACCTGTTCGATGCCAGATCCTCCAGGACCACCTGGGTTATACAGAACAGTTCCCTTGGACGGCTTTTTGGTTGCCTTGCTCCTCACTAGGATAAGAGGAAGAGGCTCAGATTCGGAGTCGGTATAGTCGAGGGGAACATTGAGAACCGCGCATTCTATTTTTTGGCTGCCCTGGGCCGCTTCCAAGATAGCATCTGAGCATTTCTTCCATTCCAAGCCCTTGGAACCGGAATTTGATCCGTTATCGTATGGCAATGCTTGAGCAATGCCGCATGACAGCAAAAAAGCTGCGATGTTGACAAGCATAATGGCAATGGAGCTGAAAGGTACTGCTCAGCAGACGATTAACTGAAACCTGTTGCTGTTGGTAGACAAAGAAGTCCGACTACGTGGGCGCGGCGTCTGCTTCTTATGGAAGACAGAACCTGGCGGCCATTGTGGATCGCGGTTGATGCCAAGAGCTTTCACGGCTGCGCTGGTTCCATTCTGCGCTGTTTACTTACTACTCGGCCACGCAATTGCACATGGTAAGGCGGCGTATCGGACGTAGCGCACTGCCTTGTAGGACTTGATGCCGCCATCGCAAGCCCGTCAGCAACCCGCAGCGCCTGTGAGCTCAAGGGAGTTTTGCGCGGGGGCATGTCAGTGGTGGCAGTGCCCACGAGGATCTAATTGCGGATCGGGCTGCGTACAAGCACAAAAAATAAGCATAAGCAGGGTTGGGTCTGGGCCCGCTTCTTGCTGTGCGGTGAGCGCTCTCTGAGTCTACAATGGGAATAGCGCCCACGGGTTCGGGACTTCGGCAGGGGCGACAGGCTCCGGGGTGTTCGAGGTGCCGTGGTGTCAGGTAATATTTACAAAGCTGATCCGCCCAGCTGAGCGAGATGCCCCATTTTGGCCCAAGAAGAAGATGCACGGCTAATGCAGCATTGCCTGGCACTGCGTCGGGGCCCGCGCCAAGGCTGATTCTCACCATCTTAACCAATGGTTGGCGCCACTTAGTTCTTGGCCGTGACCAAAGTCCATTTCACGAGGGCGAACTGCCGAACCAAAGTACAATTCTGGCCAAAATTGGAGCCTGACAATTTGGTCAGATGAATACGACATAAAAATGACACAGCACGTGGGAATATAACCGCGAAGGATCCGCATCAGAATAAATGTGTGAATAATGCACATAGATGCCCTGACTGTTTTGCATGTAAAATCTCGATGGGGTAGGGCGGTAGGCATTGAATTTCTGGGCTTTCGAGGCTTTTGGTCTAACCGCACTGTCCTCGCTGTTTGGAGAGTGTTGCATCCAACCATCATAGAGCATTTGAGACATGTTTGAATTTGCTCCAATTCTGTGACCGAGACTAGAAGTATGAGGGGTTTTCAATGTTTAGCCCTAATTTCACCAACATTACATCAAGTTATAGCAAGTCTAGACCCTTGGCATATCGAATAATCCCTTTGTAAATGCATTAAAATCATCATAAACTCACATTGCCACGTCAGACACATCGAAACCTCTGTGGACAGACCTTTGGACTCCCACGCCCTAACCGACCCTGACTGAGAATTCCATGATGACATGATGCTAGGAATATCCGTCAGTATGTAATGTGGCATAAATAAAACCTAACTTGGACACTCTAACCGTCACGTGCTCATAAGATGGTACTCTGTTAACAGTCTGATGGCAATCGGCATTTCGTGCACCAATGGTCCCAGTTGACTGTAGCCGCTCGGATCACCCCCCTCTGACGCCTCCTTCAGGGTTCAGCATGGTGATTATAAATTCCCTGCGAAATTTCCTTCAGAGAAGCTGTTTTCAATTTTGCAAAATTTTGCATTCTCTTTTCAAGCCTACAGCTGTGGTTGTGTTCTGTGTGCAATCACGGAAAAAGATCACCATATTCAAATACATGACTGATTTTTGGTTTGAAAACGGGGAATTCTATCAATCCTTCTGTTTGTGATACCCCATAGAAGCAGCAAACGTTGTCTCAAATGATTGTAAATACCCAATTGGAAATAGCTCCAACATCACATTCCAATTGAATTCTCTCTTCCCAAGATTAATGGCAGAGTTGGGCCCAAGCGAAGCCAGTCATACACTTGGTATGTCTGTAGTTCTGCCACTATAGGCTACTTCATCTCTGTCCTCCTATTACACGACCGAAGTGTGATACAGTCTGCGAATTTGCCCCAATCCTCCTCCGGCCTCATCCAGAGATCAGCACCGCAGAGCCTCCAGCCCGCATACTAAGGCGAGAAGGCAATTCCACATCTGGTACACTCGCATGTACTGTTGCGACATTGCCAGGGACTTGGGTGGTTCAGTAGGCATGTATCATAGTTGTACGCAGAGCATGCCATTAATGTGGAAGCGACCCCGGATGTGGCGCAGAAGCAACTGTTGCAACCGTCATCGCACAGCCCACCGGGACCATTGTAGACTTTCTGACACTTTTCTTCGGTGTACTTGCCGCAGATGTTTCTAGTGAGGGGCTTTATCTTATTAGAAACTCTGACGCAATCGTTGCAACTTCCGTATTTTGCTGGGCACTTGAATTTGCGACATTCTTCCGCCAGAGACAGGCTCATCATGGCCAGGAAAAGTGCATAAAACTTCATTGTGTGATTGATGGGAAATGGACCTTGTGATTGTGATAGGAAGAATCTGACTGGATCTAAGCATTCTGAGAGGGGGAATTTTCGATGGTTTAAATAGTTGCGCCAAGCATTAAAGTTGAGGTGCGGCTGAAGCGATCGGCAGTCTAGATGCGCCATCTTGGATTTATGACGTAGAATGTGTTGACCCAACAAGAGCCAATTCTCCCTCCCGTTCTTTTCTTGCCGCAACTTCTTCAACAGTGCGAGACATGTCCTACGCCAGGCGTGCATGCGCGAATTTGTGCCTCTCTCGATCAACCCATGTGTGGTACAAAAATGATAAAGAAAATAAGCTCTGACTATCTTGGTTGGTTGTATTTAGAAATTGAGTATGCCCTATTAACACTTTGATGACGTGAAAAATCGGACCCAATTCCTCCTTGCTTACTCCCCTTAGTGCCCTAAGTCATTGTTCCCCAAGTCGGTCAGAAGCTTCCACAAGCAGGTCCTCGAAGTCTTCATCTTGATATTCAGACAGATTTGCATCGAGACCAGCGGCCGTGGTGGGTGCTGGAGATGATGATCCCCAGCATTTCAACAAGGTGTTGTGTTGTTCCGGTGGATGGACTTTCGGAGGCCGGCCTCGTCCCCGTTTTGGAGTCTCATCGGGCTGCTCCGGCTCCGTTAATTTGGCTCCTTTCCGCGCACGCTTTTTGGGAGACGGATTGGTATCACTGTCTGCTAGCTCAACCACGTCTTTTTCGTTTTCAATAACTAGCAAAGCCCCAGACCTCGTCCTCCTCTTGGAAGGAGATCTGTGACTCGTATTCCTTGGTTCGAGTTGAGAGGGTGGTGCTTTCTCAGCAGGAACTTCTAGTCGGGATGATGTCTGCGTCACGAGGGATGCATCCGTATCGGGCAATTTCTCTGTCATAGTAGAAACCTTTGGTGGAAATGTGGACTGATCTTGGGCGGAGGCTTGTAACCGAGATGGTGTTTGGTCCTTAGTTGAGGGCTGTGATTGAGATGTTGGTTGAGTTGGAGGAGAGGTGCCTGACTGAGATGGCCTGTTGACCGAGATCGGAGTATTCGGCTGAGATAATGCCAGCGTTGTGCTGGGGGACTTTGACCGGCAGGGCTGCAGTGCCTCAGCGAGAGATCCAGACTGGGACGGCGGCTGAGTTACACCGGAAGCGTCTAGCTGGGATCTTCGCCGTGTCTCAGTGGGACCTTCTGGCTGAGACGGTGTCTCTGTGAGAGGGAAGGCTTCCGGCTGAGGCTGTGGTCGAGTCGGAAGAGATATGCTTGGCGGAGATGAGTTGTTGATCAGAGCAGGAGAGTCTGGTTGAGATGGTTGCTGCGCTGCACTAGAAGCTTGAGGTCGGGGTTTGGGTTGTCGAGTGGCCGAAACTTTGGGCTGCAAACGTGTCCCAGTTGGAATAATGGTCTCTGGTTGGGATGCTGGCTGTGTCGTTGGTCCATCCGGAGTCATGTCCATTGGCTGAGGTACTGACTGGTTGGGAGGAGAAGATTCTGGCTGTGATTCGGATTCTGCTGCCTGGTCCGGAGATGTGTCCATTTCCAAAGTCCCTGCCTCACTCTGGATGCCATCTAGCTGATCTGGCCATGGATTGTTAGCTAGTGTCATGGTAGTAAATGGGCGTGGGTTGATTGGGTCAATGGTCTGTGACGTACTGCACAACTCGGGACTTAGCGTGTTCGAAGGGTGAATTGGCAGAACTCGTCGAGTGTTTTGTCCGATAACCCAACAAGGTGTAAGCTGTCTTTTCTTTTGACAAATCTCGCGCATTTTAGCCACACTCGCAGAGTTGCAAGCCATGCTCCAGGCATAATGAGCACCTTGGCAATTCACACAGCTCCCCGGGAAGATATTGCAGTCCCCAGTTGCATGGGAGGCAGAGCACTTGCCACACCGCTTCTTACAGTCTTTGGTTGGCAGATGACCTGGACCCCAACATTTGTGACAAAAGAAATCGTATTCGGTCACATCAACAGGCCTGCGGTCACGTTTAGCGACGGGACCTGCACGATTGAATGTTGGGGGACTTACCTCGCTGAGTATCTCTGACCATTCAAAAGGATGTTGTCCTGTTGAGCATCAGAACATAGATGTCTAGCATCTTCTACACGCGTAAAGGCGAGGACGACGTGATGATTTCTGATCGTGGCCCTGTGGATTCTGACGTTATTATCCCTTGACCATCTATCAATCATGCTTTTGGGGATCTCCTTTTTCTTGGCCGTCCATAGAAGATTAGTTTCGACATAAAAGTCCACTGGCTTTACCTGGCCTGTGAACGAGAGGGCACGTGGAAGGATATCGATGAGTCCTTCTATGTCCTTGTCTGAAACAGACTCTGTTACCGTCAGAAGGATCATGGCTGTTTTATTGCGCGTACTCATGCAGACGTCGAGGATCTGATTCGAAGGTGCCACGTGTCTCTGGATTGCGTGAAGGATGGAAGTTGGGTGTATATTTTTTAACGCGTCCGCGTCATTCCGATTTACCACTCGAAATAACACCTGAAAGGTGCTGTTGCTGCCATGCTCTTGAGGGATTCTGTTGTCAGTGAAGTGGTGGGAGTGAGCAGGAACAGAGCTGAGCAATGGCAAGCCCCCGTGAAACAATCGCGGGGATGCAGAGAAGATGTTGTTTTGAGGAGGAGGAAGTTGATATCCCGGAGTCTGGTTGTAGCCCGCCGTTGATAATGCGTGATCTTGGACAAAGTTACGGGTACCTGGATGGAAATGTTCCCCGCCCGAAACATTGTGATTTGTGATATAAACAGGTCCGGTGATATGTAGATACATTGCGGAAATGTGGTGATGAAGTGGTTGTACTCGTTTGCGGAAGGGGACTTTTTGAAGCAATTTAAGTTGTCAGAAAGTTCTGTTAAGAAATACCTCAAATCAAACACCCTTTTTCCTGTCCTATATTTTGCGTGTGATCCTAACCTATTACGTGTCCGAACTCATCCCTCGAGAGTAGCAATCATTCCAGCTGAGCATGGCGCCTCGACCGCTCCAGTTCGCTTGCCCCACGTCACGTCCATATGGAATACCTAAACACGCACACCCCGGTTCTGAACATGCACTCCAATTAGCTGAATGAAGCAAAGGATCGGCACTGCTAATTTACTTACATACTCTCTCGACTTGATTTATTTTTTGAGGATAAAGATTCATTATGAGGTTTGATATTCGGATAAATATAAATAGCTAGCAGGATAAATAACTTTACTTTTTAGCTGTAATAATATTATTCTGTATTATGTGATATATAATTTCAAATTGAAATCTTTACATTTTACTCTGCCTAATCCCTACTTAAGCTGCTGACCGTGTTGGAAGGCCCCTACTGACTATTGACCACTTTTTTGTGTTTTGCTGTGACCGTATTCAATTAAACAGGAACCCTCTCACATACCTTCGACTCTGAACCTATTCTCTATTGCACAAAAATACGAAGAAGGGTGTGCCCTTAAAAATTGGGTGGCTTGACTCCCCTCTTCATTTGGGTTAGTTGGAGTGCATGTTTGTAACAGGGGAATGCGTGTTTAGGTATTCCCTTTTTTACTCATCTAGGGACAGGCAAGGAGGAAATTACGTGTCAAATATGGCTTGTTGATGGCGTGGATGTGAGCGGTACTATTGCATAGCGTGCTTTAATTAGTGACTCATTTGGCGGTCGAAAGATCGTCGTGCGGACAGCTCGCCGGCTCGCTTGGTTGATCAGTTGATCGATTTATGCATCCATGAGTTGGGTGTGGTTGTGCATATTTGTTTGTCTATATAATACCACCTCAAATACTCAAAAAGCTACCAGTCGAGAAAATCCTCTACCATAATTTTTCTTCAAAATCCACACTTGACACTAGTTTACGAATTCTTTTATCAACTGTTGGCCTTCCTTTTGTACCTGCGCTACCAACGGTTGTATTAGCTTGCGTTGCTGCGCGCCTCAGTGTCTTGGTTTGCATCTTCGTTTATTCCCTTCCTGCCTCAGCATTTTCGTTAACATACCTCCATGTACGCTGCCAGGAACCTCTACAGTGAGGATGACGGGAAGTTCGTCTGGATCCAGGCAGCGTCAACAGCGGAACCGTCGACGACAGAACCGCCGGCGGGTCCGCCAAGCGCTGATCAATGACGGATCTGATGCACCGGGCTCTGAGCATTTTAACTCAACGGTGTATGGAGATGAGCTCGCGATTGTACAGGTCAACCTCAAAATGGCGGTCGATCGATTGAAAAGTTTCGTATCCGACTGCGAGAGTTGGCCTGTCCCACCCTCCACCATGCTGGTCCAAGACCCGCCGCCGACCTTTGTGTACAAAAAGTGGAAGCATTATCATACTTTCTACAAGGTAGAAAACGATGAAGCGCTTCCACTCAACCCAAAGCTTTTTCGCGATGAGAACAAGTCAGCAGGGAATCAACCCTCCGGACCTAAACCAGGGGGGCAGCAGTCTACTGGCCAGAGGAAGCAGCAACCAGCTCTGTACAGAGTAGGCTTTCTGGTTCACAAATCCATTCCTCTACAAGACTATCAGATTTCTTATCACTCTGAAGATAATTCTGGCCTTGCCACTACACTGCGTCTACATACCCGGGCAGGCGACCTATCCATCCACAACCTCTACAATCGACACAGGAAGGTTAACGTAGATCAACTGATACAAGACACCATATCGGGGGACAATAACATTCTTATGGGCGATTTCAACTTCCACAATCCCATGTGGTGCAGCGAGAAGCAAAATTGCGCAGAGCGCCCTCCTGATTCATTAGCCAAGAAATTCGTTCAGGGCATTGAAGCTGCCAGGATGATCTGCATTACGCCCCCAGGGACGTGCACATATACTCGTTCCGGTAAGGAGGATGCTGCCGAATCGACAATCGACTTAACATTCATGAGCGAGGCGATTCAGGATCGACAGAAGGACTATTATGTTCACGAGCTCAAAGCTTTCAAATCCGACCACCGTCCCATCATCACCAAGTTCGACATGAAGCCAGGCAGGGAGATCAAATACTCCTACAACTGGAAGGCGGTGGATGCCAAAAAGTTTCAGGGCTATGTACAACAGGCTCTTGGTCAGCTTGGACTTCCCTCTCTCGATTCGACGGACAAGGTCGAGGTGTACGCCAAGGAGTTCAGTGACCTCTTGCAAAAGGTCATCAAGGAACATATGCCGGTCGAGACTCGAGACCCGGTGATTGTAAGGGAAAAATGACGCCAGAAAGGGGCGGGCCAGCCACCGGCCGGTGGCACGCAGCCAAACAGGGCTACGACAGCGCGGGCTTCTCTCAAGACTGTCTATGATGAAGCAAGAGCTGCCGAGTTTCAATGCCAGCCGTGCCAGGTACCTCATGTGCAAATGCTTCGTGTTGGCGAAGTAAAGTATGTCAAAAGAGACCAAAAGGCCCATGCTTTTCGCAACACATGGTGGACCGAGACTTCCGACAAACCCACTTCTGAGCCGGTTGGGCCTCCCCCACCGCTTCTCGACGAAGATAAAAACAAAGATGAACACGCTTGCAGCCAGGAAATCACGGCCTCGGAGCTGGACACATTCATCAAGCGGTTGCCCCGCAAGAAGGCCCTTGGCCACGATGGCATCCCCAACGAGGCCCTCATCATAGCCCGCCCCGTCATCACTGCCTACCTGCTACATCTCTTCTCCGCCTACTTCAAGCTAAAAGTTTACCCTGCCATCTTCAAACGTACTAAAACCATTGTGTTAAGAAAGGGCAGCAAATCCGACTACTCCGATCCAAAGAGCTAGCGCCCCATCGCGCTCTTGCCCTGCGTCGGGAAACTACTTGACAGGATCATCATCTCGCAGCTTATGGAACTCGTCAAGAAATACAAATTGCTTCCCAATGTCCAATTTGGAATTTCGGGCAGGTGCACCACCAAGGCCCTGCAGTTCCTCCTGAATCCCATCTATCAGGCTTGGGCCATGAAGAAAAGGCACGAAGCCACCTTGCTGAGTCTGGACATAGCAAGCGCATTCGACCGCGTTATTCCCGTGGAAGTAGCGAAATCCTTGCGCAAAAAGAGAATACCGAAATGGCTCATCTTGCTCATTTGGTCCTTCCTCAGCCATCGAAACACGACATTGGTGATCCCGGGGGAGGAGGAAACCGAGCCATTCTGGGTCAAGATTGGCATTCCCCAAGGAAGCCCGCTCTCCCCACTCTTGTTCCTTTTCTTTGCCTTTGACATCATTGACAGGGTCCGGAATGGCAAGTTCAAGGCTACCATCATCATGCTTACTTACGTTGATGACGCCTACTTGTTGGCCGTTTCCAAAGATTTCCGAACCAATTGCGAGGTTTTGGAGTTATGCCATGAGAGCCTCATCAACCTAGCCGAAGAGAAAGGCATCGAGTTCTCGCCCGGAAAATATGCCGTTATGCATTTTCACCGCGGAAGTGGCAAGTGTGATGATATACCCGATATTCCAGGCCTTGAAGAGCACAACATGAAGCCCAAGAAGGTAATTCGAGTCCTCAGTATCATGGTCGATTACAAGCTCAAGTGGGGCGACCACATCGCCGCAGTAAGCACAGCTGTCCTGAAAATCGAGATACCTGCTCTGACTAATTTGTTCCACAGATCTGTGCCAAAGTGAGAAAAGTAATGAAGATAATCAGGCCCTTGTCCGGAAAGATCCACAGGAGACCCATAAAGAACTTGCGGCAGTTGTACCTGGGCAAGATCCGACCCATCATCTCCTATGCTTGCGGCGCGTGGTTCCTCGACAAGACCGGCCCAGAGGCCGAGAAGAAGATAAAACGGGGCATCAGTGACGAGAAACTGAAAAAGCTGCAAAGCTTACAATACGAATACCTATTGCAGATCTCGGGAGCCATGAAGTCGACTTCCAGGATGGTTATTGAGAAGGAGCTTGACATCGAGCCTCTTCCAGTCTTTCTCAACCGCCTCGCATGTGCGCACCGTGCTCGAATGTACACAAGTGAAGAGAATTTGGAGATGGAAAAGATATGAGAGAAAATCATTGTCTGTGGCGGCGGCGAGGTCGAGCATCGATACCCCTACGAGGAGCTCAACGTTGAGGCCGGACAACTCTATTATGAGGTAAGCTCGAATCTTGGCCCAGATGTTGTTAACCCAGCTAAGCTGAAGAGGCAGATTGGCGAGTGTAGTAAAGTGTGTTCCTTTGCTCATTGCGATGCAATGTGGGAAATGTATTGTGAGACTCACAGGAATCTATCTCCCAAAGATCCCCTACTATCTTCTCTAGATCCCCCTCGTACTTCTATGTCGAGTCCTGGCTCTTCCTCTTCCTCTTGTCCTGAGCCTGTCACTTTCCATGATAACTGGGGCCCACGAACCTATAATATGTACAAGGTGCTCCCTTGCGCCTATAGTACTATGTTATTCTGATGTAGAATAGGTGTGATTGCATTGAATGCATACCTATATTCAATCTAAATAAGGTCGAATAGTGATAAGCCCAGGAAGATGAACAAGAAGAAGAAAATCTGGGGCAAGGTACAGTGGTGTCCTCCATCGAGTGTTTGAATTACCGACCCTGATGTGCGAGCAGATCGAATCCGACTAGTGCGGCTGTGGCATTGGCCCTCAAACCCCCGAGCACCTGTTCCTGGAATGCCTACGCCTCTAAGAAGAGTGGAAGCTTCTTTGCTGCGAGGTTGGCCTTCTAAACTCTAAGATTTTGATGACGGAGCATGCCGCCAAGGCTGCCGATTGGGCTGTGTCTTTCTTTGGCTTGCCCATATTTTAACCAAAATAATAACATGCAGTATTTTATACTAAAAAGAATGTACCCCATCCTACCTAAACAGAGACACCAACCCTGCCTCTCTGTTTAACCCGAATTGTATTTTGATAGTATTTTCATTCGACAAACAATAGCGCCTTTTATTTTCTATTCGAGTACTGTAACCGTCCCGGCTCCTGACGCATGACCTCGTGCTAACACGCAATTGAAAGCAGAGATCCCTTTTTATTTTCCCGTATTTCATCCCTTGTCAGTAAGTTTCTTCATTTAAAAAAGAGCTGTAGCTCGTGGAATAAGCTGCATCTTTTATATATTGATATCTATGTATTCATCAGGAATTGTATTCCTATTTACTGACAATGAAATACTAGTAGTTATCGTAACACCCTTCTAGTATATTGGCCCAAATTTTCAAACCAACGATCGTACTGAGGAGATGTTATCTCATCTATGAACCTTTGTTCAAATGGACTCCTTTGGTGATGTGGTATTAAAAGTGGCCGCAATAGCCTTTCTTGTTGTGTGATGAATCTGGCGTCATTATTGCGGTATCGCTTCTTTAATAACCGACATTCCCAGAGAATCAGATGTAAGTGCTATAATGTTGGGATGCTCTAATTCAAAGCTAATTTAGATCTTAGTGATCTTGAACCTCCAGTTAAGGTCACCAGACCTTGTGTTGACCCAATACTCCAGATGGTCGGTGTAGTATCGTTGGTCGGCTGCTGTGTAATTGAGCAGTCTAGCCTGCATTCTTGTAAGTGTATCTATTATTATCTTTCTTCTAATCTAATTTGTCCAGCGGTCCCTTGCAAGATGTCAGCCACATCCCAACCGATAGGTACCGCTATTGAAATGGCTTGCCTGTATCGGGTAGCCGATCTGCTATCAGGTGGGCTGTCGCCCTCATATATGACACATCGTTGCATCGGTAAGTTGTGCATTTGCTCGCGGGATATCTTGTGTACTGACTGGATCTCCTTAGGCATCTTCTTTGACTACGTGTGTGTGTGTGTATGTGTGTGTAAATCCTGGGTAGTTCTGTTGTTGACTCCTTTCTGAATAGCATGTGTATATCAAGCTAATCTCTTAGTTCACAGCAGTTTTACAGCGTGCGTGTGTGTGTGTTTGAATACACAAGCCTTGGTAGGTCTGTTTTGAACTATGCTTCTTTCTATGTGCACTTGAAGCTAATACTTTGTACAAGAAGAAGGCCATTGTGTTGTTTTATTGTATTGGAATATAACGTTTGAAGAGTTTTCTTGTTGCTTTACCTTCAGGCTCCAGCGACCGCTGTGGTCGCTGTACCATTGTATGGAAAAGCATATATCTAGGCTGCCTGCTCCAAGGTTCCGACCTTGTTGAGCTCCTGTTCCCTTCTCAGGAACGGACTAGAACCTCATTGACCTCAAATAAATATGATAATTCATACCAAATCAACATTCCTCCCCACGGCCACCAACGCTTGCTTGCGGCGGGTGGACATTATTATCGTGAGACAAGGTTTACACTAACCAGGCAACCCTCCAGGCTGCGACGCGCCACAGACCACAAACGCCACAGGCCCAAGCCGCTACGCGCCACACACGACGGGGTACTAAAGCCCCCTGCATCGCCGCTCTCTGACGCCTCGCCACTTTTCTCTCTCCGCCCTCACTCACCACTTTCACTCACCACTTTCACTCTCCTCACCTCCCATTTCCATTTCGAAACGCCATGTCGCTTCCATTCAGTCTCCTTGCCCTCCCATCCGAGGTCCGTCTCGCCATCTATCGCGAATATTTTACCCTCCCCGATGGCTATGCCCTCAGCCCCAACTTGCGCTACCTCACCACCTCAGCCGGAGAGCCCATCGACCTGCATCTCATGTACACATGCAAGCTGGTTGCTCAAGAAACGCGGGGCCTTCCTCTCACCCTGAACACAATCACATGTTCCACTGTACATTCTGATTACCTTAACCTAGCTGCGAAGGTATTAGTCCGATTCTGTAAGGAAACCGGCGTGGCTCTTAATTGGCAACTTCTGCGTCTTTGCCGGTTCGTCAATCGGGATGTTTGTGACGTGGTGGTCAAGAAATTCCCCTATTTCAAAAGGAGACTGGAATACCTCCAAAAATTAGCCCAGGGTGAACCTGAAGAATTCTATTTTGAGTACGCAGGGATTCTTCCTTCACTTTTATCCTCCCCTTTTTCCGAGGATGACCACGCCACTGCACATACCCTGCAAGTTATCCTTTCCTTGCACGACTGGAATGTCATTGAACAAACTAAACCGGTAATACGCGAGGACGAGATATTTTGCTATGATCTCTCCTCCGCCTCTCTCGCGCAAAAGGTCCGCATGCGCCTCGATCTCCAAGATTGGACCATACCTACCCATACTCAAGTCAACGAGATGATCAATATTTACCCATTTCTATCCAAGATATACAAAGATGATCATCGCAAACGCCGATTATCAGCCGCGGCCGCTGCAATTTTCTTCCTCAATTCCACTCCATCAAACACTCGATGTCAATTTCGACGTATTCGCCTTAACGAGAACGGGATTGCTGTCCAGTGTCCTGAAAAACATGCCAAAGGCTTAATCCCGTTTTGTCTTGAGAATCCACATCTTCGGATTGAACGACATGTCAGCATCTGGCGAGCCATTTTCCCAGCATTTCATGTCATGTGTAGAGCCTCGATCAAAGAGGCCATTGAACATCACGATAATAAACTTTCGGTGGATTTGGCTCATTGGTTCGCAGAAGTCCTTTCTCTGAGTTCGCAAGGGATGCCCTGCGATTCAATGACTACCTTCTTTGATGCTAGCCCAGCACCAGACTTATGCTCGCAGTTGTTCCAGGATTCAGTTCGCCGGGATGTGGCTCTGATCTATGCCTCAAAGATTCTATTTCCCGATCAGATTGACCCTGCCCTGCCGATAAAACTGGTAGCTTACGATGTGAGTATGTCTTTTCATGATTGCTTTGATTTTCTCGAACTTGGTTTGGAGAATCTTACGGACGGGTCAACCACCTTGCGGTGCAATTTCGATGTAGGCCAGAAATGGGATTTCAACTCAATAAAGGCCGAAACGACCACCTCAAACTATTGGGATTGGCATAGTGCAGATTGGTGCGAGCGGCCGCATCCGCGATATGAAACATTCTCAGAATGGGTGGACATACTAAGGGAACATTACTTCGATGAGGATGAACTCTGCGAGTCGATCAGAAATGCGCGGGTGGACGGGTTCCCGGAGGAAAGAGATGTTGTAGATCCACCGCGTAGAACATAGTGAAAATGTAGTTTTCCTTTAGCTCTAAATGTGGTTTTACAAATTATCGAAATGGGAGGGGAGGCTTGTAACCTGGCTACTAAATTCAAGTGTAAAACGCCGCCTTAGGTAGGAAATAAAACAGGATAATTTGGGCTTTAAAGCACGACTTAGGTGTCGAAACAGTGTGATTGTGAAATTCGTAAGTTTAAATTCTGTGATCAGCAATAGGCCCATGAAAACATGCTTGCGATTGCACGCTTAACACTTGCTACCCGCCCAGCGATTCACTGCGCAAATGAAGCCAAGCGAAAGCCACAGTAACCAGCCGACGGAAGTTACCCCTGGATACCAAATTACATGCAATCAAAGGAAGGTTAGATTTGGTGTCTCCCGATGGGTATAAAGTGTTTGGCTTCTGCCACTACAATAGAGAGGAAACTTGACTTCTTCATTCGATCAAGAGCAGGGAGCACTAGCTATCGCAGTTGCTATTAAACCACAAAGAGATGGCTAACACAAAGGTGAAAGCCCATTTACGAATTGTTTTCATATCCCCTGCTGACCTGACTGTTATTTGTCTGTCTAGAAAACGTCTGGGAGGAGACCCCGTCGAACCCAGCCATCGCTGTACTGTTTCAAATTCACCAGGTCATACCGCGAGCCTGTTGTTTATAACAGTGCAGACTATATTCGAAGCCACGATGGCAGTCGTCAGCCTGACGAGGAGGCTGATGTTGATAGCTACATGAGCCGTTCCGAAGCTCTTGAACGTTGTCGGCAGCAGAACTCTGAGCTCCAGCGTTACATTCGGCACAGACTCTCCGTGATTGAGCGAGACTCGAAAGCTGAGAAATTGAGGATCGAAATGGCTTACTACCGGAGGGTGAGGAAGGAAAGGCACCGGCTTCAGACCACGGGCACCTCCCGCCCTGATGCCAACGAGCCTGACGAATGCGCAGAGGCGGACGAGCCCGAAGAAGGAGATGAAGTCGACGCTGGGGAGCTTGCTGATGCCGGCCCGCCTGAGCCCGAGCTCAGCGCAGAGCAGCAGGATCTTCTCAGGCTCATCGACAAGGGACACAACGTCTTCTACACAGGCTCGGCAGGCTGCGGAAAGTCGACGGTTCTGAAGGCTGCCGTCAAGATGCTGCGCGAAAAGGGAAAGACGGTTCACGTTGTGGCTCCTACGGCGCGGGCGGCGCTGCAGGTCGACGGCATGACGACGTGGTCCTACATGGGGTGGACCCCAGACTCGGTCAAGGTCCCCATTGAGGAGCTTGCGAGTAGCTGCTACAGGCAAGCGACCAATGACAGGATCAGGGCCACCGACGTGCTCATCATTGACGAGATCAGCATGGTTTCCAATTTCCAATTCGAATCCATCGACGTCTGCATGAAGGCCGCGAGGCACTAGGACCAGTGGTCCAAGCACAAAACCGGCCCTCCCTTTGGAGGAGTCCAGCTCATTGTCACTGGTGACTTTTGCCAGCTGCCTCCTGTGAGGCCCTTCGACACCTGCATAGAATGTGGCGAGGGCACCAAGTACGATAATAATGGTAGTTTTCACGTGTGCCGCCGCCATAGCCGGTACTATAACAAAGACAAGTGGGCTTTCCGTAGCCGTTCCTGGGAATCGGCCATGTTGATCCATGTCCACCTCAAAGAGATCCATCGCCAATCCGATCCAGAATTCATCAACATTCTTCAAAAGTGCCGCCTCGGAAAGGAGCTTTCCCGCCAAGAGCTTAAGTCCCTGGACAAGCACAACAGCAATGTCGATAGGGCCACCATAGTCCTCTGCACTTTGGCAGAGGTAGAGCTAGCCAACACAAAGGAGTTCAACAAGACAACCACAAAGCGTTATTCGTACACAGCCTTAGATGGCCAGGGGTCGTTTCGCAGCCAGCATTCGGGTCAAGCAAGAATCGCGCCTGCCAGGAGAAGCACACTCAGCCACAAGGACGACCACCAGCTAGACCAGCAGGTCCGTCTCCGTCTCGACATGCTGGTTATCCTCAAGGTGAACCTAGACAAAAAGGATAGGCTAGTAAATAGGAGCCAGGGTTATATCTGCAGCTTCGAGGAGTTTGACGTCTCCAAGCTTCCGAGGGCCAGGGGCAAGCAGGCAAAGGATCTGGATAAGCACAAGATCATCACAGGGGAACATACCGGGATCAAGGCATCCAAGATACAGGCCTTCATGAAGAACTGCGAAGCTGGGCCCTACAAACCAAAGTGCTGGCCACGCGTGCACTTCCACAACAGCATCACCCGCACCACCTACCCTCACTGCATCATCGCCCCCGCGGCAGATAATGCGACGCGCTTTGTCTGCCGGACCCAGATCCCTCTCACAGCAGGCTGGGCCATCAGCGTGCACAGGAGCCAGGGCATGACGATAGACCGCCTCATAATTGATGTGTCAAAGGCCTTTACAGCAGGCCAGGTATACGTTGCCTTGTCCCGGGCCAAGAGCTTCCACGGGTTGGAAATCAAGGGCGGGCTCATGAATTTGAAGCGAGCCAAGGTGGACAGCAATGTCCGATGGTTTCTGCGACGCAAGTTTGGTGAAGTGCTGGAACTGAAGTAGTGGGCCTTGGAGGGCCTGTCAATATGCGCCAGTCGCGTGAGGGGGGGGTCGAGGGCCTTTTGGATCGGAAAGATGTCTTTGAATGGACGAGAACTGGGAAATTATGGGGAGAAAATTTGGAAGAAGAAGGATTTTGGTTCCTGAAAATTTTCACTATCCAACACATACATATACATAGTTGTAATAGACGCACTTTTGATTCATTCATCTAGCTAGCTCACCAACTACGTTTGGGCCTTTTCGCTGCCAGGTTGGGCGGCTACATTCTATACATGATAGACCTGTCTTGGCAAACCATCGCAAATATCAAAGCTCTGGCTTCATCTCTGGTTCGTCAGCGCAGACTTTGTTTGGGAAGAGGCCAGTAACCTGTTTGTTTCTTTACCCAGTGCAACACCGACATGACCAACCCTGGTGTGTAACTCTAATCGTATGCCACCTAGTTACTGAACCTCCCGACTAAGCCTCTGGCTTATACTTTCTTTTCTAGTCAGAGTAAAAATAAACTTACATGTGACCCGTCTCGGAATGCCATAATGCAAAGGGGGGCAGTAGAAATAAAATTTTGATATATTGAAAAATGGGTTCAAAATATACTTCACATGGACATAACCAAAGGCCCAGAACATTATATCCGCAGGGAGCAGCAGCCAATTGCCGTCAGTTTAGAACATAGTCAAACGCGGTGACCGCGTCGTCTCTCTTCTGCTGCACTAACAGCAGCGCGGCGCTCACGGCGTTCTTTTGCGTCTGGGCCTGCCCTTGTGCTGGAATCAGAACCTGGTCGTTTTCCGAGTTGATAGCTGTCAAGGCTGCTTGAGCGTCGGCCGTGGTCTGCGCGTTCAGTGCGTCGTTGAACCTGGCCAATACGACGGCCAATGCAGAAGATACTGTATCATATGCGGTATGGACGATGCCATTAGCTTCGTCCAATGCATTGTACTGCGTTTGTGCATCCGTGGCTGCTTGCATTGCTATGGGGGCATACTGGACCCAATACTCGCTGCCCACATGAGTCGTCTGTGCCTGGTTTGCAGCAGACTCTGCCTCGGCCACAAGTGCGGCGGCCTCTTGTTTCTGCGTGTCGGCGTCTTGGACCATCTGCGCCACCTGGTCGGCTGCGGTTTGCGAATAGTCCTTTGATCCGCTGGCGGATATGACGGCGTCTACCTGGTCCAATGCGTCCGTCAGTGTCGATTGCAGCGCATCGACGGCTGCTGCCGCACCCATGGCCACGTCGGACTGTTGCTGCACTGTTGCTGCGTTGGTGAGGGCTGTATCTCTGGCTTCATCGATTGTCTGGGCAGCTGCTTGTGCGGCGTCCGAATTCTGTGCAGCCGCTACGAGCTGAGCCGCATTGGTGGCGCTCGTGTAAGCGGCTGTGGCGTAAGATAGCGCAATCTGGGCTGCTTCGTTTGCTTCCGCCGCCGCCACCGCTTGTGCACTAGCGTCTGCCAGCGCGGCACGGACTCTTGCGATGGCATTTGTTGCTATATTGCCTGCACTTTCCACCGCCGCAGCTACAAGCGGCTCCATGCCGTCCACGCCGGCCTGGGCTGTTGCTGCGTAGCTGGATACTTGGGCTGCACCCCCTTGCGCCTGAGCCACAGCATCGGCGATTTCATCTACCACGCTGAAGGCTTGCACTGCTTGGTCTGTCACCGAGCCGGCATCCTCTGCCTGTTGTCGAAACATTTCGGCATCGGCCGCCGCAGCCTCGGCCGCCGTCTGTTGTTGCTGCGCGGCCGTGTCTGCATCTAACGCAGTGCCGACTTCTATCTCTATGCTGTCGACCAGCGCCTGCGCTTGCGCCACCGTGGTTACCTGGGCTTTACCGGCAGCTTTTGTAATGGCTCTGGTACGCGCCGCGGCAGCATTGTTCTTCTCGGTTGCAGCCGCTGCAGCAGCCGTGGCCGCCAAGTCGGCCCGGGCTCGCGCTGAGGTTGCGGCTTGCAATGCCAAAGCTGCGGCCGGCGATGCGGATGGCTGCGCAACAGCCAGGGACTGTGCAGCTTGTGCAGCCTCCTCCGCTGCGGTTGCTGATGCATCGGCATCTGTCTGTGCTCTTGATGCCGAAACTGATGCTCCCGTTGCTTCGTTGGCATACAATGTTGCGGCGCTTATTGATTCATCGATTCCCAACAGGACTGCTTGTATGTCGACAGCGTTGTGCACCGCTTGGTCGGCGGTGCCTGCCGCTGACAGCTCATCTGCGACGGTTTGTCTCAATGTGCTCATGGTGGATAGTGCCTGATTTGCCACGGCCATCTGTTGCTGGGCTTGGGCGATCGATGCTTGGGCGTCGGTGGCAGTGGTGGCGGTCTGGGTGCTGTCAGCCAGCGACTTTGCCGCGTTCGCCGTATTCATGAGAATGGTTAGTTGGCTTTGCATCCGTGTCAGTGCCGTGTTGGCATTTCCCGCGTGCTGCTGTGCCCCCGCCGCTGCACTTTGCGCCTCTTCAACGTTAGATGCAGCCACGTTGGCATCGGCGGCAACCTCGTCGGCTGCTGCCGCGTCGTTAGCTGCCGCAGCCACTAAGGCCTCGGCCTGGGCTATTAAGCTGTCTGCGGCAGCTATTATATCCTGACCTTGCACCTGGGCCTGCTGTATCGCCGCCGCCGCCGCCGCCGCCGCCGCTGCTGCTGCTGCTACGGCCTGTTCTGCTGTGTCGGCTGCCGCTTCAGCTTCTGCTACTTCCGACTGTGCTTGTGCCAAGAGAGTTGAGGCTTCATCCGCGATTTGGTTCACTGAGTCCCCTAATCCTTCAGCCGCTGTTGCTGCCGCTTCGGCGTCTGCTACCGTTGTTGCTGCTGACGCCTCTGTCGCCTTCGTTGCGGCATCAGCTGCGTATTGACTGGCCTGTTCGATGGAGGCCAGCACTTGTTCGGCGGCCGTCAGCACCGTGTTGCCCAGTGTGACTGCTTGTGCGGCGGGATCCGTTATGGCTGCATCCGTCTGGCCCATGGAGGCCTGTCTACCCCTGTCGACTACTGAGTTGGCCGCGGCTATGACTGCCATTACTGCGTCTCTCAACGCTGCAAGCGTGCCCTGCACCTGATCTGCCCCATCCGCCGCCGATCGTGCTCGTTGCACTGCTGCTGCCTTCAAGGCCACGTCATCAGCCGATAAGGTAGGTGATGTAGTCGTCGCTGTTGTGACTGTTGTCGGTAACCCGAAATTTGGGGCATCGGCTCTGGCTGTGTAGCATTGTGCCGCACCATTGACACGCACCGTGCCCAAAACCACCAGCGCTAGGCTGGCTATCTTTGTGTAACGCATTTCTCCTGCTTGTATGCCACAGCGGAGAGAAACAAACGACTTCACGAATGTGATTTGTGCGCATGGACTTGCCAGTATCTTTATATATGGGTTCGCTTGTGCTTTCACCA
This sequence comes from Calonectria pseudoreteaudii, assembly GCA_001879505.1. Taxonomy (NCBI): domain Eukaryota; kingdom Fungi; phylum Ascomycota; class Sordariomycetes; order Hypocreales; family Nectriaceae; genus Calonectria; species Calonectria pseudoreteaudii. The sequence goes on from KV875303.1 coordinate 96,215, forward strand.
TTCCATCAAATCTATTATTGTTACATGTGGGTCATCAAATCACCAACGGTATGCTTCCGCCCTTTTTTTTACATGAGCTACTGCCCAGAACATAAAGCATTATCAGACCCCCCCCCCCCCCAAAGCACATTTCAACCGCCCCAGATCAATCCCATTATTTAATGCACGGACTGGAAAAATCAAACTTGGTGGCCCAGGTTTGTTTGTCTCTCACACCAATACGAGTTCATCAAGATATCTATCGATCAGAATGAAATACAACCCAACTGGGCAGAAGGTTGCCGGTATTTGAATTGGAATGGCGTGGCAGAATGAACCCCCTTGTTGTCTCAACCATATTTTTCCGATCTAGGGAGATCAAGACAGCCAACCCTAAATCTTGATCGGCTTCCTCTAAACCAAAGCAAAAGCAACATGTCTCGCGTAAAATCTTGATTCAATGCAAAAGGACAGATCACCCACAGGCATATCTTTTTATATTGAAGACACGCCTCCATATTTACGCCAGCGGCAGCCATTATTCGACCTGATATTAACGATAACTCACCAACCATCAAATATCAAATGGGGATATCCTCGGTTGAACCATTTTTCACGCCAGAAATGGGCGGGCCAGTAATTCGTTATCCAACCTCGCTCCAGAGGTACCGTCGTGCTCTAGATCATATCATCCGGTGTGCATACAATACAGACACGAGACCCAAGTTGATCCAGAATAGATTTTTAACAAAATAGGTATAACTCACATCATATCAGGCCATTTGTCTTGCATATATACTAAGCTCACTTCCTCGGGTGAGGTAGTGGGAGCGCGCACAACCCAGCTCACCCGGGTCATGCAATTGGCCGTAGCACGGCAGTAGATCGTCCATGACCTCTCGATTGTAGATGGAGGATGCCTATGCGCATGGACCAGCTTCCTTGTATAGCTCCGCTCCGATTTCCCGCAGGGAATTCGCGAACTTTGTCCCCATCTTTGTCCGCTTGTTCTTCGGACCCTCGAACCGGCTGCGTTCCTGAGCCAAGGTTCTATGCCCCGCCAGTGAGAATTAACCATAACAGTAATGATTTGCTAGTTAGTGCTTGCGGCTACTATCTTGGTCCACTTACACGAGGTGATGGTAATCCGGCTATTTCCCGGTTAGGAAACGAAATGGGGATCGCAAAAAGGACCACCAAGTTTGTCCGTGCCATCCCAATTGTGGCCCCATAGTGATCGCTTAGCACACACCGCAATGGGCAATCTCACCATCAAGGATGCGGTGACTAATGCGAAAATGATGTGTGATTCGGCATCCTTCCGTATATCACAACAGAGTATAAGCGGATCCGTATCATCCAAAAGTATAAGAATGGCACGGCATGCCCAGGCAATCGTACAGCCAAAGTCAATAACTAAACCATCTTCTCACATTCAACGGTTAAAATCGCCAGAGAGACCCTTCATTAGCCCACAATGCGATTCAACCCATTATTTATGCTTCCTGTTGCGGCGCTTGTGGCTGCCGAGATGGTTTACATCAGAGACTTGAACAAGTATGAGAGAGTCCATCCCAGAGAAACCATGAGAGTCAAATAATAACCTCATTCGCAGTACTGAACAACTAAACAATATTATGGAAGAACGAGCCTTGGAATGGTGTGCAAGTGAGTATATTCCGATCTTCCCCTCAAGCCAGATTGATTGACAAGAGACCTTCGTCACAGCCTTTTACACCGAGGCCAACTGCAAGACACAGTTGGATGATGGGTACTGCGGAGCGAATGTTGATTCTGGTGGTTGCATTGCTCTGCCCGGGGAAGCCAGATCAGTCTACTGGTTACCCAAGAACAGCGGCATGAAAATTCTGGCGCATACGACCGACTCGTGCGCGAGCGGGTGCTGTGGTGTTGAATATGGACCCGACAAGTCAGGATGCCTGGGATTTCCTGCCAATGTGGCTCAGTCCAAAGTCAGATCCTTCAAGGTTTATAAATAAGTTGCCGCATAGGGTTGATCAATCACATCGAGTTATTGAATAGATAATTGATAGAATGTTGATTTTCTATGAAAGGGGGCGCTATCCATGTGGGTTTTATGGCTCTGGGGAGGTCACCTTGGTATTGTGGCTGCGAGGGTTGTTGATCCACGCATCAGCCTCAACGTGAGTCTGTCCTTATTTGAAAACTACACGAAGATCACGATGACAGGTTCGAAATTCCTGTTGCTTTCGATTTGTAGACCATCAAGCTGCCCAATTACGGAGGCCCCGAACCTGGGTTGGCGTAACAAAATCACATTATTCCTCTGATTATCGGGTGAAGAAGAGAGTTATTCAAAGCAATGATTGGAAATACAAGATAACATATTTTACCCTAATCTCGCAAAATCGGACCTTGGAGTGGAGCATCGTTTTGCTTTTTCCCCCGCGTTTTGGCGTCAGATCACAATTTCCATTGGTTGTTCGCGTATTTATGGGGACATTTTAGTCTCCACTTCATGGATCGATTTTCGCGAGATTATACGGTAGCTCAAAGGCTGCGGAGGCTGGTTGAGTTGGATGCTCCTGGCCAGATGAAGGCCATGAAATATAACGGGGATATAATTTACATGTCGAGGGCAAACATATCTATTCACTCTCCGAGAGGTTGTGCCTTTGATTAGTATTCGGCAGATGCCGTCGCCGCCATTTCCACCATGACGACCAGAGACAATAATTGCCATCGCATTATGGCTGTGCTTTCGCCGTCAGCCGTTGGGTGGGGCGTGAAGCTGGCAGCTAGTTTACGTTGGCTCAGGGTGTCGACTCCACCAGGATGATTGACAACTTCAGCTTGCAAGTATCTATACTCTCATTTATTTCTGAGTCTCTGGTCGAAAGTGGTCGTTCGAGTGAGCTTGTAGCCCAAGTCACCAAACTCCTTCATAGGATGGACCCTGTCAGGGTGTCATTGGCAGCGTGTCTCATTATATGCGAGTTATGTAAAACGTCGCAGCCATTTGAAATTTCCTGCATCTCATCCTCAAACAAGTGGACAGTCTTAACTCAAGAGGGCGTTGGCTGTTGAGCACGGCGAAGGCAGTACAGTACGTCTTGTCGCCGCCCCACATTGCAAGCCCCGAAGATATTCCCCCGATGCCCGAAAATATTCTCACAATGCAACACGGATGCAGGCAAATTCAGTCTTGAAATGAAACGGTGCTTGGGGCTGTGAGGCCCCAGAAACAGTTCTCGGACTAAGTCCCAGTCCGATGGAATTATTAGCCGAGGGAGTTTTTATCGTCAAGGTAAGATTAATTGCACCAATCAGCGAGCTGAAGAATCGCGCACCTAACTCCATAAGAACCCTACAAGTACAACTACTTTGGACATAATGTTTACAACTAGATATCTAAATTGCCGATCTGAATAAATCTCCCAAAATATGCGTTTCCATCAAATTGCTTCGGGGCTTCTCTTATCCCAGGTTGAGTCCAAGCTATCGCCATTGCGACTTCCACGTCAAGTACAAAGCCCGTATTGGCCTGGATTTAATAACTTGGAAACAATATTTGTATTGTAAGACAATTCCTCATCTTCGCGGCAGGTTTCTAGTTTAAATAACAGGGTTTCAGTGGTGACTCCTATTCGAAAACGGGGTTCGATCCCAGTAAAGCGCAACCATCCGCTTCCAATCCTCTGGGTAACCCAGAATACCCGGGCAGGACAAGCGCCAACGGTCCCAATTGGGTCGACTTTCTAACAATCCAGTACAATAAATCGGTTCTTTTAACTTATGACCTGGCCGTCGGTGGTTCTACTGTTGATTCATCGGTAGTAGACAATGGCTATGATGTCGTCAGTCAGGTTAATGACAAGTTTGTTCCATATTATGGAAACTTTACTGGGTGGTCATCTGACAGTACGCTTTTTGCAATCTGGATTGGTATCAATGACGTTTACAACTCCTACCTTCTCCAAAATTCCTCTGACATCCAGTCTCTCGTGTTTGAGAGATACACATCTCTGGTTGAAGAGCTCTACTCATACGGCAGCCGGAATTTTCTGTTCATAAATGTACCCCCTATGGAAAAGGTTCCCCGCATAACTCAGTCTAGCCAAGCATCGGCACGAGTCCCCTTGGCAAAAAATGCCACGCATCTGTGGAACCAGGGAGTAAAAAAACTAGCCCAGGATTTTGAAAGCGAGCATAGCGATACCCAGGTGTTCCAGTTCGATGCACACGGCCTATTCAACCAGGTTATTGACTCCCCCGAAAGCTTCGGCCAAATTGAGGATTATCAAAATACAACAACTTATTGTGAGGCGTACAAAAAGTGAGTCTACGCAGCATCTGTTTGGACAGCGTTGGAAGCTAAGAAGAATAGTGGGACGCCAGAAATTGGCACAAAGTGGGATAATTGCACTTATGCGGTGGATCAGTATCTGTGGCTCAACAGCCTCCATCCCACCTACCCAATTCACGCACTTCTGGCTCAGAAAGTAGCCGAACTGCTCGGAGCATGACAGAAGTTTGTGGTTAATTTGGATTGCAAGATTGGACAGGCGATTTCTGTTGGCTGAATTTGTTCATGAATGGTATCTCCACAAGATGTGTACCTGTAGCTTTGATAATCCGTCAGGAGCTCAGCAAGTCTATTTCTAAGTCAGTCTCATCTAGTCAATAAACGCAACCATATAGCAAACATTTTGATCCGCTACCTACTCTCGACTATGACTGGCCTGTCAATTACCCGCATTTGATCTGCCATCCGAGCGTGATCTATGCTGAGGGAGGTTAGATCAATCACGTGTGCTCGATGGACAGGGGGGGTCGTCATCAAAATGAGGCTGGAGGATACGAAGGATTCCACGATTCCCTAATGTCTAGGCAGCTTCCGGATGGAGGAATATTACCATGGCCCATGCAAGTGATCATGCCAATTATAGGCTAAGGCATTAGCTAAGACGAAAACCCGTCCAATCAATGCTTGACCCAAAACACGACGGTGGGGTTTTGTTACATGGGTGAGTAAACTCTGTTTAAATCCACAATTGTACATAAGGCAGTGCGCGGCCCTCTGAGCGAGCCGACTTGGCCATCTCAGTTCTGCAATCATAGCAGCCATTTGAAATTTCCATATCGCAAAAATATCTATACAACACAATCGACGACCCAGCAGAGATGACAGGCAGCGTGTTCCCGCAGCGGCTTAGCCTCACATCCAATGGACCGTTTTCGCGCAAAATCCACGTCTTCATCAGCGAGCCCGACGCGGAGCCAACCTGGACACTCAACGCAGACGGCTTTTTCGGAAAAATGACACTGCACGAGGGGCCGACCGAAGACGGCGCGGTTCTTGTCACGGCTACCGAGGAAAAGAAGGGATCGGACCACTTCGTCGTTGATCTGCCGGCCATTGCAGACGCCGGGGTGGATGCGTGCACGGAAATCGTGAGACACGTGCGGAATCTCAAGAGCGGCACCTTTTGGTTCGGCGTGGCTGTGGCCTCGGGCGAGCAGCGCCACGTCGAGAGGTTCGAGTGGCGCCACACGCGCGGAGCCGAGGTCAAGAGCATGGGCCAGGGGAGCCAGGGCTGGAAGCTGGTGCGACTGAAAAACGCCCAGGCAGGGCTCGACGGCGCCAAGGGCAGCGGCCGCAGGGAGGGCTTCACCTCGGAGGGCCACGAGGTTGTCGCCGTGTGGGCCCAGGGTAAAGCTTTCGGCAGCAAGAAGAACCTGGGCGAATTGCGCTTCATGGGCAGCGGAGCAAATGGGGAGCTGGGGCGCCAATGGTGTTTCATGGCTGTCATGAGTTGTTTGTGCATTTGGCTCAGGGATGTGCAGGAAGCAATCGTTACGTCGGCTTCAACATGATTGTTTCGCGTTTTTTTTTTCACGTCAGCAAATCTGTGGATTTTCTTCCCTTTCTACTTCTTTAGGTCCTTTCTCGAGTTGCACGAGTCGATTCACAAGGGTTTAGACTGGCGTTTGGTCGAGATAATATTGGTGGCGGGTTGCTCAGCAACCACTGTGCAGTTGGGCTGGTGTCACATAATATTTCTTGCTGGTTACTTGGATTTTCAACGACGTGCGCGAACTTGATTCAGCATAAAATAATGAATTCTGAAAGACTCATTGACAATGTTGGGTACTTGGAATAGTTGCAAAACAAAGTGACCGTGCACACCTTGTCACTCCAACTTTAGCGGCAACGGGACTGCGATGATATATTAAGAAATGCCAGTCTCACCAATAAACCAACGAAAATCGCCAACTCTGGATTTTAAACATAATCAAAAGCTCAAGTATGCACTCATTACACTCAGAAGAAAAAGGCACGCTTTGCACAAGGGGATGAAAGGCCGACCAATCCCAACCTCGATGGTCAACTAGCTTTAGTTGGAGTCACGTGTATTTGCCTACACTTGACGACTTGGAAGTCTTGACAGCTCAGGCGCACCTACATTGCCAAGCTGTAGCTCAGCTAAATTAAATTACTTGTATTTGAAAAACCAATTGGTGAATATATCTGTCTTATTCTCGATCAATAGCTCGTCGACGTAGTATAGGGTAAGTCAATGGTTGGCACACCACAACTTTTGCAGGATCCTTGACACACAAACTATTAGGTGAATCACGCTTTGAGTGGTATCTGCCATTCTTCTTTTTCTCTAGTGCGGTGAAATTCGTAGTTACATGTGGTGGAGGCATGTATTGTAGTTTTCTGTCTCTTTTCTCTGTTAGTCAATAAATCCATGCTTACTTTGCTGAAGAGAGAAATTATGCTGAGTCGGCTAACAACCCCACAGGACCCTTTTCGTTTGTCAAGAGATCTACTAATTGATACCCCTGGGAGATGACCCTAAGCCACTTCTGGATCAGGGTCCCGAGAAGCCGGGAATTTGCAACGCCCCAGCTAGCCCGCTGTGGCTGCCGCTAGTGGCTTCTATTGAATGTCGAGAAGACCAGCGTTTGAAGGGCGGAATGCTGAGGACGCGTTTTGACAGGCACGTCTCAGGTCGCGTTTTGCTTTGTTTTGCGTGGGGGATCCGTACTCATTTGTTGAGGGCGATATTTGCATGGTGTGTGAGCTAGGAGGCGTCCAGTTGCCGATTGAATGACAGTCAGCCCAAAGACCAACTAGCGTGCGCGTGCATATTGCGGGGAGAAGGGGGGGACCAAACAAGCGAAATGCGAGTTTGACTTTCCTCTTGTGAAGGACATTATCGAATTGGCGGCCCCGCAACAAGGCGTATGTAGCGCTGCATGAAATTGAAGAAGAAGGAAAGAAGAAAAAAAAAAAGCACCAAAAAAAAGAGGTGTGTCGAAGTCTGGACCAATAGTATGGTGCCATGTTTTCGGCTATTGGCTGAGGCTGAGAAACTAGTCTCGCTGCTAGCTGTGGCTAGTGGCCCCCAGTTGCGTCTGAGCCAGTCTCTCGGGTGCTCTGCCATCCAGTCAGGTGACACCCGGACGTTGCGTGGCTGGCTGGGGCGCCCTAAGCCCAAGCTGCATGCGGATGGCTTCGGGATAAATGGCATCTGTTTTTTGCTTCTGCATTGCCGAGAAATCAATAAACACATTCGTCATCTGCAGGAGTGCGGTGAAGAGCTGTCTTGGCAGTGGAGACAAGCAGTCCACGCATTGGGAAGAAAAATATCTGTCACCATGTGTTAGTGACCATTGGCTCCGTAAATCCATCTCGACCCTGGTCCCTTTTTCAAGGCGACCCCGTGGGCCCCCTCGAACTAGCGCTGGTCTGTCGGCATTTGCGCTTAGACTCGTGTCACCGTTTCTCCCTACGCCTGGTCTAGCCCCTTCAACCCGCTTAGGCTTGTATTGCAGATTTTGACAGGCCCCTTTACGTCTCTCCTTATTATGCCACGGATCACCTCCACCAGATGTCTCACGGCATCCATCTTCAGATTGCCATGCCGCCTGGCTTCGTCCCACCACTCTTTGAGCTTTCAATATCATCAATACCGGTGTAAAAAACGGATCTACGTCTAATGTATAGCATACCACGAATGGCCACGAATTAATCCCAATCTCTCTCTATCCACTCCTTTATTCAACCGCCAATATGGGAGAATCAATCGCCTCCTCTGCAGACAGTACAGAAATCGCCACCACCAACAGTTCCCATGACACAGAGCGGACCGCAGCTTTCCCAGATGAAAATGAGATTGAAGTGCTTGGTCGACAACGTCCTGCAGATTTCGCCAATGACTTTCAAGAATGGGGCTTTGTTCTGGCCGTCATCGGCGCCGCCATTGTGAGCGAGTACACAGTCGACGGCTACAACCTCGTCATGCCCTCCGTCACCAAAGCGCTTGATATCCCAGAGAGCTCCAGAACGTGGCCGTCCGAAGTCGCCAGCTTCACCACCGCCATCCTGTTGCTGCCGTTTGCTCGCCTCTCGGAAATGTACGGCGGCCGGATGGTCTTCCTGGGCGGCCTTCTATGGCTTGGTGTCTGGTCTCTCGTCTCTGGCTTCTGCAAAAACTCAACGCTGCTGATTGTCTGCCGAGCCATGCAAGGTCTTGGCAACTCCGCCTTTCTCCCCGCAAGTCTTGCCATCATGGGCCAGACGTACCGCCCAGGACCCCGAAAGAACCTTGTTTTCGGAATTTTTGGTGCCTTCACCGTCGTCGGCTTTTACATTGGCATTGTACTTGGTGCCGTGTCTGCGCAACTTCTTGACTGGAGATGGTACTTTTGGTTTGATGCCATTTTCAGCATTGCCATTTTCGGAATAGGACTCTTTTCCATCCCCAGAAACCTCGGAGGCAATGACCCCACAGCTAGAATGGACTGGGGTGGCTTGTTCACAATTGTACCAGGGTTGTCCCTCATTGTGTATGCACTCACCGATGGAGGCAGAGCCCCAGACGGTTGGCGCACGCCATACATTTATGTCACATTCGTCCTTGGCGTACTTTTCCTTATAGGTGCTGTCTATTTGCAAGGCTGGGTGGCTGCACAGCCACTTCTCCCGGCTGGCATGTTCCGCCCTAAATACATGAAAAGAATCACAGTTGCCTTATTTTTGGGTTATGGCACATTTGGAGTTTTTCTATTCTATGCCAGCTACTAGTAAGTGTCTCAATCGCGGATACTTGTATGCATTCATCAAAAAGTACTCATATTAATTCTGATGATAGTGTTCAAACCGTTCTTGCTCTGCCCCCATTGCAGACAGCAGTTTGGTTCTTCCCGCTATGCGCTGGCGGCTTTACGCTCTCAATGTTAGGCGGGTTTTTCCTGCACAGGCTACCCAATCGAGTGCTCTTGATTATTGCGGGTGGTGGATACATTGTTTCAGTCTTGCTATTTGCCTTGATACCTACACACTGGCAATCGAAAACAACCCTGTACTGGGCTTATGTATTCCCTGCAATGTTGGGTGCGACAATTGGCCTCGACATCTCTTTCAACGTCACAAATGTGTACATCACAACCGTATTGCCCGCCCGTCTCCAAGCCGTGTGTGGTGCCCTGATCAATAGCCTAGTGTTTCTGGGTATCGCCTTTTGGTTGGGTGTCACATCTCTTGTCGAGTCGGTGGTAAAAGAATATCGTGGCGATCACTCTGACCTGAGTGAACAATTCAAGATCGGGTTTTGGCTTGGTGTGGGCCTGGCATGCACCTCGTTTTGCATATTTGCGACTGTTGATCTGAAGACAGCAAGCTCAGATCTAACAGCCGACGAGAAGGAGAAAATGATGGAGTAAAAGTATTTGATTTCGGGAGTTTTCATGAGACATGACAAGCATTAGAACGGGCATTATAAAATTAGACTAATTCATCATTGATTAGATGCAACATTGGAATTGATTCCTCTTTAGACTAGAGGGATCGTTTAATTCGAGCTGCAATTTGCACCCAGACCTAACCATAATCTTTGTTCATATCCTGCTAGTGCTCAAGGTGCTGCAGGTCAATTCCTTTGTCAAATGCCTGCTCAATGTGTGCTTTGCGTTGTTCCTCTGCCACGGTACCAAATAGAATGTCCATATCCTCCAAGGTTCGACCCTTTGTCTCTTTGACGAAAAAGAAGATGAAGGCGAAATTAGCCAGACAGAAAATACCAAACATGAGGAATGTTCGCCATCCGATGTGGTTGACAGCTCGGGGCGTAATCTCGGTAATGGTAAAATTGAACAGCCACTGTGTCGTAGCCGCCAGGCCAACACCGTACTCTCGGAGCCTGGTTGGAAAGATCTAGGAATCCTTGTTAGAGGTGAAAATGCTAAAGGACAGAATACATCTGCCACTTACTTCGGAGACATAAACCCAAGGTGTAGGGCCCCACGATGCAGAGTAACCAATGACATATAGGTAGATCATGGTCACCATAGCAATAGAGGCGGAAGAGACCTTGCTACTGTCTGTATTCGGTGGGTGGGTTGCTAGTACGGCACCAATGATGAACATCATGGCAGCCATCCAGCAGGCCCCCCCTAGTAAGCTGTTGCGACGACCCCATTTGTCAATGCCTATAATGAGGAAGATACCTGTAGACAAAACCTTAACTGTGCCGTAAACGCCGGTGGCAAAGAGAGATGCATGGGTGCTGCTGACGCCCACGGTCTCAAAGATTTCCGGGGCATAATACCCGATGCTATTGGTACCGCTAAATTGCTGACAGAGCATGATGGTGAAAGCCAGGAAGAATCTGTAACGGTTCCCTGGTCGCAAGCACTCCTTCCAAGTGACACCTTCACTAAGAGTCAGCTCTTCCTCGATTGCAACGCGAATTTCAGTAATCTCCTCCTGAACTTCGACGCTGTCTTCTGGGGCGTTGCGGATGTAGGCGAGGGACTCGAGCGCCTCTTGCTGGCGCCCCTTTTTCATAAGCCAGCGGGGAGACTCCTTTAAGAAAAAGAGTCCAATGAGCATGATTCCACCGGGAACTATTTGAATGCCAACAGGGATACGCCATTGTTTGGTGCTCTGGGCAATGTGCAACGACACACCATAGTCCAGCCAGTAAGCAAAGGTGCTGCCGATGACGAGGAACTCTTGAAACAAGCCAGAGACGCGGCCGCGAGTCTTTGGAGGGCAGTTCTCGCTTACAAATACCGGCGTGATGCTGCTCATTCCGCCGATACCGAGTCCAGCAGTCACGCGCCCAGCGTAAATCTGGCCGATGGCATGGTGAGCTCCGGTCTGAATGGCAGCGCCAGCCAGAAACACAACACAAAAGAACATCAATGAATAGCGACGTCCGAATTTATCGTTGATGAAGGAAGCAGCGATGGCACCGAAAAAGCAGCCAGCTGTCAGGAGCGAAACAACATTCGATGAGATCTGGGCATTCTTGGATGTAGCGAAGCCGCTCTTGTCCGTCGGCAGACCGAAGTCTTCCTTGAAACTTGATAGAGCAAGAATGCTCCCGTAGACTCCGGTATCATAAATGCAAAGATGTTATTGCATGTACCTTAGCGCGGTCAAGTGAGCAACTTACCCAAATAGCAGCGATCCCATATACGCCACCGAAGTGAGGATATACACGCGATAGTTCTTGAAGAACATGGCGACGTGTGTACTGAGATAGCAATATAAACTGTACTATCAAACCAAAAACAAATTAGATATTAAAGTTGGAGGGTCTATCAAAAAACTTCCAACCTAATCTCGACGTTATGCGAGGTGAGTGCTACAATGTGGAGAGGAGCCGCTTTTGAAGCAGGGTTGGGATTGAGGCATCCACCCCAGACCTGGTACATGATCCAAGTGACATTCGCCAAACTACCAATAAGCTCCCGCGGATTTTGACTACCCCCAATGCCCCCAATCATCTTTGTTGTGGGAGTCGTTTGTGATTGGCAGATGAGTTCTGGTGATTATTAGCGTGCCGGTTTTCCGTGCGGACCAGGTTCAGTATGGAGCACGGGGAAATGCGGGGGGACGCAAATCTCCCCATCGCCTCGCATCCGCCGTCAGATAAACTGCACAATATTCGGGCCTTTGACCCAGCCCCTCGATAGAACTGTGGGGAGCTGCTGAAGCAATACTTTTGGTTTGTGGAAAAAATATTTGACCAGCACACCCACCACCAAGTCAAAGCGAGAGCATAGTCCTCTGGCCCCTGTAATCGCCATTCCTAGGAAGAAGAAAAAAGCAAAGAAAGAGAAAAATAGGTGAACAAAGCGTCTCAGAATTCCTTCTCATTTTAACAGCTACTTCTTTGTATACTACATGCCGACCAGAATGGATCGTAAAGAGGGCTACAAATGGGAAGCTTGTGCCGGCGAATGTGAACGTTCGGCCTCGATTCTGGTCACCCACTCACGACCATCCGATAATCGAGCTTCGCTTGAAGGTTTGATATCGCTCTATACCTATTACAGTATAGCGTATCATAGTGTACTCAAATCAGGTGAGACATCTGGCTCCCCCAAAGTCTACGATTACATGCTCCGGCATAAAATTGCCGACTCCCCCATGAATGGAACTTGGACAATGGGATTGTCAGGGGTTCATTTAATTCATTTAGTACCATCACATATACCAACAGCTCCTTTAGTCCATCATCAGACGACTGTCTCATGGCACTCAAGCCACACAACGGTAATTTGACAACCATCCTGGGCATCCCCAAAGCTAAGATGAAATAAGATAGGATTGAGCCATAAATCTATTAGATTTTGTATTATTATGTCTCGAAGTATTATTTATTATGATTATCCCCCCTCTACTTCCAATCACTTCACTGGAGTGCCGAGCATAACACTGGCGGAAACGATCGGAAACACTGCATTGGATTCTCAAGTACGATGCAAAATAATCCAACATCATAGACGACCCATCTGGCCGCCATAATGACTGCAAAATTGCATCCGACTTACATTCGATGACAATAACCACCGGTGGAGATTATGACACCACAACGGCCGAGACAGACTTGAGCTAACCGGAATGTATGTGGCTGCTTTATTTTCAGGAGTGGTAGCAACCTAGACTTCCTTTACATTACTAGCTGCAACCTGTCCTTGCGCCTTTTCAATCATCCAGACTGCCGGGATTCAACTCCGTGAGCTTCTTTGCCTCCCCACTTGCAACTCGCCGTCTCTAAGCTCGCAAATTTTAACCAACACACCGGCGAAAGACGTATCTTATTTTCCGACCGCGGATAAATTGACTCGGAATGTCTTTACTTCTTATTAAGCTGTGGCAGGTTTTGCAGAGAGCAACATCGACTTTGACGAATTCGAGGTCTGCCATTGCTCTGTCCTAAAAGGGTAACCAATTCAATTATTTCGAAATACTGGAAGACGTATCGACCAACAGGCTTATAATATCAACGCTCCTACCTACACCATTAATCAAGTATTGGATATCCGTGGATTCTTAAGACTCGACACGTAAGGCGCTGTCCAAGGCGGCGCATGGTAGATGGTCTGTGCGTTGTTGATATTCACTTGTAATTAGCTGCTTTAAGCTACACCAGAGTTCTGGAATGACTGCTATTCGCAGGTATGGGATAACTCGGATTACAGTTCGGATACGGTTGCATGCATGCGTGTTGCAAGTGATTCAAGATTACCTTCACCATCGCTACCATTGCGAGCAGTGAAATTTCATGGAGATGTCTCAGTTAGGGAACATGGTGATGCCCTGCGCACAATGTGCTGAGTCAATCATAAACAATGGCATCAAACAGTGTGCCAAGATAATCGTAGCAGACCACAAAATCGGGCTGTGGTGGCACGTGATAAGACCCGTGAACATGGATAAATTAGCCGTTGAGGCTGCTGCCTGAGCTGACGACATCGCTACATAAATACTACTGACAAAACGTAATCTGATAATGAAAAATGGCTCAAACAGCAGATAAAGCCCGAGATCTTATTAAACTTAGCGTATTAGGCGCTCCAGACATTGGGCGCTCCAAGATTCTGTCCACTGTAAGAAGGCCCGCCCCGTATTTTCGGACAAGCCGGTTAAACTGGTTTCCCAGATCACTCTCGCTGCGGTCTGGGATAGTTACGACGCACAGGCGAAGAACGAATGCCGAACAAGCATCTACGTTAAACACGATGTCCCCATTCTTGAACTTCGCACACTCGTCGAGCCAGCCCATCTTCATGCTCAGGAGCACCTAGTCAAGACTAGCGATGCCTTCATTCTGTTATACAGGGTTACCGACAGGTCTAGCTTTGAGTTCCTTAATAATATCCATAGAGCTGTATTTGGAACCGCCGACAAAAAGAAGCCTGTGTGGCTCTGCGCCAGAACAGACGTGCCATATGATCAATGGAAAGTGTCGCTGGAGGAGGCAGAGCAGTTCAGTAGTAAAATAGGTGCCAGGTTTCACACTCTTTCACGCGATTATGATGGTGAACTCCGGAAGCTGCTTGCAGATGAGATCATTGATTCTGTTTTGAATTCTGGTAATGAAAACGAAGTGCCAGAGGGTGCTAGTGGGATTGTTTGGGCAAAACGAGGGACTGAATGAGGAATTCAGTGAGACATCGACAATACAGAATGATGTTATTATCAAATAAAGCTTAGGGATATTTATCAAGCAATTTACACAACAAAAAGAGATATGATGGTGATTATTTGTTAACCTATATAGAGCTACCTCTTGTTGCATATATTATTCAGTCTTCACGCTTTGTCCTACCTTCTTCATATGCTCTAATATTTGCATCTCAAAGTCACTTCCCTGATCGAAGGCTTCCTCTGAAGTCTCGCTCATCGGGGGGCCAGCATTTTCAAAGAGTGGCACATCCCGGATAGAGCCAGGAAGTATCTCGAGACAAGTCCCTCCCTGAATCTCCTGCTGCTTGGCACCCAAATTCATGATGGAAGTGGCGTCATTCTTCTCAATCAATGCCAACATGACCTCGGCAACATCCTCTGGTGCAATCCACATGCCTGGGGTACTTGCTTCCAGGTTCAGCATCTCCATCTTCTCGGGAGCTTCAGTCCAGATTGGTGTTTTGACCATGCCTGGAAGAACTCCTGCCAACCGAATACCAACGCTCCCTTCCAAGCTTGCTAGTGATTTTATGAGACTAAAAACTCCATGTTTTGCAGCATGGTATATTGGAAAAGGAAGGCTAGCCGTCTCAGATGCTATGCTAGCTGTGAAGATAATCGACTTTGGGTTCTCCCGGCTGACCGAAGGGGCGGCCGCAAGGAAATGTGCGATAGCCATCTGAGCCATCCGGATGGGATGCACTAGATTTACATCTAAATTGAAATATCGGTCCCCATGTGGCAAGTCTCGAGAAAGGGGGCTGCCAGGAGGTATCCAGAAATTTGATGTCGGAGGCTCAAAGGCGCCAGCACCAGGACAGACAATATCGACAGAACCAAAGTGCCGCATAGCGGTTTGAAATGCTTCATCGAGTTGTTTCCACGAGGTTACATCAGTCTTTTGGAATACAGCGTTCGATTGAAACTTTGCAAGCACGGACCGTGCCTCAGGTCTTAATACTTGATCGCAGAAAACCACCTTAGCTCCACGGCTCAGTAGCAGTCGCGAGAATGCCAGGCATATTCCTGTTAATGTTAGATATCCGTTTATTCACAGCCCGGGGCCACTCACCCGATCCAGCTCCTGTAACAATTGCTACCTTGCCAGCTACTGATTGGGCCATATTGAAAGAGATGCGTTCCAATTTGATATTTTGGAGGTCAGAGTAGTAAGGACTGGAGGCTAGGCGAGATAGGTTAAATGGATACTAAAACTCGGGGTGACACGCGGTAAAATGTAGTCAAGAATGAACTCATACTCTTGGCTATTAGAACATCCAACGACGTGCATGGTAGAAAGCATGGGATAGAGGTTGCAGGGTCGGAGTTGAAAATGCATCCGAAGCCGTCTGTACGATCGTGCCAGAACGATCGTTTTAGCACGATCGTTCAATTTTAGCGCAGTTAATTAACGCTATGACATTGTGCAGCCCACACTGACTCTTTACAAATGGTGGGGAATTAGTTTGATGAGGAGCACAGGAAAAGGGATAACAATCAATACTGCCCTGTGTGCAATGCTGGACGAATAGTTATTGAAGCTTTCCGCCTAATCAAAAGAGGGTGGATAAATAGATAGCTACCAATTCTCATTTGTAGGGCTATGAACGCATATTAGCTACGTGGTTCAACCTACCCGATACAGTCGTATGTGACAAAGGCTACGCAAATTCCCATGAACAAAGGTGACTGATATAACCATCATCTACTGGCCTGGACTTCCTAGGTCGGTATATGATGCATTCCCCACTCGCAATCTCCACGTGATTCATGTTCTTGTGACTGGCATCATCCGGGACAAGCGGAGTCTTAAACGTGGGGCCAAATAGGCGTTAAGCTAAATGTCTTAAATTGTTCATTGGGTCCTGTGCTCTCAAAATCAGCAATCCCTTCTTGGACCAAAAGACGCTGTATTCTCGAGAATGTCGACTAGCTGGAAGAGCAGGTACACAGAGAAACAACTCGAAAAGAAGAGAACGGCGGATAGACTTGCTCAGCAGAGGTTGAGAAGGCAATCCAAGCGCACAGTGCCAGAACTAGAAGAGCGGTCGCGGTTCTCCACCCAGGGAGAACATGAGGCTTGGATCCGGCGCTTGCTGGACGAGAATGCCAGGTTGCGCTCGGCCGTCAGTCACTACCGCTCGCGTCTGGGGAAGATCGTGGTCTGGTCACAAGACTGCCTGGAATACGGCCCATCAATGGAGATAGCGAGCCCTGTCAGCCCCGAGAAACGGTCTCCGAACAGTCGTGGTTACCAGAATACGCGTGTGTCAACCGCCGGGCATCTTCCTCCGATTTCCTGCCATTCGTCCATCTACTTCCAGACAACTCTCAAGAGAGAGGCGGCACCTGTCTTCAACAAGACTGTGACCATGGAAGCAATACTGGAATCAGTGACTGCGTGGAAACTCTCTAGTAGTTGTGGGTTTGGCTCTCTATTTACATTTGAGCTATTTGCTTTTGACCAGTCGCCAAATTCTGACTGCACGCCTGGTGCGTAATTTCTTATCATTCTTGGACCATGTTACGACAGTGCTCACGCTCCTAGATGAGGTGGACTGGCAGGTATCCTCGACTCAGTTCTATCTTAATTTGCTCGAGGCTCTTACCACGGATAAACCTTTTCCATCGAGGGGGCAGGACACGACTCCCCGACTATCTCCTACCGCCTTATCCAATGTTGAACGACAGAAGCGCACAGCGGCCTTCTGTGCTTATGAGACCATTAGGCAGTGGATGCCATTTTTCGCCTCGAGGCATGAGTGGTCGGCTATATTCTGGTCCATTTACAAATATCTCGAGGTGTGTTTCTTGCTCACCACGTGCTTACCCGCTATGATGACAATGAAAAAAATCATTAACAAGCTTAGTTCCTGAACTTCCCGACTATTGCAACCTTAAAAGAAACACCGCATTGCCTGTGGCCCTCACATGCGCAGTTTTCTAACAAACACCCCAGCTTTATCGATTTTCTCATATGGTACGTATTCTAGCATCTGTGCATTGACGTTGTCCTTCATGCTCACCGGCATTACCCAGGCCTCGACTCCGGGATGCGCTCACTGCAAGAGCTAGTGAATACGAACCGAAGAGCCTTTGCCTCGAGTTGGTTGAGAATTTTGAACTCACAAAAACAGAAGACGTCCTCAAACAACCCATTTTTGTCCTGGCATCGGACTCACCGGACATCATGCTCAGCACCAGCATGAGAAACGCCGTCTATAATCCGACAAATTTTCGTATGCGCCAGGGCTTTGAACGTAGATATCCTGACCTGCGGTCATGCTTCGCAATGGAGAAGGGTCAAAATGACCAAGGCGCATGCTGCGACCGTTCTGTTGCAGGGGTGGATCCCTCCGGCACGGTGATAATGGACAGGTCATCAGTTGACCTTCCAAACAACGACCAAACCCATGTTCACCATATCAACCGTAGCAATACAAACCAGACAGTGACATCAACCCCGCTCATTGGAATTGGAGATCAAGATAAAGCCCCCCAGAGCCCTCTGCGCATGGATTCTATTTCAATCGGTCCTAGTTTTGAACCAGTGCCTCTGCACGAGTGTACAGCGTCTGTGGAAAATACTATGAACAGAATTCCAGGGGACGTCCCTGATCAGAATACCACAGGGCTTTCATGGCCTGATGGAACGGATGGCCTTATTTCTTCCATGGACGAATTTATCTCAGAAAGGGTGTGGGGAATAAGTGATTCTGGAGATGCCATGCTTCTAGAGCCCGGGGAGTATCTTGCAACCCTTGGCTTTGATGGCTTTACATAGAGGTTTAGGGATGAAACTATTTTATTCCACGCACTCCCCCGAGAAACAAATTAGAACCATGTAGTTATTGTAATCTCCATGCAGCCGGTATCCTGCCGACTGTATTGGTCCTATACTTGTAACTTCGCAGCACTATTTCAACCTGGCGTTGGGATTTTTAAGCCTGACTTTTATCGCACAGGGCATGCATCTGATGTGGATGGGGAACCTGGCATTGACAGTAACAGCCTGATGAAAATGGTGCCTCTTTGCCCGCTTGGGTGGGAGGAACAGCAGACTCTGAACAAGCCTTCATAGTTCTGTGACATGCGTAATAAGCTTGCATGATAGGTTTAATAATCTCAATTAATAAATATTGACATCTCTGGATGTGCCACATGCTACTTGTGGTTCGCCCTAAGCGTATTGAAAAAGCACCAAAATAGACATATAGCCAGCCATCTGAACATATTCTTCTGAGGTAGTCGGTATACGAGGCGTTGCTGTCTACTTCTTGAGAGGATCAACACGCTCGAACAAGCCAAGCTTGGTCATAAAGGCGCTTGCATAGTCGGTGTCCATGAATTCAATGACCTCCATAATCTCCGTTCCATTCTCGCTCATCTGTATAGCCCAAAAGTACTCATTCTCGTAGACGCCAATCTCTGTCGGCGCTCGAGATTTGAGGGACAGCAGCACCTTTCGTTTTTCGACATCCACCATGGTTTCCTCATGTACAATGGTGAATTTGAATTCGGGAACTTTGGTTCTCATGTGGTTTAGAACTGCTGTGAGCGCTTCGTGTCCAAGACGCCCACCGCTGCGGCTTCCTGGTCGGTATTCGTGAATAGAGGCGGGGTTCCGATAAGCCAAAACGGATTCTGGAGTCCATTTACTGAATTCTTCGATATGATCATGGGCAGTTTTGAGAAGGCGAGCGCGATCTGGGGCAGACATGATGGATTGGGGATAAGGAATTTCAACAATATCAAGAATGGTTGGTAGGGAGCAGCTGGAGTGATCTATGAGTTACTGTTTGTGATCAAACCTTTGTTTCGAAAAGATAGTTTGACTGATTTTCGCAGTAGGATATTATAAAGACTTAGTTTAGGAGACTGGCTGTGACCTGTCATATTTAGTACGGATGTTCCGGATATGGTAACGATCGAACAACATGATCTGTGCGTGTGGACACTCCACAGTATCAGGCATCGTAAAAGTTTAAAGGCCAATTCCTACCCAAAAAGGACTAACGATCGTGAATGACGATCATTCTCATCGATGAATCTTGTTCCGCAAGCTCTCAGACGTCAGTGCCACTCAGCCATTGGATCGGCCCCCTGATTGACACGATGGAATCATGTATGGATTGTTTTGATGGGGGTGATACAGAAACCGCAAAGTCTTGGGTTGTTTTCTGTCCAATTAATCCATTTCAACTTGTTCAGATTGACTTGCACACATATATGTGGCGCGCCCTCGAGCGACTATACCAGAAGAGACCGTGTAACCTGGGTTCCCAAGGCCAGTCTACTTTCAGAGAAATCCAGCATTATTCGAGCCGGACTTCTTAACCATCTTATATCCTCTTGTCTCCGAGTTATTCTCAAAACCGAAAAATGTCATTCGATACATCATTCACTCTGGCTCGGGATCCTCACGAGGGCGGCTATCCTGGGTTCAACCCACGGACTGTTATAGATGACAGCCTAAACATCGTCATCAAGTACGACGTGACCATCGTTCTCAGGGACGGGAAGAAGATCTATGCTGATGTTTACCGGCCTAACGATGGATCACAGTCCCCTGTGCTGCTCGCTTGGACTCCTTACGGCAAACATGTCAACCCCTGGCTCAAGTGGGACAACATGGCAGGATGCGGCGTCCCATCAAACGTGGTATCTAAGTACGTTGGCTTCGAGACGCCTGACCCCGGTTTCTGGTGTCCAAACGGTTATGCAGTAGTCGTTGTGGACGCACGCGGACTATGGAACTCAGAAGGTGACGCAACCTTCATGTCTGATCAGGAGGCTCGGGATTGCTATGACGCCATCGAGTGGGCTGGTTCGCAGGAGTGGAGTCAGGGAAATGTCGGCATGTCCGGCGTATCCTATCTTGCATGGTCGCAATGGCGTGTCGCATCTCTCAACCCGCCGCATCTGAAGGCCATCAACCCGAATGAAGGCGTCACCGACTTCTATCGCGAGATTGCCACTCATGGTGGCATCCACGCTGCGTTTCTCGGGGAAATCCAGAAGCTACTCTGGGGCTATGGAAAAGGCTCGGTTGAGGAGATTGGTGCAATGGTTGACCAACACCCGCTATTTGACGACTACTGGAAGAGCAAGAATGCGGACCTGTCCAGCATCACAACGCCGGCATACATTGTTGCGAGCTGGGCGGACCACGGTTTGCATCTTCGGGGGACTCTGGAAGGCTTCAAGAAGATTCAGTCACCCCACAAATGGCTTCGTGTGCACGGCCGCCGGAAGCTCCAGAGCTACTACGAGGATCAGGAACGTCAACGACAGTTTTTTGACAAGTTCTTAAAAGGGATTGAGAGCGAAGTGGAATTCTGGCCAAAGGTCGACTTGGAAATCCGTGAACGGTTCTACGTGGGCAACTCACGGGCAGAAGAGGAATGGCCACTTAGCCGAACCCAATATACTAAGCTGCACTTGAGTTGCAAAGACCTCTCGATGTCTCTTGCGGCTAATTCGGAGGAATGCAAAGCTCAATACGATGTCAATAATGCCCCGAACGTTACAGAAGACATCCAATTCCAGTACAAGTTTCCTGAGGAAACAGAACTCACCGGCTATCCGAAATTGCGTCTGTGGGTAGAAGCCCAAGGGAACGATGACATGGACATCTTTGTCACCCTTGACAAGATCGATAGGACAGGGGACAAAGTGGAACTGCCGTGGAGGTCTTTGCGCTCCGATGGGCCTCTTGTCACTGGGTGGTTACGAGCCTCTCACCGGGAGCTAGATGATGAACTCTCGACCCCTCACCAACCTGTTTTAAAGCACAGTCGTCAGTTGAAGATGAAGGCCGGCGAGGTTGTGCCTGTCGACATTGAGATTCTAGCCACTAGTGTGCTATTTCGGCGTGGTGAAAAGCTTCGTCTTACGGTGGCTGGAAGCGACCCATTTGTTGATGAGCATTCGGCGAACAACCATTTCAAGGTGGTCAACAAGGGATCGCACGTGATTTATGCTGGTGGACAGTACGATTCTCATCTTCTCATTCCACTTATTCCTAAAGCTTAGCATGGACTGAGGTTAACGATATAATGGAAACCAGCAAGATGCTGTTGTTTCAATTCGCGTGTGTCTTTGTAGTAGTAATAATGTAATTCTGTGTGATTTTTGAGTAACCTTACAAATTGTGACGTCGTCTAGATGCCCGCCAGGAACTCGCGGTGAAACGGTCCAGTTATACCTGTCTAGATACCGGTGAGTCCGCCGCAAGTTGGCACACTTTTACTGATTAGTTTATTAGTTGTCTCATATTCCTAGCATTCAATAGTTAGACTACTTAGTTATTATAACCATAGCAAAAGCTCCATGTATCAGGGCAAATATGTCGCTAGCATCTTGTTGTAATTTTTTCGCAATTTCGCGTAGCCTATATTTAGCGACCGGCACGTTTCAATAGCTTTAGCAGCTCGGGCCATCCTGTGAGACCCGTAAGGTGCGTGCAAGGTTGCATAACAAAGGTTGACTTGTTGATCTACCTGACCTCATATTGAGGGGCTATTTAAAGGGGTATCTGTATTACTAGAAGGGTTTAGCTAGTCGGAAATTATACCTAATTCGGGGTAATATAGATCTTAGCTAAAGAAGCTTTACTCTTAAGGTTATAATAACCCTATTAATTACTTGTATAGTTAATATATTTAAATATCTTTAAATTTTTAACTTTTATATACTTTCTTAGATTTAATTTTATTTAGAATTTAAATTTAAAGTTTATTTATTTTCTTTATAAATTAATTTAAATTATATTTTCTTTATAATATATTATAGAAATTACTTTTTATATAGAAAATAATATTAAAATACTTAAATTAAGTTTTAATATATTTTATATAATAAATATAATATTATTATTAAAATTATTAAATAAAAATAAATATTTAAAATTAAAATTTAATTTTAATTTTTTATTTTTTAATATAAAAAGAAATAGATAATAATTCTAATTATATTAAAATAATTAGAAATATTATTATATTATAATAATAAAAAATTTAAATATAAATAGATTAATAATTAAAATAATAATTTAATTACTTTATAAAATAAAAAGATTATAATTTTTAATTATATTATTATTATTAATAGTATTTAAATCTAACTTTTAAAAAAAAAAAAAACAAGCTAAAGGCTCAAAAAGGAACCAGGCAACAGAGGTAGTATATAATTAGAGTTATATAATAGGGTTAGCTATCAAAATCTTATTATCCTGACTAAAGAAATAAATATCTTAATATCCTCTTCTAAAATCCTTTTCTAAAATAAACTTTACTCTTATAAATTAGAGATAAAATTAGCTCCTTATTATTTAAGATACCTTTACCTTATTAAGACTAATTAGTACTTTTTATCTAATATCTTTGTTATTAGTTACTATAACTAAGTATATTTTACTTAACTATATTTTAAATTAATATACTTTAAACTAATATATTTCTTTATAATATTATTTTAATATATTTTACTTAAGAGATCTTTATTTATTATTATATAAGTATATATTATAAGTAATATCTATAGAGATTTAGTTATCTCTCTAGAAAAATCTTTATTAATTTTAATAAAGATATTTTAAATAGATAATTTAGATATTAAGATTAAAGATCTTACTTTATTTTACTAATTAAAGTTTATAGAATTTAAATTTATTAAAATCAAAGTTAATAACCTTAAAAAGAAAAAGAAAGTTTTTATTAAAAAATAAAAAGAGATAATATAAAAAATAAGAGATCAAGTAAATTTAGTACTTAGTAATATTAATAACCTATTATTAGATAAATAGTAATTTATTTAAGAGATTATTAAATTATAATATAATAAGTAGATAGTAATTATTAAGAGTAGGATTAATGAGATTAATAAATGTGGAGGGGCTTAGGGTTAAGGGCTTAGTAAGAGTAAGAGATACTAGGTAAAAGTACTAGCTTTAAGCACTTAGGAGGTATCTTAAAAAGTAGTAAGCTAGCTTAATTAACTAATAAATAGGTATTTATTATAACTGTGTTTTCTGTGTTATAATTAGTAATTATTAATAGTATATTCTATAGAATAGTTATAATAAAGTTAATACTTATAATTACTAGCTCTTTATAATAACTTTATAATAATTAACTTTTATTATAAAAGCTAGCTTAATAATACTTTTAATTACTAAATTATTATAACTTATTAAAAAAGAATTATTATAAAAAGTTCTAGAATTTTAATATATAAAAGTTATTTATTTCTTATTTATTTTATAATATTATAAATCACTTTAATATAAATATATTTTAGATAGTTCTTAAATATTATTTAATATTTATTAATTATATTATTAGTTTCTTACTAAACTAAATAAAACTCTTATTAAAAGATATTCTTTTT
>KV875304.1:9041-21831 GCA_001879505.1 Calonectria pseudoreteaudii
GGCAGCTGCCGTCTTGGCGGGGTCAGCAATGTATCCTCGGGCAACCAGAGGTCCTTCGACAAGCAGCTCTCCCATGGCACCAACGGGCAGTAGAACCTCAGGGTTCTCCATATCCGCAACCCAAATAGCCGAGCCAAAGGCAGGGCCAAAGTTGGCCGGGTCGGTGATAGGTGTGACATTAGTGTTGCAGTTAGACCATATTGTTGTTTCGGCTGGACCATAGGCGAGAATGAGATGAACTCTCTCGGACCAACGGCGGACATTCTCAGCAGTAGGGGCTTCACCTCCCAAAAGCAGAGTCCTCAAAGTGGGAACGGAATCAGGCTCAAGCATATCAGCGAGAGTGGGGGTCAAGAACATCCAGTTAACATTGAATGCATTAATTGCTCCGGCCAAGTCTTCCACGCGCTGGCGATCGGAGATGACACAGATGCAACCACCATTGACCAAGGTGTAGAAAATATCACCAACCGATAGATCAAAGGTATAGGCAGCAAATTGGAGCACACGACTGTTGCGGTCAAGGCGCAGGCGGTTGGCGTGCGATGTAGCAGCAGTGGCAATAGATTGATGCTCAATGTTGATACCCTTGGGTCTTCCGGTACTGCCGGACGTGAAGATGGAGTAGGCCGTGTTATCAGGTTGGACATTTGTCTTGGGTGCATCCTTTCGAGGTCCTCCCAATTCCTTCAATTTGTCCTCGTCGACGACAATGACATGAGGGAACAGCTCTTTAAGTCGATCCTGGTACTTAACACTGGTCAGAAGAATCATGGGGTGCCCCAAGTCTGAGACAATGCCAGCAATACGCTCCACAGGGTGTGTTGGATCCACGGCCGCAAAAGCGGCGCCAGCCTTGAGAATGGACAATTGGGCTACAACAGTCCAAGCGGACTTCTCAAAACAGGTGACAACAAACTGATCAGGCTTAAGATTGCCAAGATCCTTGATGTAGTGCGAGAATGCATTGGCGGCTTGGTTCAATTCGCGGTATGTAAAGTCGCGATCCCAGCCCTCCACGGCCTTCTGCGAGTGCACAATCTGTGTCTGCATTTCGATAAGCTTGTGTACCGGGACAGGAACAGGCACAGGCATTGCAAGCAAGTTCCAGTCATCCATTTCCTGTCGGGTTTCAGGGCTGACAAGGCTCAGACGAGTTACAGTCTGGTTAGGGTCGGCCGTGAAACCAGCAAGAGCGGTAAGTAGAGCGCGGATAACGTGGGTGGCCTGCTTGTCTGAAACCTTGCTAGTCCAGTAAGAAAAGGAGATTTCAAGATCATCCACATCAACAACATTGAGAGAGATGTCGTATTCGGTGGGATCTCGAGCCTCGATTGGCGCTAGCCCCAGACCATCATCTCCGTCAGCCCCGTTAGCTCCGTCAGTCACAGGGTCGTTTCTCTGGAAGGAGATGACGGAATTGAAGAGTGGCTCGGAGCCCATCTCGAGAGCGTGCTGGACCTCTGCCAAAGAGACATACTGGTAGCCGATACCATTGAGGATGTCATCGCGCAGATTCTGTAGTAATTGCAAAACAGTTGTCTTTTCATCACCAAAAGCAACACGGCAAATGAGCATGTTGATGAAAGGACCCAGGATTTGCTGAACTCCCTCGATGGGAGCATCGCGACCGGAGGCCAAGTAACCGAAAGAGACGGAGTCTTCTCCAGTGTAGGCACGGAGCACGAGCGCCCACGCGGCCTGGACGAGGTTGGAGAGGGTAAAGCCATGTTCAGAACAAAGCTGCTTGAGGGCTGCGACGTTGGGCACAGTAAGCTCTCGGACCTTGAGCTCGGACTTTCCTCTGTGAACCACACCATCAAGAAGAGGCGGCAGTCTGGATGGGGTAATGTTTCGCAGATAATCGCACCAGTACTCCAAGATCTTGTTCTGAGATTGCTTTTGCGTAAATGCAATCAGTTCACGGTAGCTGCGGGCAGGGGCAGCAGGGAGACGCTGAGCATAGGCTTGACGAAGCTCCTGAATAATAAGGGGCAGACAAGCACCATCCACCAAGGCGTGACTAAGGCGAATCATGATGTACAACTTGCTACCAGCAGTATAGATGACGAACTCGTGGGGCAATTCTCCATACTCAAAGCCACTGACAGGCGCAGCAGACGCCTCGCTGCGAATCCATTCATCACTCGCCTCCAGCTCATTCTCAGCAGCCTCCACTTCACGGATAACAGGATCAGCGTCTCGCAGAATAACCTGATCGAAGGATCCGCTTCCTCGCAAGTTGGGAATGAAAACGGTTCGCAGCATAGGCTGTCGTCGAACGAGCTGGCCCCATGCCTCCTTGAGCTGTTCTGCTTCAACACCTGGTGTTGTGACCTCCATCGCAACACGAACATCGTAGAGATCAGATTTTCGAGACTGACTCATCAAGATACCTTGCTGCATGGGCGAGCAGGGAAGAATTTCTTCAATCGCCTGGGGTCCGGACAAGCCAATGTGCTCCTCACAGAGAGCCTCAATTTCATCCAAGTCAGCGTAACTAATGTCTTTAACGAGAGGCAAGTCGCTGAGCGAGAACGAAGGCGTCATCGAAACAGTCAGGTTGACAAGATCGATCAGGAGAAGCTGGAATCGCCGGAGCCAGTGCGACATGCGGTCCATGGTGTCAATGCTAAAGCTTTTGGGAACAGTCAGGCTAACAGTTGCTCGGCCCTCATTGATAGCAGCGGTGATATCAACCAGAGCCAGACGAGGAATAGAGGGGTCAATGTCGCCCTCGACATACTTGGTATCAGCAACAGCTTGGAGGAGGAGATCGGAACGCTCCATCTGCTGATATTGACCTTGATAATTGAATTTCCATCTCGGAGTGCTTGGCGAACTGCTTAGCAGTCTGCGAGTTCAAGTAACGGCTGGCAAAGTAGGGAACGCCCTTGTTAGGGAGCGCCCTGCGCGCATCCTTGGTCCTCTTCAACGTTTCAATGATCTCAGGCTGTGCGCCAGTCGCGAGAGCAACAGGCGACAGAGACGTAAACCAAGCGACCGTACGGGACAAATCGGCATCGCCAATGACCTCAGCTTCACGACCGTGACCCTCAGTGAAGATAGTGGGGAGGGCACGATCAATGAAGATCTCACTGAAAGATTGGAAAGCAGCTGCGAGGAAGAAATCCTGAGGGTCTGTCTGCAGGGCATCATTTGAAGGGCCCAGAAGGGACTTGGTCACATCCTTGTCAAGAGTAAAGGTGAGGTGGCGAGTCGAACCAAAAGTGTTGTTGACGCTGACATCTGGTCCCCAGTAGTCCATTTGAGGCGCGGGGAGGTTGTAAGGGAGAACATCAGTTGAAGTCCACTTCTGAGACTGGGCAGCCAAGAGATCAACCCACTGCTGGAAGGAGAAGGGCTTGAGTTCAGGAAGAGAGTTTGATCCAGATGACAAAATTGTCTCCAACTCCTCCAAAAGGACACGCCAAGAGACCAAATCGATGACCAAGTGGTGGGCAACCATGAAGAGAAGCTGCTTGTCAGGGAGCTGGATCAAGTCAGCCGCCATGAGGGGACCAGACTGAATATTGAGGCTCTTCTGAGTCTGAGCCAGGATTCCATCAACTTCACGAGAAGAAACCCGGGGATGTTCTTTGTAAGCCAGAGACCCGTCAATATCGTTAGTGATGCGCTGTGTCCATTCGCCGTCAACCTGGCGGAAGCGAGCTCGCAACATGGAGTGTCGCTCAACAAGCTGGCGCAGTGCATCGCGCACGCTGTTAGAGGAAACAGCGCGAGCCGAAGGGATCTGCACGAACCAACTTTGGTTGAAGTGGTTGACTCCTTCGGGGTTCATTTCCAAGTGGAACTTCTGAACGGGCGATAATGAGAAATGCTCATCCACTCGTTCCACAAAGTCCGACTGTTCCGCCATGTACTCCCCGGAGCCGTTTTCCTTGGCGACAGTAGCAAGTGCCGCCACTGTCTTGCATCTGAAAACGTCTTGCACGTTGATTTGGATTCTTTGGGCTCGGCAATGAGAAACCATTTGCATGGCCGAAATGGAATCACCACCCAAGCTAAAGAAGGAACGGTCCAGTCCAATCTTTTGTCGGTCAATGTTCAACACCATGGCCCAAATGGATCGGAGAGCACCCTCGAGCTCAGTCATGTTGTCATCCGAAACAATTACCTCCTCATCAAGAGACAAAATCTCCTGAGCAAGGGCTTCATCGGCCTTCTCCAGCCAAGTAGCGAGGCGACGACGATCTATCTTTCCAGAGCTATTCAGGGGCACAGAGGATCCCTCGATGAGAGCCCAAACCTGAGGAACCATGTGGCGGGGCAGCTTGGCGGAGAGGTACTCTGTCAGTTCGCTCAAAACCTTCTTAGCTTGCTCTTGGTCCTTGCCCGAGAGCAGTCGAGGGCCGTCGGTAGAAGCAACTGCAGGGCCAAGATCTTGGACAGAGATTACACCAAGCAGTCTTGACTTGAGCAATCCTTCCTTCAAGAAGGTAACGAAGACGTGTTGGATGCTCTGGTTGGCGCCTTCAATCGTGTTTTCGATCTCTCCGGCTTCGACACGCTGTCCACGAATCTTGATTTGAGTATCCTTACGCTGAATAAAGTCCAAGGAACCATCCATGTTCAGTCTTACAACATCACCAGTCTTGTACAAGCGGCGGGAGGGGCTGTGACGGGGATAATTCTTGGACCATGCCGGATCCTCAATGAAGACCTGACTGGTCTTTTCAGGATCATTGCGGTATCCACGAGCGAGAACAGGTCCTTCAATCAAGAGCTCACCAGCAGCTCCAACAGGCATGAGGATGTCGTGGTTTCTGGGGTTGACAATCCAAGCCGCACTGGTAAACATGTGGCCAATCATAGCAGGGCGGACTTCTTTGTTTTGACGGTCGCTGATGGAAACAACAATGGTGGTCTCAGTAGGGCCGTAGACCTGGATGAACCTGAGCTTGCCGCTCCACTTGCGAGGAGTAAGATCACCGATAGCATCACCACCACAAATAAGAGTTTGCAATGTGGGAACATCTTCGGGGTTCAACATTCGAGCGATGGCAGGGGTCAAGACACTCCAATTGACCTTGAATCGGTTGAAGAAGCCAGCTAAGTCCTCAATACGCTCCGATTCGGAACCGATACAAACGGATCCTCGGAAGGCAAGAGGAGTGATGGACTCAGTGAAGGTTGCATCGAAGGCATACGAAGCAAAGTGCATCATGCGAACGCCGGCATGGAAACCAAACGCCTTTCCATGCTCCTCGATACTGGTGCAGAGAGCGCGATGGTGAACAACGACACCCTTGGGCTTGCCAGTACTGCCAGAAGTAAAGATAACATAGGCGGTGTTATCAGGGGTGACAGTGGAACATGCCTTTGTTGACTTCTTGGGCAGCCCCAGAACCGACTCTGGAGTGAGAATCCACTGCCTCACTCCAGTGGTAGCAATCAATTCAACTATGGCTGGGCGTGTAGACTGCTCAGCGGATAGGACAGCAACAGGGCTGTTAAGATCGCTCAGAATCATAGCTTGGCGGTCGGTCGGGTGTCCAGGGTCAAGGGCAACAAAAGCAGCGCCAGCCTTCCAGACGGCCATCATAGCGACAACCGCCCAGACCGACTTCTCGAAAATCAGCGGGATGATTGACTCCTCTACAACGCCAAGCTTGACCAAGTGGTGAGCCAGGCGAGTGGAGTAGTCATCAAGCTCACCGTATGTCAGGTTGCCAGCGGTTGAGTAGAGAGCCACCTTGTTGGGCACCCGAGATGCCTGCTCGGAGAGGACATCATGCATACACATATCAACGCTGTCTGCCATGTGGTGGTTCCATCCACGGATAATTCGGTCGCTTTCGGAGTCGAACAAGGCAATGTTCGAAACCTTCTGGTCAAGAACAGTAGGAAGAGACTTCAGTGTCTCCATCCAAGCCTTACCAACAACCTCGGCGGCCTCGGGAGACAGGGCAGCAGTCCAGTACGTCAATGTCATTTCAAGCTTTGATCGAGTGTAGCTAACCTTGGCGCCAATGCTATACTCGCTCACATCGTCAATGTGAACGGGGTCGACCGTGATGCCAGTGGGTGACAACATTTGCTCAGGTTCAAGTTCGCGGTAGCATGAGAGAGCAGTGTTGAACAGGGGCTGAGTACCAAGCTGGAGGGCACTCTGAATCTTCACCAGAGGGCAGTATTGATGCTCAAGACTGTCAGCAAAGGCAGCGCTTGCGTCAGTCAAGACTTGCTTGAGGGTCATGTCATCCTCCAGAGACAGGCTGCTGACGAGCATGTTGATAAAGACACCAACTCCACTGTCGATTCCGTCAATGGGGGCATCTCGACCGGATGTCATGTATCCAAAGCAGACATATGGGTTTCCGGTGTAAGCTCGCAGGATCAAACCCCAAGCAACCTGAGCCAGGTTCGAGATTGTGAGATTGTGTTCTTGGCAAAGCCTGTTGAGCGCTGTGAGGTGGGTCTTGCCCAATTCAGCCTTGAAGAGGCGCTTGACATTGTTGACTTCGGTATCAGGTACTGTGAGTCTGGGGAAGTTGCAGGGGCTGACACCAGCCAAGTTCTTTTTCCAGAAGTCAAGAGATGCTTGGTTGTCCTGTTCTCGGATGTAACGAATGTAGTCACGAGCAGTGTAATAGACCGGCTGCTGCTGCATGACATCGACAGACATAGTCGCGAAGCGGTTATCGCTGTAAGCCCGGGCCAGGTGCTGTTGGATAACGTCCAGTGAAATACCGTCAGTAATAGCATGGCTGGCTCGAAGGTGAACCAAGACAGTGCCAGGGTCCTCTGTCGCAGCAATGGTCAAGATGTGAGGTGGTTGATGTTCAGCCACCTTGAGATCAGGCTGGGATGCCAAGAAGCCGTCCACATTATCTCCATTAGACAGCTTTTCCTTCTTCACAATAACGGAGGGATTGCGCAATAAGACAGCCAAGAAGGCCTCTCCAGCACCAAGGCCATCCACAAAAATGGTTCGCATGGCAGGGTGCTGTTGCACCACAGCCTCCCATGCCATCTCAACATTGGCAACTGAGATACGTGAGTTCTTGTCCTGAATCTTCCAAACAATATCGACTTGATAAGATGACATGCTCTTTGCTTGGCTGAGTAGGATACCCTGCTGAACAGGTGAGCAAGGGTATAAGTCCTCGACTGTGTGGCGAGAAACAGGGCCGATCTTGGAGGAAATAGCCTTGTAAACTTGCTGCCAAGCATCATTTTCCGCGCGGATCAAGGGGAAGTCAGTAGATGACAAAGGAATAGCCTCGCTAGCGGTAGCACGGATGACGGCGCCAAGAATGCTCTCGAGCTGGCGAACCCACTTGCGGATCTTCTTCTGGCGTCCAAGATCCCAGCTATGAGACACGACAACGCTGAGAGTGTCGTCTTCCTGAATCTTCGCAGTGATGCTAATGCAGGCGGGAATCAGCGATGCGACGGTTGCAGCTTTGGCGTTGGAGAGATTATCATCCGTCTGTTTCAGAGCCTTTCCATCAAAACTGTAGTTTTGTTCATCCAGGAAATCGACAAGAATCTCGGGAGGTTGGCTAGGCGAGACTGGGGGAATGCTTCCAGAGGTGATATCAATGCGAGCTTTTGTGACTTGAGCCACAAACTCGGGAGTGGCGGTGACTAGCGCATCTGTATTAATCTGGATGGGGTAGGCAGTCTCCGAGTAACCAGCCAAACCCTGCTCAAGACGCTTTTCATTGCCGACCACATAGACGGTAGGCACATTTCGGTCAGCGAAGCTCTCTGAAAAGGACTGGATGGTAGCAGCAACAATGAGATCGGCGGGGGTGTTGTTGGCGGTCTTGGTGATCTGCATGAGCTTTTCTGTGACCTCAGGGTCTAAGGAGAGCTCGTAGTTCATTTCACGAGGGAAGTAAGCTTCCTCAGCCTCCTCCAGCTCCCAGTATCCCAAGTCAGGCTGCGCAACAGATACAGGCTTAGTCGCTGCCGAAGTCGCTGGTCCAACTTGTGACAGAGTTGAGCCGCTCAAGAGTGCATCGAGGTCCTTAGTCACGATTCTCCAAGATTGGACATCTAATGTAAGTTGGAACGCAGACAATGCAAGAGTGTTAGTTCCAGGGAAGTAGTCCGCCACCAACAAGGGGCCGTTGGCAAGGTCTAGGCGCGACCTCGATGCAGAGAGTTTCGCAGCAACAGCTGAGGAAGCTTCATGAACAGTAAGGGAGAATGCCTGAGACGGCCCAAGTCGAGCAGACCTGAACCACTTGTCATCCTCCTTAGTAACAACATCACGCAGAGTAGCATGGTGTGCAACTAGCTTCTCGATGGCAGTCTTGAGTCTCGAAGTGTCAGTTTGCTCCCTTAAGCGTAGCTGGACAGTCCTGGAGCTGTCAAGACGATCAACGGGCAAGCCGAGACCCTCTCCAAGGGCGAGGGCCTCTGCAGCACTCAGTTCAGAGCGAGCCACCGCTCCCTGGCCAGTCGAATCACCACCTTCAACTCCTGTAATACGAGCCGCGAGCTCCTTGATAGTTGTTCCTCGGAGGATATCTCGGACAGAGATCTCAACTCCTTTTCCACGGCATTGAGTGACAATGTTCATAGCCAGAACTGAATCACCACCGAGGCTGAAGAATGATCGGTCTGTGGGAACCTGGGTGATGTCAATTTCCAGGGCCTTGCCCCAGGACAGTGCGATGACGGTTTCAATGGGTCCCTGGGCCGTCTGAATAGCCCTTTGAGAAGCAGATGCATTGATAGCTTTGTCAATCGCATCAGTGCTGAGGTTTTCAATCCAGCGAGCGATGCCACGGCGGTCAACCTTGCAAGAAGTGGTCGCAGGCAGAGATTGAACAGGAAACCAGATCTTGGGAACCATGTAAACAGGCAGTCTCTGGGAAACGTCCTCCTTCAGTGTCTCAAGAACTTCCGTGATCTTATCAAAGTTCAAAAGCTTGATCTCATCCTTGGAGGCAGCATCAACAGGATAATCGTCGTGGAACGATACTGTAGCAATGACACGGCCAGCGCAAGGTCCAGACTTAGGCAATGAAACAACACACTGGGAGACATTGGCCTTGCTTGCAATGATCTGCTGTTCAATCTCGCCCAACTCAGTTCGCTGGCCTCGGACCTTGACTTGGTTGTCGTTGCGCCCGACGTAGGTGATGGATCCATCGGCGTTGTATCTCACAAGGTCACCACTGCGATAAGCGCGGAAGGGTGTTTTTCCCATGTATGATGGGAGCGGGGATTCTAAGAAAGACTTTTTAGTACGCTCGGGGTCATTAAAATACTTACGAGAAACAATAGGGCCCTCCAAAATCAGCTCGCCAACAGCTCCCACGGGCATAAGCTTGTTGTAGTCAGAGGCGCTGACAATCCATCCTCGGTTGCCAACAGTGTTTCCAATGACCATGGGCGACACATTTGAATCAGTCGTGTCGCAGACAACAGCATAAATGCAGGTTTCGGTAGGTCCGTATCCATTGAAAAGGCGAACGTGGGGAGACCAAGTATCCTTGGTGGCCCAGTTAAGAGCCTCTCCCATGGCAACAACTGTCTTCAA
This sequence comes from Calonectria pseudoreteaudii, assembly GCA_001879505.1. Taxonomy (NCBI): domain Eukaryota; kingdom Fungi; phylum Ascomycota; class Sordariomycetes; order Hypocreales; family Nectriaceae; genus Calonectria; species Calonectria pseudoreteaudii. The sequence continues at coordinate 18,565 of KV875304.1, forward strand.
AGTAGAAACGTCCTGGGGCGAAATAGTGCTCATAGTAGTAGGAGTCATGGAAGCCCAGTTAGGACGAAGCTTGGAGATCGCACCGCTCAAGTTGCTCAAGCGGTCGTGCTCAGAGGGCACGCAAATGCAACCACCGTAGACCAATGTGGTGAGGATTTCGCAGAGAGCTCCGTCAAACGCATACGAGCAGAATTGAAGAACCCGAGAGGAGCGGTCGATACCGAAAGCGGCACCATGTGCCTTTGTGCTACTGCTGATGGTTCGGTGCTCAACCACAACACCCTTGGGCTGGCCAGTACTACCAGAAGTGTACAGCGTGTATGCAGCGTGGCGGGAGTTGATCTTGGGGGAGCTCCAAGCTGATGGGGCAGGTGAAAGTTTGTTAACCAACGCCTGGTCAACAATAACGCGGTGGCGAACGCCAGCGAGCGAGACATGATTAGTAGCATTAGAGTAGAGCAGGACCTTGGCACCGACGTTATCGGAGATAAACTGGGCACGTTCCGGAGGATACGCAGGGTCAACTGGAACAAACATGCCTCCAGCCTTGAGCACAGCGATCATGGAGATGATGGCCCAAGCAGATTTCTCGAAGCAAAGAGCAACAGCAACCTCTGGACCAACGCCAAGTTCAACCAGATGCTTTGCAATCTGACTTGACACGCGATCAAGTTCGGCATACGAGAATTTACCATCATGAGCATCGATTGCAGGGGCACTGGGCTGCTCCCTAGTCCGGTCATGAATAATATCGTGGAGGCATGCATCAACGTCTTCAGGCAGCTTCTTGTTCCACTGCTGGATCTGTCGAGACATGCGGCTGTCAAGCATGCTTACATCATCCACATTGGTCGCCTCTGGGATGGAGGTGATCGCTGCGATGAAAGCTCCAAAGACATTCTCGGCCTGGGATTCCGACAGGGCCGTGTTCCAGTAGGCGAGCTCGGCCTTGACGTTGTCATCATCCGATTCGTGGACGCGAACAACCACGTCATACTCAGCTACATCTTGAAGCAGAGCTTGGCGAAGTCGGATCTTTGATTCGTGAGTCTCATCTTCCTGGTCAAGTGTGTAGTAGGTCATGGTGGTATTGAACAGCTCCCTGGCCGGAATGTTGTGCTGATGTGCAATCTCGGCAAGAGGATAGTTCTGGTGCTGCAGACTAGTCAAGAAACCATACTGGAGCTTCTTCAAAACGTCGACTACAGATGTAGTCCCTTGAAGTGAGGCTCGACACAACATGAGGTTGATGAAGATTCCGACCACATCATCAGCCTGGTCGCCGAGGAGGTGTCGGTCTGTGGCCATGAAGCCAAAGCAAACTTCATCAGACATTGTGTAGGCCCGAAGGGTCAGCGCCCAAGCTGCTTGGATCAAATTAAATAGGGTGATGCCATTGTTCTGACAGAAAGTCCTCAATTTCTTGACATTCGGGATGGAACGGCGCGTCATCAACACCTTTGCATCTTGTGGGGGTTTGGCCCCATCAATAAGCTTAGGCAGAATGCAGCCATCGAGACCATCCATATATTTACGCCAGAATTCACGGGCAGCATCTTTGGAAGCTTTTTGGATCTGTCCCAGATACTTGGGGTGGTAATGGGGTTCAGGAACATCGCTAAGCGTTCCATTCAGGGCTCTCTCAAGACTGCGACGGAGGTTGGGAACGGAAAGACCATCAATAATGGCGTGGCTGATGAGCAGTTGACACTGCACTCGTCCGTCAGTAGCCTTGGAAAACCCGAGGCGGTGCTGAAGTTCCCCGCTGTTCCAGGTGCCAGAAGTGAGTTGCAAAAGATCATCATTCTCGAAGGGCTCCTGGATCCATGGGACATTGACGACATCGACCTCGGCGGTCTTCAGAATGGCTTGGTCGAAAAGCGCTCCATCTCGCACACTATCGATGAATACAGTTCGGAGAGAAGCATGGTGACCAACTACTTGCCCCCAAGCCTTCTTCAGCTGCTCCCTAGTGAGAGCCCTGGAAGTTGGTGAGGTCAGGTCCCAAACAACAAGGATGTTGTAAGTGCCTGGGGCCTTGACTTGGCTGGCAAGGATACCCTCCTGGACAGGAGCGCAGGGATAGCAGTCCTCTAGCATGTTACTAGTCACTCCAATCGTTTTCAGAGAATTCTCGAGCTTCTTTCCATCCAGGCCAAGCATTTTAAACTTGTCCCCTTCGTCTTCACTGGTTCCATGGCTACTTGTCTCCTGGGCACCACAGCTCTCGGCCTCTCCAAGAGAAGTGGAACTCGCCATCCATTCACTAGGCTCGATCTCGGGTTTCAATTGGGTATCAATGCGCTGCTTGATGCTATGCTCATTGATTCCATTCACCCAAGTGGCAATTGCGTTGCGATCGATCTTGCCGGAGGAAGCGATAGGGAGTTCAGTCACAGCAAGCCAGATTGATGGCACCTCGTGTGACGGCATAAAATTCTGCAGCTCATCGCAGACGTCATCAGCCTGACCAACATACTGGAGGCGACTTTTGGCGTCCAGGAAGCTCAGCTTCCCAGTCTTTTTTTCTCCTTCGAAACTGACCAAGGCCACCAGGCGGTTAGCGCAGGCTCCTCGTTCGGCGACCACCACGGCGACCTGTCGTACAGAATCCAGGGTCTTTCGGATCAGGTTCTCGACTCTAGCGTATGGCTTTTGCTGATCATTCGCATTCTTTCGGGAGACAAATTGCAAAGTTCCATCCGCAAGGTTGAATCGAACGAGATCACCAGTGACGAAGCAGTATCGCCCGTTATCCTCCTGAACTCCAAACACAGGTTCAGGGAGCACCTTGGGTCTCGGGATGAAAGCAGCTCGAGATGCCCCATTGTTTCCGAGGTAAGATTGGGCAATGGAAGGTCCCTCGAGGAGAAGCTCGCCAATAGCACCGATAGGCGCAAGGCGAGTAGAGTCCGTGGGGTCCATCACCCAGGCGGAACAGCCATGAGGCCATCCCAGATTGGCAGTGGCAGCGCCCTCAGACAGTGGGACCGTCATAAAAGGGAATCCACTGACCTCAGCCAGTCCGTAGGCATTGATCAAAAGAGATCGGGATGCCCACTTGCGAATATTAGTCTCCGTCATGGCCTCACCAGAAAGGTTCAGAGATTCAACATCCACAAGTTCCTCAGGCTCAAACAAATCAGCGGTGGCAGGGGTCAAGCAAGCCATGTTGGGTGACATGCGCTGGCAAGCGCCTCGAATGTCAGTCAGCCTATCCTGCTCGGAGGGGGTGCAAACACAACCACCCTGGGTCAGAGTCAAAAA
>KV875304.1:22775-37937 GCA_001879505.1 Calonectria pseudoreteaudii
TCGAAGTGTCAGTTTGCTCCCTTAAGCGTAGCTGGACAGTCCTGGAGCTGTCAAGACGATCAACGGGCAAGCCGAGACCCTCTCCAAGGGCGAGGGCCTCTGCAGCACTCAGTTCAGAGCGAGCCGCCGCTCCCTGGCCAGTCGAATCACCACCTTCAACTCCTGTAATACGAGCCGCGAGCTCCTTGATAGTTGTTCCTCGGAGGATATCTCGGACAGAGATCTCAACTCCTTTTCCACGGCATTGAGTGACAATGTTCATAGCCAGAACTGAATCACCACCGAGGCTGAAGAATGATCGGTCTGTGGGAACCTGGGTGATGTCAATTTCCAGGGCCTTGCCCCAGGACAGTGCGATGACGGTTTCAATGGGTCCCTGGGCCGTCTGAATAGCCCTTTGAGAAGCAGATGCATTGATAGCTTTGTCAATCGCATCAGTGCTGAGGTTTTCAATCCCGCGAGCGATGCCACGGCGGTCAACCTTGCAAGAAGTGGTCGCAGGCAGAGATTGCACAGGAAACCAGATCTTGGGAACCATGTAAACAGGCAGTCTCTGGGAAACGTCCTCCTTCAGTGTCTCAAGAACTTCCGTGATCTTATCAAAGTTCAAAAGCTTGATCTCATCCTTGGAGGCAGCATCAACAGGATAATCGTCGTGGAACGATACTGTAGCAATGACACGGCCAGCGCAAGGTCCAGACTTAGGCAATGAAACAACACACTGGGAGACATTGGCCTTGCTTGCAATGATCTGCTGTTCAATCTCGCCCAACTCAGTTCGCTGGCCTCGGACCTTGACTTGGTTGTCGTTGCGCCCGACGTAGGTGATGGATCCATCGGCGTTGTATCTCACAAGGTCACCACTGCGATAAGCGCGGAAGGGTGTTTTTCCCATGTATGATGGGAGCGGGGATTCTAAGAAAGACTTTTTAGTACGCTCGGGGTCATTAAAATACTTACGAGAAACAATAGGGCCCTCCAAAATCAGCTCGCCAACAGCTCCCACGGGCATAAGCTTGTTGTAGTCAGAGGCGCTGACAATCCATCCTCGGTTGCCAACAGTGTTTCCAATGACCATGGGCGACACATTTGAATCAGTCGTGTCGCAGACAACAGCATAAATGCAGGTTTCGGTAGGTCCGTATCCATTGAAAAGGCGAACGTGGGGAGACCAAGTATCCTTGGTGGCCCAGTTAAGAGCCTCTCCCATGGCAACAACTGTCTTCAAAGTAGAAACGTCCTGGGGCGAAATAGTGCTCATAGTAGTAGGAGTCATGGAAGCCCAGTTAGGACGAAGCTTGGAGATCGCACCGCTCAAGTTGCTCAAGCGGTCGTGCTCAGAGGGCACGCAAATGCAACCACCGTAGACCAATGTGGTGAGGATTTCGCAGAGAGCTCCGTCAAACGCATACGAGCAGAATTGAAGAACCCGAGAGGAGCGGTCGATACCGAAAGCGGCACCATGTGCCTTTGTGCTACTGCTGATGGTTCGGTGCTCAACCACAACACCCTTGGGCTGGCCAGTACTACCAGAAGTGTACAGCGTGTATGCAGCGTGGCGGGAGTTGATCTTGGGGGAGCTCCAAGCTGATGGGGCAGGTGAAAGTTTGTTAACCAACGCCTGGTCAACAATAACGCGGTGGCGAACGCCAGCGAGCGAGACATGATTAGTAGCATTAGAGTAGAGCAGGACCTTGGCACCGACGTTATCGGAGATAAACTGGGCACGTTCCGGAGGATACGCAGGGTCAACTGGAACAAACATGCCTCCAGCCTTGAGCACAGCGATCATGGAGATGATGGCCCAAGCAGATTTCTCGAAGCAAAGAGCAACAGCAACCTCTGGACCAACGCCAAGTTCAACCAGATGCTTTGCAATCTGACTTGACACGCGATCAAGTTCGGCATACGAGAATTTACCATCATGAGCATCGATTGCAGGGGCACTGGGCTGCTCCCTAGTCCGGTCATGAATAATATCGTGGAGGCATGCATCAACGTCTTCAGGCAGCTTCTTGTTCCACTGCTGGATCTGTCGAGACATGCGGCTGTCAAGCATGCTTACATCATCCACATTGGTCGCCTCTGGGATGGAGGTGATCGCTGCGATGAAAGCTCCAAAGACATTCTCGGCCTGGGATTCCGACAGGGCCGTGTTCCAGTAGGCGAGCTCGGCCTTGACGTTGTCATCATCCGATTCGTGGACGCGAACAACCACGTCATACTCAGCTACATCTTGAAGCAGAGCTTGGCGAAGTCGGATCTTTGATTCGTGAGTCTCATCTTCCTGGTCAAGTGTGTAGTAGGTCATGGTGGTATTGAACAGCTCCCTGGCCGGAATGTTGTGCTGATGTGCAATCTCGGCAAGAGGATAGTTCTGGTGCTGCAGACTAGTCAAGAAACCATACTGGAGCTTCTTCAAAACGTCGACTACAGATGTAGTCCCTTGAAGTGAGGCTCGACACAACATGAGGTTGATGAAGATTCCGACCACATCATCAGCCTGGTCGCCGAGGAGGTGTCGGTCTGTGGCCATGAAGCCAAAGCAAACTTCATCAGACATTGTGTAGGCCCGAAGGGTCAGCGCCCAAGCTGCTTGGATCAAATTAAATAGGGTGATGCCATTGTTCTGACAGAAAGTCCTCAATTTCTTGACATTCGGGATGGAACGGCGCGTCATCAACACCTTTGCATCTTGTGGGGGTTTGGCCCCATCAATAAGCTTAGGCAGAATGCAGCCATCGAGACCATCCATATATTTACGCCAGAATTCACGGGCAGCATCTTTGGAAGCTTTTTGGATCTGTCCCAGATACTTGGGGTGGTAATGGGGTTCAGGAACATCGCTAAGCGTTCCATTCAGGGCTCTCTCAAGACTGCGACGGAGGTTGGGAACGGAAAGACCATCAATAATGGCGTGGCTGATGAGCAGTTGACACTGCACTCGTCCGTCAGTAGCCTTGGAAAACCCGAGGCGGTGCTGAAGTTCCCCGCTGTTCCAGGTGCCAGAAGTGAGTTGCAAAAGATCATCATTCTCGAAGGGCTCCTGGATCCATGGGACATTGACGACATCGACCTCGGCGGTCTTCAGAATGGCTTGGTCGAAAAGCGCTCCATCTCGCACACTATCGATGAATACAGTTCGGAGAGAAGCATGGTGACCAACTACTTGCCCCCAAGCCTTCTTCAGCTGCTCCCTAGTGAGAGCCCTGGAAGTTGGTGAGGTCAGGTCCCAAACAACAAGGATGTTGTAAGTGCCTGGGGCCTTGACTTGGCTGGCAAGGATACCCTCCTGGACAGGAGCGCAGGGATAGCAGTCCTCTAGCATGTTACTAGTCACTCCAATCGTTTTCAGAGAATTCTCGAGCTTCTTTCCATCCAGGCCAAGCATTTTAAACTTGTCCCCTTCGTCTTCACTGGTTCCATGGCTACTTGTCTCCTGGGCACCACAGCTCTCGGCCTCTCCAAGAGAAGTGGAACTCGCCATCCATTCACTAGGCTCGATCTCGGGTTTCAATTGGGTATCAATGCGCTGCTTGATGCTATGCTCATTGATTCCATTCACCCAAGTGGCAATTGCGTTGCGATCGATCTTGCCGGAGGAAGCGATAGGGAGTTCAGTCACAGCAAGCCAGATTGATGGCACCTCGTGTGACGGCATAAAATTCTGCAGCTCATCGCAGACGTCATCAGCCTGACCAACATACTGGAGGCGACTTTTGGCGTCCAGGAAGCTCAGCTTCCCAGTCTTTTTTTCTCCTTCGAAACTGACCAAGGCCACCAGGCGGTTAGCGCAGGCTCCTCGTTCGGCGACCACCACGGCGACCTGTCGTACAGAATCCAGGGTCTTTCGGATCAGGTTCTCGACTCTAGCGTATGGCTTTTGCTGATCATTCGCATTCTTTCGGGAGACAAATTGCAAAGTTCCATCCGCAAGGTTGAATCGAACGAGATCACCAGTGACGAAGCAGTATCGCCCGTTATCCTCCTGAACTCCAAACACAGGTTCAGGGAGCACCTTGGGTCTCGGGATGAAAGCAGCTCGAGATGCCCCATTGTTTCCGAGGTAAGATTGGGCAATGGAAGGTCCCTCGAGGAGAAGCTCGCCAATAGCACCGATAGGCGCAAGGCGAGTAGAGTCCGTGGGGTCCATCACCCAGGCGGAACAGCCATGAGGCCATCCCAGATTGGCAGTGGCAGCGCCCTCAGACAGTGGGACCGTCATAAAAGGGAATCCACTGACCTCAGCCAGTCCGTAGGCATTGATCAAAAGAGATCGGGATGCCCACTTGCGAATATTAGTCTCCGTCATGGCCTCACCAGAAAGGTTCAGAGATTCAACATCCACAAGTTCCTCAGGCTCAAACAAATCAGCGGTGGCAGGGGTCAAGCAAGCCATGTTGGGTGACATGCGCTGGCAAGCGCCTCGAATGTCAGTCAGCCTATCCTGCTCGGAGGGGGTGCAAACACAACCACCCTGGGTCAGAGTCAAAAAGATTTCGCTAATGCTGGTATGGTGGTCATAGGCGGAGAATTGCAACATTCTCGTATCTTCAGAAAGATCGAGTCCGCTGCAGTTGGCCTCGATAGAAGAGGAGAAGGTCTCGTGGGTGATAACAATCTGCTTGGGAGTTCCGGTGCTACCAGAGGTCGAAACGATAAATGCGGGGTGGTGAGGCTCAACATCGACTTCAGGGCGGGTTTCAGAAATAGTAAGAGATTCGTCGAGTTTAGAAATTCCAAGGACGGTTCGTGCGAATCCATTAAGCTTGGCCTGGTACTCGGGAGTGGTGAGAATGATAGAGGTGTTCAGGGTTCGGAGAGCAAGCGCGAGTTGGTCGACAGGAAGCGAGGGGCTCAACGGGGCAAAAGCACCGCCAGCCTTCAGGACGGCCAAGTAGATGACGGGAACCCACCCAGACTTGTCCAAACAGGTGGCCACGGTCTGACCTACGCTGACACCAAGCTGGATGAGCTGCAAAGCCAGGGCATCAGAATACTGGTCGAGTTCGGTATAAGTGAGATGAATATCCCACGAAATACTAGCTTCTGCATCAGGCGTGACCTCGGCCTGTTCAGTAATCAATTCATGCAGGCAAGATGGTTCCCTAGAAGGCATTCGGCCCGCAAGCATGCGTGCCTTGTCCAAATCCTCGGGACCCATGAGTGAAATGGTCTTCAAAGGGTCGTTATTAGCTGCAGAGTGAATCTGTTTGAAAGCCCGCGAAAATTGGGCAGCAAGGTATGGCAGGATGTGTTGATCGACAAGGGTTGAGCTGACGACCATTTCGGCATTCAAATTTCCACCCTCTCCCGAGCAGAGAATGGCAAGAGGGGTAGTACCGTTCACAACACCATCGTCGTTTCTCAGAATATCCTTCTGTTCAGTAAGAGAGATGCTCGAGCTGTAGAAAACCGAGGACCGGAAGACAGATCCGGTCTCGGCATCGTCGTCCACTTCCAACGTGGGGGGGGACTGTCCTGGGGCGGTCCAACCCTCAATCTGTTGCTGGATGGCATCAATGTGAGTCCCGATAGACTCTTCGAAATCCAGTTCGACTGTCAAGGGCTTGGGAGCTTCCTGGACTTGGGCATCGGCGGTGTCAGAAATGTTGGCGCCAAACACAATAGCATCTTGGGTTCCAACGTGGGCCCTGACGACGGTACTCCACGCCAAAAACAGCTGGGCCGGGGTCAGAGCACTAGACAAATGATCGATAGGCGACTCGTTCGGGGCGATATCCAAGGACCAGTGGGTGTCAAGGCGGCCGACTGCGGTTCCGGCAGCCATGACGGGGAAGTCGGTAGGCGAAGCGCTTTCGTCGCTGGTAGGGCTGCGGTTAGACATGGTGATTAACTATGGGCAACACTATTGCTCAAAGCGAAAAGGCTGGGGTCTATAGTGCAGACAGCAGCAACAGTATGTAGAATGGGTCTAATGGGAATTAATTGTAAGGTGAATTGGATCAAGAGATCAACAGCCAAGAGTTAAAGGACCCTTCAGAGTAAAACAAAACCTCTAGGTACAAAAAACAAGAGCCGATCCGCAGCTAAAAGACGGCGAGCATTGTTAATCAACTTTGTATCACGTCATACAAAATGCACACTGGATGGTCATGGAGGACGACTAGCTAGCAAATGGATCAAAAATGCCAAAGGGCGCGGCCCGCCTGCCCCGAGCTTTGGGTCAGGAATAGTATTTTTTAGCCCATTTCGTCTTCAACGTGCACCTTGCGCCTCTCTAGCTGACCGCGCCGTGTTCCTAGGGAAATTCCTTCCACTAATTAGTATCATGATTCCCCGCATATTTGACCTCAGCCCAACCTTGAGGATGCGATACACGTGCAAATTACGGGCCCTAACGTCTGTCACCGTTGGAAGAACCAAAAAAAAGCATGGCAGGAATGCGCTGACGTTGCAGGAACGTCTGATCCTGGCGGTTAATTGGATGCACAAGGGGCGCTATACCCACTTCCAGCCCTCGCTCCATCCTTTAAGTGGACCAAGCGGCAGATTGTTGAACCCAGCATACGAGGTGCGTATGCTTTAATGCCCTGTGACACGAGAGACGAAATGAGCAAGGCAATGAATCTTTAGATTTTAAACTTGCTTTATCGTGTCCGGATTCTTCGGTATTTTCTTTCTTTCTTTTTTCTCTTTTTTTTTTTTTTACTTTCCGTTTTACTCCTGTTCAAGAAAGCAGAGAAATCACGAGTCCTGGCTCGCCTGATATCAAGGGAAATTGGCCACCAAGGGATAGGATGAAGGATGGCCTTAGCGTCGTGTGTCGTCTGCCCCTTGATCCCAGCGCAAAAGCACGTTCTTACAGAAGAATCTCTTCACCCCTGCCCTTTCTTACCGAAGAACCTGCTCATCCCTGCACGTGCCCTGGGACATGCGAAAATTCCCGAGTCAGGTACGAAGGGTCGAGTCTGCTCGGCACGATCCGAAAATCCGAGTTTCTTCTGCTTTCAAACTTTGCGCATGCAGTTCTTCTTGAACTTAAACGCGGTCTAGAAAAAAGCTTGGCATCGATCCAAATGCTTAAAATATTACGACTTGGCGAATTGTCTCTCCCTTGTACACTCAAAATCGGCATACTTCGCCGGAGAGTATTCACATGGCCGGCACAACTTTGCCGAGTCGGCCGTTTGCGCAAACACCGAGTTATCTAATCGGGCTTCACATTGTATCCCGAACCCATACTCGGTTCCAATCAGTTGCCAACAATCACCGACAAGACGGAACACATAGCTGTGATCCTATTAGGGATGTTGAATAGGCAGAACGAACGTATGTTCAAATCGTTCTCTTGGGCCACGACGGATTCACCGGCTACTGGAGCATATATTTTGTGCGAAAGAGTCCGTCAACTACGAAAGTCATCTGGCATAACAACTATGAATATAGCTAACTCGGACAAGAGTCGGACTTTTTTTGTGCGTTTAGGTTTCGAATCTGCGTAGTTAAGCGATGCAGCCTATTGTTGCTCTTGGTGGACAAGAGTTTCGAGTCTTGAGTCTCAAGTCTCGAGTTCCAATATCGCCGTCGGTGTGTTCGATTTAGTAAGCATCGCGTAGGCAGGTGGCTTATGTTGAAAGCCGGCCAGCGGTATCGACTCGGCGCTACTTTTCATTGGACAAGGCGACGAATACATGTGGCTTCTCGTCAGAATAGGCGACCGCATAACGTAAGATGGCTCCAAAAATTCCTTCTGTCGCGCTACACAGCCTTTCCCAATCGCGGCATGGCTCGCCATAAATCCTCTCGGGCCGGCAAATAGAATGCCGCAAAACCTCCGTTACGGGATCCTCAGTTTCATGCGGACAGCGAATTAAGTGCGGCAATCAAACTGCTGTGGATACTAATTTTACTTCTGTCCATCTGTCATTGGGCTATGTCGATCCCTGCTTACGGGTCGCGCGGGGGCCGCGGACACGCTCAACCCACATCACTCCAAGCAATCTACCCACCCTATACTTACTCTCTACTAGTCTTTGCAACCAAATCCTGACGCCTAACAGTGAATTGTGAAATGTGTTTGTAGTATTGTTGATGAAAAAGACATTCAAAAAATATTCTTCAACAAATAAAACCGTATGTGCAACTAGAACATCACAAGGGAGCATTCGTGGTGGTGAGAGCAACCATGAATTTGTTGATAGAATGACGACGCGTTTTGTGGTCACAACCACCTACAAAATCATTATTTCACTAGATATATTACAACCTAGGTTCACGAGACATCTCTAATACATCTCTCACCATTCCTACCATCAACACCTCTATTTTATGAGATTTCCTATCATTTTGAGCTTGGAAAGAAATACTGTGAAGTACTTGTTTTTCGATCATCTCTGCACCATTGTGGGGCTCCGGTGACCAATCACATCACGTGGGTGCGTCTTGAAGTCAATCGACAAAAAGAAATGGCTAAATTGCGTTCGAAGTAGGTGTCCATTACCCCCCAAAGGTGACACTCTGTTGACATCCAAAAACATACAAATCTCCATAAATAATAAACTGCTGATTGAAATGTACGAATGACTGCAAATATTATTTGGTAAAACAAGTCCTGGTGCCTCAACTGGGAACCTCACTCTTTTTTTCTGACAGGGCTTCGACCATGCTTCGATAATTTGGATGATTGAATGAGATACTGAGTTCTTTGGCCTCTCGCACGCTATGTGTATATGAGAGGAAATGAGACCTTTGCCTCAGTTTGTATTATTTCTGGTAAATCTACCAATCTCCACATGCTCGCTGAGTGTGTCAGGACTGTGTTCACACAATAATATTTGCAATCGCTAGATTAATAGCCACACCAATTTACTTTCATGGCGGAACACGAAGAAACAGCCATAATTTGAAGAGCAATAATGATCTATTTCTAAACGGTGCTGCGGTAAGTCAAGCTGCATATTAGCTCCAACCTGAAACGTCTGAATTATTTTCCTGAGAGTAGCCCTTTGCGAACCCCTGTCTCAATCACACCATAATTTTCAACTTTTAATACTATATGAGGTCATGTCGTTAGTACATTCAACAGAATTATTCAGGCAGGTAAGCGTTGTCTTATCATCAACAGCAGCGATTCTCACCGCACAAATATGGTTTTCTTTGGAGCTAAAACAGGCTCATTCAGTGATCTTTTGTCAAAAAACGTATGTTGCAGGAATTGGTTATCATAGCCTAGATGATGCATGGAATTTTGTTTAACTTAAAATTTGGGATGGAAACTGGTAAAATTGACTCGTAGAAGTTCCGTTTCAGGTTCCGTGTACGGTATTGGCTTAGTGTTAGTGATCGAAATCAAGTGGCTTGCCGAGAATAGTGAAGTCAAATCCAAACCTACGTAGCATTTGACTTCCAAGAACCACGACGGAATTTATATGGAAGAGGATCGAGTATGATGTGCAATTAGAAGAGAGCAAAAGTGGAAAAGTGATTGGTTTGATAAGATGTGTGATTGCGTCTGGTATAGTATTGAGATAAATGATGGATAGTATTTGTGTACAAGCGTAATAACGAAGGTATTAAGAAAATGCCGGATGCGGGGCCCAAGGTACCCGAAGCATCCATAAAATTAAGGTGTGCGGCTAAAGGTACTATTGCTAACTCCGGGAAGAATTTATCATGCAAGTGGAAGTTCAGCGAGCTTAATGATGTAGGAGAGGAAGACACAGGCGATGCATATTCCATGTATCAGCTTTAAACCAATCAAAAAGTTCGAGAGGGACATGGCCAGGATTCTATAAAGTACTGCTCTCCTATCAGTCAATTCTTTCATTCTCACAATTCTCACAATTCTCACAATTCTCACAATTCTCACAATTCTCACAATTCTCACATTTCTCATATTTCTCACATTTCTCATTTTGTAAGACATTATCATTCGGTCGTCTGGATTACAGCATTTACGATGAAGTCCTCTCTTGCACTTATTACCGCTCTTTTTGCGTCTGCAGGGATGTCAACCCCCGACAGACAAGTTGATATTAAATTCAAGCAAGTGACGCTCCAACCGCCTGCGAATTGGGTGGCAGGTGTTTCCTTGTATCCAAAGAAAAAACTGGCATCGCTCCGCGCAAACTATACCGATTACCCTGATGGAACAAGTTGGGCATACAGCGTTCTGCAAAAATGCCAAGCATTGGAGGGCTGCACTTCGATCATTGTATATTCTGGTAAGTTTAATAGGCTTTATTCAAAGTTTTGCGGTTAACATGGATCCAGCAAATAATACGTATGAGACCGCCAGTCTTAGCGATCGACTCTGGTTTGGATATTTATTCTGGGGAGGACCAACCAGTGCGAGTGACTATCTCAGGTTTCCTTCGGCGGCGGCTGATTCTGTTGCTTATTCAATCTATTGAGAATTGGAAAATTGTACGGCATATCCAAGCGTGCAAAGATGGCATGATAGGATCTCAGAGTTAAATATTGATGTTTGCAGATAAAAATCATAGCTCGAGCGTTAGAAGCACGTGTTTTAATGCAATGATTCGTCGAGTTTCAGATTATGATGATGGATGTAGCGGTTTGAAAAGTGGTGTCATCCACCTACACGATGTTGGCAGGGACAAGTCTACAAACTAAATAAACTGGGCATAATATTTCACGCCGAAGACAGGTACATTTCAAAAATATGCAATACCCGAACCCTGGAAGGTTGTCGTTTATGGAATAATTCTGTTCAATGGAATCAAAATGGTGCAGGCGTTCCGAGTCACTTACGTCATTCCGCTAGTGAGCAAGGTTCCGTTCCGCTACACACACAAAGAACCGGCCTTGAAGTTTCACACTTGATAAGAGAAAGCATTTAAGAGTGAAAATGAAGTAATTCTGATCATCACTTATGGATGACCAGTTTTGACTATTGCTCAAGTGAGAAGATGCCAGGGACGGTAAGAGGAACAGCAAGCAGGGGTTGAAATGGATTGAGTAGTCGGAAGCTACGGCGGTTCGAGACGCCCCCCTTTTTGCAGACCTAACAAAGTTGTAGAAAAAATCCTCGGAAATTCGTAATGAGCTGGAAATTTTAGCAAAGGCCAATTGCGTCCCGATCTATCCCCGATGTCTTGGGCGGGGAACTATATTTGACGGTTCGGACGCAGCGGAGGAGATACGCAGGGTTTGTTTCTGTTGTTGTGTTAAGAATTAGTGAAAAACTATCAGCAGTAGCAAAAGTGGACCTAAATCGAGTGCATTTGGAAAATTGTTCACCTGGATTTTCCAAGTGGCCCAAATCGAACATTCCATGAAGACGCCACCATGCTTTCAATCCCGAGCTCACTCATCTCTGGCAAAACCACCCACCCACGTAGTGCGTATTAAATGGGGGTTTTATGGATAGATGATTTTAATTATGGTTGACTGGATAACATGAGGATCCATTCATCTTCGAGTGACGGTTGTGGTGATAAGAATTTCTGTGATAGGACCATCCCAGATGAATGGTTTCAGCCATTTGCGCTGATAGTTCAACGCCCAAGTCACTGTTCAAGCGGAAGGAATCCTATCGTGACGGAAGCAATCTACCGCGCGGTCGGTGCTAGTTCTCGGGGCATGATACGGCTGAGGGTGGGCTGGAGGACGGGCTGAAAGACGGCTCGGAAAGTGGGCCATAGTGCGGAACCTGTCTAAAGACGACTGGATCACATCCTATGCATTGTCTCAGATGCATTAGTCCCACATGAGGCTGGACACGGATGCGTTCCGCTAGAGTCTGGATTAGCCGGGGGGGCTTTTTGCGGACAGCTGTCGATTAAAAGTGTTGCTGTCTTTTTCATCTGGTGTCACCCAGCAACACACACACCTCGGAGAAAGATCGCACGGCCCTTCTCAGCACCACCCGCAACCTGCATCATGAACCTTACCAGAACCATATCCCGGACTCATCTGAGGTGGGCCCATGTGCTGCAGAGAAGGGCCGCCTGCAGAGGCATCGCCACGCACAGGCAAATCCCCCTCATCATTCAAGGCAAAGACGTCCAGACGCCATCATCGTTCCCCGTCGTCAGCCCTCTTACCGGCAAGGAAGTCTGGTCGCTTTCGTGCGCCACAGAGCAACATGTAAACGATGCCATCGAGTCTGCGCAGGCTGCGTTCCCAGCCTGGTCCAAGACAAAGGCGTCGTACCGCCGCGATCTGTTTCTTACAGCTGCTGATGTAATGGAAAAGCGTCGAGAGGAGCTGGGAAGCTACATGCATCACGAAATAGGAGCAAACAAAGACTATCAAGACTTCATCATCGGCCTTTCAGTCGATGGTCTAAGGGATACGGCGGGTAGAATTGCGGGTGCCGTTCAAGGCTTTGTGCCGCAATCGAACCACGAGGGTATGAAGGCCATCGTCCACAAGAGACCCTATGGCGTGAATCTGGGAATTGCACCATGGTTAGTGAGAAGAGTGTTGACAAGAAAATTTGTAGTTAACACAAAGATAGGAATGCGCCGTATCATCTTGGCCTTCGAGCCATCACGTTTGCCCTTGCAGCTGGAAACACAGCCATCCTCAAGGGCGCCGAGTTCTCGCCGTACTGCCACTGGGCTATTGCAGATGTATTCAGGGAGGCTGGATTGCCTGATGGCTGCCTCAATCTTATCTTCCACTCACCCAAGGATGCGCCGGCCATCATCGATACGCTCGTGGCCCACCCGCACGTCAAGAAGATCAACTTTACAGGAAGCTCTCGAGTCGGAAAAATCATTGCAAGCACAGCGGGCAAGCACCTCAAGCCTGTGCTGATGGAGCTTGGAGGAAAGGCCAGCGCGATTGTGTTGGCAGATGCGGATCTTGAGCAAACGGCGCTCCACTGCATCAGAGGTGCATTTGCAAATGTGAGTTTATACACCGACCCTTATCACATACCACAACTAACAAAACATGACAGGCAGGTCAAATTTGCATGTCTACGGAGCGCATTTTGGTGCACGAATCTGTTGCAGCTGAGTTTGAGGAAATTCTCACCCAGAAGATGCGCCAGATCTTTGGTTCCGAGAGCGACTTGCCTGCTGTTGTCACCGCGTCTTCAGCTAAGCGCAACCGTGAGCTTGTCGCCGATGCCGTCTCCAAGGGAGCTGAACTCTTGCCGATTTTCGACTACTCAAAACAAAATGAAGTCGAGACCATTATGAAGCCCATGGTTCTGAAGAATATTGACAAGACCATGGACCTGTACGCTGGCGAGTCGTTCGGACCCAGTGTATCCTTTTTCACCTTCAGCAAGGAGGCCGAGGCGATTGAGCTTGCCAACGACACGGAATATGGTCTTAGTGCTGCTGTGTTTACTCGCGATCTCGCGGCAGGATTCCGTATTGCCGATGCGCTGGATTCTGGTGCCGTGCATATCAACTCAATGACAGTTCACGATGAGCAGCCACTTCCCCATGGCGGAGTGAAGCAGAGTGGCTTTGGACGATTCAACGGATACCAGGGTATGGATGAATTTTTGTATCACAAGTCTGTCACTTGGATGGATTGAAAGCAACGATTTTAGCCGACACCATTGAGACCGGTCGGAATGAGTGTTGTTTTATTTAGCTATGAACGAGTTTTCGTGTTATTTTAATTGTTAAGAAAGTTACTAGATTTATGGAAGATGGTTCTTTAGTTCTATGGTCTATTTAGAATGGATGGGCCTTGCAATTACTGAACAAATTGTTCATATTGGTAGTTCAGCGGATCCAAGGGTTGAAGATGACACAAAAAAGGTTCCTTGCAAAAGGACAAACAAGTTACAAATCTGGTAAAAACGCATTGTAACTCAAACATAAAACCATATACCCTGATATTTCTCCTTTTCAGCTGTGAGAATCGACAGACTACGTCCCAAAATGTTTTTGACTGCTCTCATATAGTACTGTTGAATGATTGCCAGCTCGATACTTTGCTGCATAGTATCTTTGCTAAAAAGAGGGGAAATTTTGCTGATTCAAGCTTGCCATACAATTCGAGAGCATGATCAAGCGTATATCGCTGACATGTAGGAATTTCCGATTCAGCTGTCTCAATTAGGCCGGCAGGCGAGCGCTGATTGGATCCCTATTCCGCTGCCTCCACGCCTGACCCCACGGAACGGAAGATCCGTAAAGCGGAACCCGGGGTCGCGCGCTCCGCCAACAAGGATGTTGATACTGTGCAATAGTGTTGAAGCCATGCCTTACGAACTGAGCAAATCGTACAGGGTTGGATCTGGAATTCCGCTGTAATCTGGGGTCAGCGAGGAATCGACGAATGTGACGTCGTACCTGGGAGATGAAGTTGACCTCGGCGATGAGGCTGCAAGTTTAAAGAAGACAAATATCATCTATATGAACTGTTGATTCTGGTTTTTTGATCATCAGAGTCTTTGTATAATCGACCAAGAAAGAGTCAATCCCATCCTCACAATGTCTGCGCCATCAGGCCCCCGTTATCTCACCCACCCAGGCTACAATGCCAAGGTCCTGCTTCGTGGGACTCCCGAGTACGAAAGGTGCCGTCGCAACAACCCAACTGCAGATGTACCATCTCGATATCCGCGGGAGATTCATGTTGCAGAGACTCCAGAGGATGTTTCGGTAGCGCTGAAGCGAGCTACCGAGCTTGGCGTCCACGTTGGTGTTCGGTCGTCTGGCCACATTTACAACCTGCCCAACCTCATGGATGGTGGTATTCTGATCGACACTGTCAAGCTGAACCGTCAGATTGACTACGACCCTATTACACAGGAAATCACCTTTGGACCTTCCTGCCGAGTGGAGGAGCTCGCTGCCCGGCTCAAGGAGATTGATCGCTTCTTCCCACACGGCCACGCGCCCACTGTAGGCTCCGGAGGTTTTCTCCTTGCCGGTGGCCAGGGATGGTTTGTTCGAGGATGGGGCGCCACGAACCAGACGTGGATCACCAAGATTGAAATGGTGGTTCCGGATGGACGAACCGTTATCGCAAGCCGCACCGAGAACCGCGACCTCTTCTGGGCCGCGCGCGGTAGCGGCCTGGGATTCTTTGGCGTCATTACTCGCTTCTGGGGCCGTACCATCAAGACGTCGCTCATGTGGGAGCGCATCTTCAAGTTTGAGATCAACAGCGACAACTACATGGACCTCATGAGCTGGGCCATCGAGCGAGGACGCGATACGCCCAAGTACGGCACCGATCTCAACCTGACGATTGATT
>KV875304.1:39146-107724 GCA_001879505.1 Calonectria pseudoreteaudii
TTTATAAGACCAAACCCTTATTTTACCACCATTCCTTCCAGCTCGGCCTGACCTTGCTCTTGCACCCGAGCACCCTGACGTAGTCGTAGACCTCAAATGCGTCGCCCAAGCCGCCCTGCCAGAGATGTATGCTCAGCTGCGCGTTGGCCAAATGTCTCAGCCAGCAGACGAACAGCGAGGCTGAAGCCGGCAGGATTGCATGGGGCACCCCGATGTCGACGAATTCTTCGTCGCAGTCGTAAAACTGCATGCGCCGCGTGGCGCATTCAGAGTGGTTGCGCAGCAGCGGCCAGCACTGGGCAGCGCCGCGGTCGATGAGCCAGATGGTGGAAATGTTGATGCGGCCCGCCGCCTTTGCCCGGAGAAGGCGGCACATGAGGCCTCGCGGCGTCTGCTCCTCGCACAGGCTCATAAAGGGGGATGGCATGCCGGGCCTGGTGGGCGACGGCATAGCGTGAAACCAGGTCTTGTCAAACTCAAAGACGAGATGGCCCATCGGATGAGTATCTGGCAGATGCAGATAGCGGGACAGGCCGGGAAGGATCTGGCAGTGCCTTCCGAACTGCCAAGCGGCCTCGGACCACTCTAGTATTCGCCTGATGCTGCTGTAGTCCAGCTTGATGGCGTCTTCGCACGGGTGCAACATGAGCTGCCACCGCTCCGAATAGCCGCTTTGAGGGAGCGGTGGCGCCGTCACAAAAAATGGGAGGTGCAGCAGGCTGCTCAAGGTATTGCCCTGGCGTCTGGCCTTCCTCAGGTGAGCAGTGATGGCACGACGGGATTCCTTGCACGCAGTCCAAAGACCCGCATCCCAAAAGTAGGCGGATCGATTTGGTTTTCCACCGTGGGAAAACGGAATGGCAGCTTTCCTGTACCTGCCCGTCGGTTCGTGTGGGAGCAAAACCGCTCCTCCCTTGGCCACTATGGCTCTGGCGCTGTCTCTGTCAAAGACACTGAAGCAGTGCATCCCTCGCTGCCCGGGGCTTATTGGGCGAACGGCAGCCTCCCAGATAGCGAGTCGCAACTCGTAGGGAAGCTTTGGGAAGCAGTGGAATGATGAGGTGTCCATGAGAAATAGAACTGGGCAACAGAAAATACAGCCAAGAAACACAAATGTAACGTTTGGATTTGTAGATTAAATGAAAAGAATGTCTGTTTCCGCTACATGTTAAATAATAAAAGCCCAAGTAGCCATCTCCGTTGCGTCCTCTGGTAGCAGCACAAAACAACCCGTTTGGACACCAAACTTTGCGAGAAGGCTAGCATTCACCATTGTAGTTTTCAGATGGCCCAGTCATTGTCCAGAGAGCCTCAAATTTTCTAGTTGACTGCGTTTTACATGTTCATTTTTTTTTTTTGGGTTAATCGTGCAACTACTATTAACACCAAGGATGATGACTGTGGAGGTACTTTGCTCAAGGCCAGGTGCCAACAGAGATCATTCTGACTCCACCATCCTCACTTCTGACTAAGGCGTTTGCTCCAAGGTTTCGCCACCAAATACTGTTCCTGGCACGGAAACACACTTTGCTCAAACAAGACGGCTTGAGATTGGATCCCGATCTTTCCCAACATACGTCACTCGGGTTTTCTTTTCTACACAGGTAATTGAGAAAAGAACACGGAGTTCTCTTATGTTTCCTCAACAGATCTAATAACTAGGCTACGGAAAGTCACAGTTCACCTGTTCTAACTAGTAGGGTGTCTGCTGACCAAAGTAGTCCATGAGAAGCTGCAAGTTCTCTTCCGTCTGAGCCACAGTGTGGTTTCCAAAGCCATCGCCAAGACGCATGACGTAGTTGGTCTCTCCGCTGTTAGGGTACCAGTGGGCCAGGTCGCCGTCGCCCGTGTAGCTGTCGCCCGTGTTGGGGTTGCCAGTCTTGACAAAGTTGATCCAGTACGCACTCATGGCCCTTTGGATGGCGTAATCCTCCGAGGTGAAGGGGTAGACGTCAGCATTGGCGTACAGAGCGTTGAGGGCATACATAATTTCACTCTGGTGGAAGGCGCCGGAATCTTGACCAGGAGGGGCGTCTATGAGAAAAGAAAAAGAAGGAAATGTTAGCATTGTATTATTTACAAGGACAAATTATCCTCGGGATGATCGTTGGTGACTTACGGTCCCAGTAGTAAGTGTAGATGGGGCTCTTGGCCGACAGGATCCAATCCTTGGCATATGCCCAGGAACTGACCAGAGAGGTATCGCGGGCAGCCGCGTTCCATGACATGCTGGCGCTGGTCGAGTTCTCACCGGCGGGATAAAACTCAAAGTAGCGAGACGAGAGGTTTCCATACTTCAATGTGCAGTACTCGGTGTACTCGGCAACAGTGTAGTTTGTCGACAAAGCCGCTCCGCTCTCATCCTTGGTGTTGCCGGTGATGAGCGGCACATCGTTGGCAGGGCCCTTCTGGAGCTGCTCGAGGTACTTCATCGGCAGAACGTAACCGTCCAGCACGGGCTTGAAGATGAGAGGGTAGTTGCAGGAGAGAGCTGTGACCCACCAGATGGTGTAGTCGCGGTCAGTGGAGCCGACAATGATTTCCTCGAGGGGAAGCTTGCGCAACTCAGCGATGGAGCTAGCGTTGTGGTAGGAAGTATAGTTGAGACCGTGCTCGAGGGCCTTCTCCATGGTCACGTAAGATGTAGCCAGGCCGGCGAGGAGCGTGTCGTAGGGGTAGCGGATGCCGGACTGCGAGATGGCGCCGTGGAAGTAACCGGTGAAGAGCTCGCTGTTGACGGCGTGGTAGACCTGAGACGAACCGAACGACTGGCCAGCAATGGTGACGCGGTCTGGGTCACCACCAAACTGCGCAATGTTCTTCTGCACCCACTTGAGAACCTCGAGATGGTCCAAAACACCGTAGTTGCCTGACGTTTCTTGGCCTGATCTGGCCTTGCCTTCGGCGTTCAGCTCAGGGTGGGCCAGGTAGCCGAAAACATCATCTCGACGGTTGAAAGATACCATTACGACTCCCTTGGCTATGCAAATTGGTCAGTAAATTTCCTCTGCATGTGAGGCATCGCGGAGAAAGAAAGTTGTGTGCTCACCAGCCGTGCCGCCGCCGTACCACCATGCTGTGTCGCTTGTTTCCTCGCTACCCTGGTTCCAAACCAGAACTGGAAGCTTGTCGCTGGAGGACGAGGCATTTGTCCAAACGTTAAGGCTAAGGCAGTCCTCGCTGTAGCCGGTCGCATAGGGTGTCGGACATGCTGGGCCAAACTCTTTGGCGAGCAGAGTGTCGTTCCATGGGGTTCGCGCCTGTGGGGGTTTCCATCGGTTCTCGTATCCGGTGTCGGCGGCGTAAGGAATTCCCAGGAAGGCAGCAACGTTGTCGGTGGGCTCGTCAAAGTAGGAGGCATCGCTTTCGTTGAAGTACTTGAAACCCTCAACGGGACCGAGTGTCGTCTGGATCGTCTTGCCATACAGCTGAGCCTCGGCTGACCCAACGAGACCAGCCATCAAAATGGCACCATGGCCGAGGGCCATTGACCGCATCATTGAACCCATATCAGTGTGCCTTGTGGACTGATAGCAACCAGATAGTAGAGAAAGAAGGTAGTGCCTGTTCTATTGATCAGACAGAGGGTTACGCTGTGATATATATATATGTATACCGTACTTAGGATATTTTGATTTACAGTGGGGTTGCCCATTCTAGATGAAACTCTTCTCAAGCTTTCGCCCATCAATACCCTGAAACTATTACGCAAGTTATGGTCGAGAGTGGAAAAGCATGACATGAGGTTTCCAGCGACTCTGCCCAGACGCATGGGCCTGCGACGATCTTTCGGTTCCCGAATCCGAGGCGGCCCGGGCTGAGAGTGAAAGCGCCGAGTGGAACCTTCGCCGCCATGTGCGCCTGGACATTTTTACAATTCTACGTCGACGCATGGGCCTGTAAAATATGAGGCTTTCGAATTTGAGGCGAGCAGTGCTGAGAACGAACATGTTGAGTGAGATTTGTCTTGCTTTGCTTGATCCATTTTTATGGTTCTGAACAGCAATCAACCAACCCCTTGTTCCATTGACCCCAGATCTAAGGTTATTATTTATTCCCCAGCTCACGGCACAGCATTATTGAGTTTAGATTCAAGGTACTGCGTCGGTGAGTCCAATTGCCAGGTCCAGTGACTTTAAAGAGCGGTGTCGAGTGTTCTGATTCATCGCATGACCAAGGGACGCCGAGCCCATCTTCCTGCGGACGGACTTTTCCCGAAGCGAATATACATTTTGGGAATTTGTGTCGTAACCGGGCTTTCGGTTTGATTTTCAAAATGGCCGCTTACGCGTCAAAATAAGTCGCGCCTCGAATGTTGCCCGGTAGTTCCGTCGTGACTCCGCCAAAGCAGTGCGATTCGCACTTAGACGCTACACGAAAAACCAGGCTCCACGGTGCGATTCGCACCCGAAAACAGGGACAACGGCTGAAAAACGGGGCATCGTCCCACACCCGCAAACACGATCCCTGTTCTCCACGCAACCTAATTTTTCCTTAGGAGATGAATATGTCGTAGCTGTGCGGCCCCTGCATCCACGAGTCTCCCCACGGAGTGCACCCGGCCACCGTTGCAGCCCGGGCACTCTTGGCCCTATTGGCTCCCGCAGTGGGGATCCCGAGCTGTGCGTTTGAACTAAAGATGTTTTTAATAGATTTGGCTGTTTTGGTTTGGATGATGCATATGTACTTTAGGGGGTGGGTCACACGCCACTGGTAGCCAACATCATTGCTCATCCTCATATCGAACGAGGCGTGACTTGAAATGTTTAATGAATGGAGGTCGGCTATTTAGCTCACGTATACTACCGCGACTAAGCGCATCTGCCTGAATAGAAACGTTCACTCTGTTCATTTAGTCGCAGGCAGTACCGCAATACCCGCAACACCGGCCGGGCATAACCCAGACCTCCTTATCAGCTGCAGCACACGTCGGACAACTAGTACCGGGCACCTTATGATGTTGGACTATACGGGAAGATCCCTCTCCTTCTAAATCGTCTTTGTATCCTATATCATCCCGTCCCTGGGGGCCACTAACCTCCGTATTTTTGTTTGGTTCTGATTGTATATCCGAGACATTGCCCACAGCAGGCTTGGAAGATAGAATCTGTTGGTTCTCTTCTTCGATGCTAGAGTCGGACAAATCGTCTGTTTCATGGCCGCCAATATCTGTCACCTCATCATCCATGCGAGGCAGGGTAAAAAGAGCTAAACTTTCCATATGTGCTGCAAGATGATTCTGATAGCTCTTGGCTGATATAATACGAAAGTCGTGACATAATGGACAAATGCAGTCGACTTTTGTCGAGGAGTCGCTGCTACTCAGAATTTCGACAGCTTCAGAGTTATCATCAGAAACTTCATCTGTGTGTTGCGCTCGGATATGCTCTCGGAAGTCTTCAACTCTTTCGAATGATTGAGAACACCCGAGTGGGCAGTCCCAGATTCGCCAGTGCTTCTTCATCATGTGTGCAATCCAATCGCTGCGTCGGCCGTACATCTGGTGAGAATTGGGGCAGCCCAATTCCACACAAATATATGGCGTGAGATCTCCGAATACATGTCTTCTATTCATCTCCGTCAGCGAGTTTATCCAGTGCCAAAAAGAAAATTGCAACGGGCGTACTTCCAACTATGCCTGGGCCGCAAACTATCAATCTGGATCATCATGTGACAAAACGGACATTTGAACGGTCCATCGACGTACTCCATCGGTATTGGGGGAACTCGCAATTCTCCCGAATTTGGATTTGATTGCGTGTATACGGTGTCAGACAACTCGCTTCTTTGCTCATGAAAATCAAGAAAATTGGCGGCTCCCTGACTATCCTTGAGATGCTGAGGAATAGAAGATGCGATGGTTGTTCGTTGCTCGCTGTTGTCTGCGTCTTGATGAAATTCTCCTGCAAATTTTGACTTGGGCATCGCATTCGCTATTTGATTAATTATCGATCTATGTCTGACTTCGAAGTTATCGGTGTGGTTATTGGCGTTCTCCCACTTGCCATAGAAGCCGTTAAAAGCTATAAGAATACCCTGCGGTCAATCAAATATGCTCGTTATGATCTCGAAGCTATCCTAAGGGATTTAGAGGTTGAGCAGCGAAAGCTTCGCACCTCTTGCGAACTTCTCCTCCATGGAATTGTCCCCATTCATATGATAGACTCTCTGATTGAAGCACCGTTCAGCAAAGAATGGGAGCCTTACAAGAAAAAGCTCCGCCTGCGTCTCTGGACCGATACCACAGACTTTGAGGTCCTGGTCATCGAAATGAAGAAGGCCAGTGTAGATTTGAAAGTAAAATTAGGTATTGACAAAGATGAAAAGGTACATATTCTCACAATCCTGGCCTGCGCCCTTATTCAATTTCATTGATAATTTATGACATGCTAGACCGCAACCAAGGATCTTTTATCCATTCTCAGAAAGCTGAAACAAAATACATCATTCAGCCTAAAGAAGAAAGATTATGAGAGTATCATGCTGAGGATACGCGCTGGAAATTCTGCCCTCCAACAGGTCACCTCCGATTTTAACAAGCTTGAGCCGATCAGACGTCACCGATCGCGCACCCTTGTTATTAAGACGGCCAGGAACCTTTCTGGAAGCATATTTCGTGCTCTTCGGACTTGCACAACTTGTCCATGTACCACATCTCACAAGTTGTGCCTTGAGCTTGTGCATAGAAATGCGATCCTGCTACCAAATGATATTGATGAAGAAGTTGCCAAAGCCTTTATTTTTCATGTTGTTTTGGGCCCTGGGGATATCATCCGAGATCTAGGCAAATGGGTGCAAGGAACACCCAGTTGGCATGGGTTTTCTATCCATCTGGCAAGCCCGCAGGATGAAAAGATGCCGGTCACTACATCTTGTACCTCGACTAGTTCCCAAACCAAACCTGCAAGACAACAAGTGAGGTGGGGCTCGTCAATGAATTTAACCCGAGGCAATACAGAAGATGTCACTTCTGTTCCGCCTTCATCCATGCTGAGTATCGGCGGTTCTTCTATCCAGCACAGCATCAACCACGACCAAAACCAGTGCGATATACTAGATTTATGCCAGAGCTTGTGCAGAGGGCGTAAGGAACCACTCAAGGATTATTTGGGGGACATCAAGACGTGTAATCAAAAATTTGCGCTTCATCGCCGAGAAAGTCAACCCGTACCGCATTCGACTGTTACTCTTCGCCAGCTTCTTCAACGCGGCGATGCGGATTCGCCATTGTTTCGATACCAAGAGAAGTTGAAAGTTGCACTGGACGTGGCATCAAACATTTTACATTTGTACAACACCCCATGGCTATCGAGAATTGTAACTCTCGATGACATTATCTTCTTCCAGAAGAAGGACGACCTCTTTTTATCATTTGCCCAGTCCCCATGCCGCCCTTTTGTTGTCAAGAGTCTGGCATCGCAGCAAAGCCCACCGGATGCACAGAAAAAGGATGGTTCATTCGGTACGCATAGACCCATCAATTGGATGGTCTCGTCTCTTGGTACGGTGCTCATTCAAATCATGGTTGGTGCCGCCATCGAGGCTCTGGATCTGACAGAGTGGATTCGAATGGACTTGATGCTTGCGAAGCGCAATGTTAGCACCAAGTTCGACGACCAGGTCCTTGAAATTGGTGGAATCAAATATCTGGCGGCCGTTCGTTGGTGCTTGGACAGCGTGTTGGCTGTCGGGGGGCTAGAAAGTGATGATTTCAGTCAAAGATTCTACGTTGAAGTTATTGAAAGATTAGAAGAGGATTTGAATATCGTGATGAGTCTAGAGGAGTAGATAGATAGATGAGCTTGAATAGAGAATTCACGTGCACTTGGAAGCTGTGAGGAAGGGGCACAGAAATTATGTTATTTGTAATGACTATTCTTTATATTGTTTACGCTAAATTTTGTCAAAGCCCATGGAAACCCAATTCTCCCGAACTCTGTCTCTGACTTCTTCTGGATACGAAGCTTCAAAACCGACTTCCTTAAATGTCCTCTCCCCTTCGTACTCCATAGGGAATAAGCAGTCAAATAATCCTTTGCCGCCCTTCTTGGGGCCAATCCCGTGGGACATGTAGGGAGTCATGGGGAAGCAAGGGACCTCTTCAAACACGTACTCATCCTGCCCCGGCCGGCATCTTGTCACCAGGGCCCACATGATGTCCTTGAAGTTGTAAATGTCCACATCGTCTCCGACCAGGATGATGCGGTTAACAAGCATTGTGCTTTTATCTCTGTAGAGCAAATTGCCCAGTTTTGTACAAAACTCTTCCGAAGTGGTATTCAACTCTGCAAGCTTTTTGATGTCCACTTTGAGGGCACACCAAGTAGCCATGGTTTCTAGTGGGGCAAATGCATCAACTACGGGAAGCCCGAGCTTCCTGCATAGCATTAATATTTCTTCCGAAGCCATAGATGCGGTGGTATGCTAGAATTTCATTAGTTTAGTCGTTCCAAAGACTTTGAGCATGCGCATCTCACCGATTCATCAGTAATCCTGCCGGGAACGGACACTGGGAGGATGGCATCGTCGCGGTAGGTGATGGCGTTGACCGTAAACAGCGGGTGTAGATGCTTGTCCCCGTCAAAGTGTAGCCCCAGGTAGTCTTCGAATGGTCCCTCGTACGCCTTGTCCTTGAGGGAAAATGTGCCTTCGAGGACGATCTCACTGTTTGCCGGCACTAAGAGATCGCTCAATTCGCACTTGACGAGGTCCAGCGGCTTACCCACGAGGTTTCCGACGTACTCGCCCTCGGAAACGCCCTCGGGGAGGGGAAGCGCAGCGGCCAGGTTCGCGACCGGGGGGATACCCAGAGCCAGCGCCCACGGCATCTCGTCTTTTCCCTCCTTCAGCCACTTGTCGCGGATGATGGAGTTGTGCTGGCCCGCGCCGACCAGACACACCAGACGTCTCTTGTCATGGACCATGCCCCTAAAAATAGACCAGTTCGTCCACGCCTTGTCGGGAGACTGCAGCACGTGGACGCCGTACGTCTGCAGGTATTTGCCGCCATCGTCTTGGTGGAGCTGGGGCGCCGGCAGTTTCTCCAGATCGATGTCGTCGCCGAATATCTTGTTCTGCTTGCAGGGTCCGGTCGGCAGCACGCTTGGCTGGAGCGATGGCTTGGTTTTTCCAGCTTGCGTCCTCTCCAGTATCTCCTTCCAGGTGGCATCCGGGCGCAGGCCTAAGTTCCGGGCAATGCGGCCGTACTTCTCCTCTTCATTTGCCCGAAGGCTGGCGGCGTTGCCAAACATGCGCCACAGGCCATTCTTGGCGCCCTTGACGTTGTTGAACAGCGGGGCTTTGGCGTGCACCTCGCTGACCCTCCTCACGATGGCGCCGACCTCCAGATGCGGATCAATCTCTTGGTTGATCTCGGCAAGGTCACCATCCTTGCGAAGAACTTGAATAAACGTGCGAAAGTCGAGCTGTGCTGCTATCTCGTCTGGCTGCAATGCCAGCGCACCCTTGGCCCGAGTCGACGATGCTCTACGATACGACGCCATGGTTCCGAGGCGCAGTGATGCTGCTCTTGGGCGCAGCAGCGCAGACATGATGGACACAATAGGGACCGATCACCAAATAGATGTAGCGCATCATCTTGACAGCAGCATGGCCCATTTCATTCAATTCACAGCTGTCACCCCAGAGTTACCCGCTCGTTTGCCGCCATGGCGTCGATCGGGTCGGCATCGTCGGCTGGTTCCTAAAGTGTGGGGGTGGCGCCGACTCGTTCCGGCTGCAGCTCCGGAACCTAAGGAACGGGATGCAACGTCGGAACCTATCATGCAGCGTTATCTTGATCGAGCTAGCCTTGTGCGATTGGCGATCGCTTTGGGCGCAGCTGATGTCAACGGCAGCGTCCACGCGACCGTGTGTCTCGGACAAGGCGATTTTGATGAGAAATCGACCCATGGATATAGGAACACGTTCGAGCTTCGTCAAACAGAGCATGGAATTCGAAAACATCTGCCTCTAGAATCATGACGGGTTATTTGGCGAAGCGGGCATTCCCGAGCGGTAGCATTGTCAGTGGGAAGGCGACCAGGTTCTTAAGTGCCCTAGATAAGTCCAATGTCGGCCATACATTAGGGAGCGGCCTCTGGAAACGGTGCTTTGCCCACATTCCCAACCCAACTCCACCATACCACGCGCAAGATGTTGAAGCCCATGACGACAGAATACACCATGCTCACAAACGACCGCAGCGCATCGTCATAGGCATCACGGGCGCTACAGGCGCACCCTTCGCCATCCGCATCCTTTCCATACTGCGCGCCCTCCAGGTCGAGACGCATCTCATAATCAGCAAATGGGCACTCGCCACATTAAAATACGAAACAACACTTTCCGAGATGGAAATCAGGGGCCTCGCCAGCGTGAACTACGTCTCCAAAGACCTCTCAGCACCAATTTCATCCGGGTCCTTTCAGCACGATGGCATGATGATTGTGCCCTGCAGCATGAAGACTCTAGCAGCAATACGCTCAGGCATGTGCGACGACCTAATATCGCGCGCGGCCGATGTCAGCCTGAAAGAGGGCCGAAAGCTGCTCCTCGCCGTTCGCGAGACGCCGCTGAGCGACATTCACCTTGACAACATGCTCTTCCTCCGACGGGCCGGTGCCGTCATCTTCCCGCCCGTGCCAGCATTTTACACCCGACCAAAAGATCTTGATGATCTCGTCAACCAGAGCGCAGGGAGGATGCTGGACATGATGGGCCTACACACGAACGGATTCGAGAGGTGGGACGGGTTTCGCAAGGACCAACAGAATGTAATTAAACAGCCTAGTAGCATCCACAACTAAAGCGGTCCGTAACTATACAAATATAAATAAATGCTAGTTTAATTTTTTTTTAATTTTCATTTTCAAAACCCTGCATCTAAAAAGAAGCCACTGTCCTCGTTTAGCGGCCATTGAAAGAGCAGTGATTCTGCTGACCCCAACTGAAGGTCATTATCGAGAGTCGCTGTGAGGCTAGCTTCTAATTGTGGATCAATAGCCATGAGGTCAAATGGTTCAGAGTAGTCCATAAGTACTCCTGACAGAGGATCTTGTGCATCAGACCGGGTTGGAGCCTTACCCCGTGCTGCCTTGGTTGTGTTTGTAGGCGACTGCGTCGGCTGTCGACCCTTTGCCCCCGGCTGGCTGCTGGCGGGTAGTTTTGCAAGTTTAATCAAAGCGTTGCGCATCTCGGATAATCTCTTGAACAGTCTTCGCGACGCGCGTGATCTGGCGTGGACTTCGGCAAGATACAGGGCTTTTCGAAACGTTTCGCCCACAAAGTCGGAAAAGTCATCTGGCAAGCTAGTAGACAATTGAGATCTATGCTGCTCGACGTACGAAATCACCAAAAAGAACAAAGCACAAATAGAGGCAAGAAGGTGTTGGTAGTAAGGATGTTGCTTGCGGTAAATGTCCGTCGTGGCGTCCAGCGTCCACAGCATGTTGACGGCATTCGACACCAGGTCCATGGCCGGCTGGATGTGGCGTTTCCCCGATTCAATGTCCGCCTCGGAAAAGAAGCAGGGCCGCAGTATCATGCTTCGCACAGACTCGGCTCGAAGACTCAACAAGATGGCCCACGAAGGTGGTCGCACCGACGAGTCTGAATGCTGCCACGTCTCTATTTTCTTACGGGATTCTTCATCGATTACTTTTTTCCGCCACTGGTCCACCTGGAAGTTCATGACCTCGAACGCATCGCTGTCGTCGTACTTTTCTCCCTTGGCAGCAAGCGAGAGCGGTTCGCTGAATTTGTCGCTGATGAGAATAAAGGCAAGCATGGCTTTTAAGTATGGGGTTTTGATCTGAGACAGCCCCCGTCAGCCTTCTCTCTTTGTATTCCTGGCACGTGGTTGGGCAGGATACTTACCAGGGACTTTTGTATTGAATCGAAGCTCGAATTCTTGAAATTGGAGGGAAGGCCCGTCGCCGAGCTCCATTGCCGGTCAAGAACAAGGATGCTGGACATGATGGTGCTGGCTGCCGACCGCTTCTCGTCTGAATCCATAATGTGGTCGAGAATGTCGCCGTTGTGAAATCCCATCTCCATCAGCATGCGGCCGGCAATGCCGCACATTCTCCATGAAGTACGTGGCATATCTTGGAAAAAGTAGTACATTCCCTGTACCCGTCAACAATCCAATCCATAGAAGATCTGCAATGTATTCACATACCACAAGCACAACTATCGTCGCATGTTTGATGCTTGGCTGGGGACAAACTATGCGTGCATTCACAGCTTCCTGAAAGCTGGACTGCAGAAGAGCCTCTGGGTTGTGTGTCATGGCTTCGGACTCAGTATTCAGAGCAATGGCAAGCGCAATGTTCAAGATGAGGAGATCATCCTCGTCTGTATCAGAATCTGCGCTTGCCACGGAGCCATCGCAGCTCTCGGGCCCAGTATCGCTATACCACGCTCGAGTTCTCTTCATTAGGTGGCCAAGATCGACAATTGGGTGAAAGTCACCCACAACCTCTTGGTAAACCAAAAGAAGGCGCAGTGCTTCCTTCAGTGTCAACACTGATTTGAATCTTGAAAGACGCGAGCGATATCCCTGCTCGCCACGCGACCACGAATTGTACCCATGCGCGATGCTGCCATCGCTCGCCCTCGGGCTGCCTTCATTATCCGACACAGGCTCGTCATCGATGCTGGCCAGCTGTGGGCGGTGGGGAGATGTTTCGGAGAAGCTTCGCTGGCGCATGTTCATCTGGGCCATGTTTAAGCTGAAATCTGGGCTTGTCGGGCCATAAAAGCCTCGGCCGGGTTCGCTATTCGGGGTGGTCTCGAGAGGTCCTTCGGACAAGCGGTCTTCGTTGGCTGTTTTGGAGAGAGGGAAGCTCCAGGAGGACATTTGGGAACCAGCTTCACTCGACATGTGGACGCGCGAGGCTAAACTATTTACCTGGTTCTGGAGATTGGACACCATCTCGAGCAGCGTCGTCTCCTGGCTACCAATGGGGGCCCTGTCAGCTGGGTTGGGAGCTATTAAAGCCGGTAGATGGCCAATTGCCTGGTCGATTGAGAATTGGACGGGCGTACCTAGGAGGAAATGAATTGACAGAGCTGGCCTGTTGGACCTGAGCCTCGCTGTCATCATCTCTGGTATTCAATGCGACTGGGACGTCTCTCCATTCATCGAGCCCGCCACCCACAGCGAAGCGGCAAGCCTGGCCTCGGCTTTTGCAGTATTGGCAGGGCTGGCATCCGTCGCATTTTCCCTTCCGGCGGCGACACGCATTGCAAGCTCGTAGGGCATAAGGAGCCCGCCTCTTTATCGTCTTTTCTCCCATTTGTGCATTCGTCGAGGTTGCCATTCGCTTTGTGAGCAGCAGGGTCGGGTAAAAGGTAGCTGGGCCGCGGGCATAGCTAGTGGCATTTATTCAGACGGTGCCAGGCGGTGCTGAAGCCGCAGCCATGTCCCCCTGGAGGCGGGGTTGATAACCAGTCACCCGCTATAACTTGGCGCGTGCGAACCCCAGATGCCCCCCCAAAGCTACAGGGGAGCCAAAAGGCGGGGCTCGCCCAGGTCAGGCAAAGTAGCCGTGTGGACAATGCTCTGGCGTCCAGCTATCGGCAATGCGCGCAGCCCGATAGGATCAAGATTGTCCGCGTCGGCTACCGGGATCTCACGATGCATCATGGTCAACAATTCGGAATGGCCCCTGGTCAGTCCCGGATTTTGGCGCAGGGTCCTGAGATAAGCTGTCGTCATGATGCCAAAATGTCGCGATGCAGTGCCTCATCCTTATCGGCCAACTATATCTCGCATGCTATCAAGCATCGGTATCAGCATTTCTGGCTTTTTGTTCTTTCGCGCCCGCTTCCTGTGCAGAGTCTGATAGTGGTAGAGTCCTGTTCCTGGTACCTGGCGGAAAACAACGGCAGCTTGATGGTCGCCTTGTTCCCGGGCTACCCGCGTGGCTTTTTTTTCGGAATCCATGTGACAACTTTATTTACCCTACACCATAGTGGGATTTTTATTTTACACTACTAAATAAACAAAGTCGGGCTTTAATGATTTTTTGAATATTAAAAAGAAAGCCAAAAAAAAAATAAGAAACAAGCCGGGAACAAGAGTGGCTCTGTGTATCGTCTCCATGAGATAACCCGTCACGCTGGGCGCTTGCCAGGCTGGCCCACCTGAAGTTGCAACATGTCAAAGTGACAAGGATGGCTGTGCTTGCCACTCAGCCACACCATGGCGCAAGGACAATCAGGGTGCACATGGACAGCTGTCAGGGCAGTTGCCAATAACTTGGAGTGGGCGCCGTTTGGCAGCTGCCAAGATTGAAACCTGGAATTGGTCACGTGTTGCTTGACAGTGATTCAACTTCAGAGCGATGGCTGACTGCTTTCCCATCGCAAACTACTGCAAATCACCGCTGGACCTACGACGCCGACGATGCTGGAGCCCAAGGATTCCCACCAAAAGGACGTCGAAACCCTTCAGGTCATCGGCGAACTTATCGAGGGCCTAGCGGATGGTGAAGTGCCGCATTGCCCATACCCAACTACAACGAAACCTGCCGCTCTTGATGGAATGAGGGGCCTTGCCGTTGCTGACGAGAACGACCTGCCAGGCACCAGGCTTGGGTTTGATGAACTGACCACCATACTCAATAAGGCTCTGCAGAAGGCACATCTGGGAAGCCGACGCGAGGCACAGGATGGAATGGACGAAATCCACACTATCATGGACTATGTGGGCGGGTTGAGAGGTCTCAACAAGTTTGTTGATGTGCTCAAGCACTATCGTCCTGGATTACCTTCAGGCGAAAAAGAAGTCAGCAAAGACATCGGGAATTCTAAATCGACTGCTGTCTAAAAGTTGTCTCCTGACCATCCATAATCTCACTGCCAAGACTGTCTCGCACGACTCATGTTCGTCTACTCTACAAAGTAGTGATGAACGGCACTAGCGGAAATAATTAACGATGCAAGGTCGGTTTTTGATGCACTAGCTATGTTCCACAAAAGTTGATGAGCTGATGATGTATCAGTACATCCCGAGCTGCGGTGGACAAACTTCCCACCACGTCGTCTTTTATTCGCACCCAGATTTGGAATGGCAGTATTGGAACGTCTCAGATTACTTCGGCCCGTCATGTTAGATGGGCTGATGGGGCTATGCGCCGAGAAGTGAGTCTAGGTATTTCCGAGTCTTCCGACCCTTTGTCTCGCAGATCAGGAACATCTGTCAGTTTTTATGGCGGTCTTGGTGGTACAAACGTGGCTGGCGCTTTGTGGATGTTGTCACGAACAGATCTTAGGATCCAATCGTCCCATCGAGGACTACTTTTCATTGGCTCTATTTATAACGTAACATGTTTCCCTTAAATTTGTTCTGAGTCTTGAAGCCCCTCTTAGCTCTTAGCTCTCCGATCAACGGCAGCGATTTATTTTCCACAAGGACCGAGACATATATCCACATCCATATTGCCATGTGATTATTCACACGCTGCCTAGGCTTGTCTTTTGCATCGGATAAAAGAAAATGGGATTGGAAGAGAATTCACAGTAGAAGCGCCGTGTTTATCCCGCACGATAGCCAAATCAAGGGGCCAGCGTGAATTGTTCATTGCATCCACAATCTACTCAACCGTCACAAGTGAACAGGGTTTGGATGAAGCCATGTCAACTCAGGGGAAAATGTCGTGATTGATGCACAAATTATATGCATGCATACTGCCCGATATTTATGCCGTGTGTTGGCTGGGAAAAATTTCCGCACTGCTGGATGGCTGGGATGATTGGGGGCGGGCCATGTGCAGATCGGCGTTGTGCAGCGGTGATCGCGTCCTCATTAGCCACATTCGCTAGACCCTCGGTGTCCCGGCGAGGCCTTGGATATTGCATCATGGCACATTAAGTGTTTAATCATCGGCACCTCTACCGAGTCTATGTGCCATTCGAGATTACTGCGCTGGCTATCTGCTCCTGAGCGGGTCACTCATTGCGGCCTTGGTCGCTTGGTATTCCCGCAGTCATAGCGCCGAGGAGGAGCTTTGACATGGCGGGATGGCTCTGAGACTGAAACAGTTTTGCTTGCACCAGCGAGCGTTTTGTCAACGGCCGATCTCGACACGCTGATTCACATGAAGTTGATCGTCATGACTCGGCCGGCCAAGACCGTCAATCAAACCCCACGAGGCAAACAGGCATACGGGTGCATTCGCGAACACACCCAAAATACCCAGCATGTTGCACCCCTTGGAGGATGGGCAACAAACGGCCAGTGATGCCATTCACATGGCTCCGATCCAAGATGGCAACTTCCAGGCCGAGTCGGGATGCCAGGCTCCACCCGGGCCGTGGTGGGCCAACGAGACGACTCGACTGGGCTGGATGGCGCCGGCATTTGCGTCGGTTGCGCGTGTGCCTGGAATTAGCTTGGGCTCTCCCACCGATGTGTGGCCGATGGGCCATCAGGAGCGGTGGGGCCGTGGCATCGATCCGGCGAAGCCGAGCCCGTTACGGTTGTGCATCTGCACATCTCGAGATGCTGAAGCTCCAAGCCAAGATTATGACGTCCAATCGTGACATGCTGGCTGCATCTTGTGCCAAGCCCAGGTCCGGGAGCTTATCTTCTTGCCGTCTTTAGTTCATCCCGGGTCTGGCCTCACAGTCGACGCGGCATCCCTTGCCCGGGCTAGTTCACGCACCTCAAGGCACGCGCTCCACTAAATAGTGTCCTCGGTGCCGCGATGCCGTCGGCAGTGTGCGCGGGATGCCAGGGTGCGCCAGAAAAAAAGTCCAAAACGGGTGCCATGTGGCCGAGTATTGTTTGCATATGCGATACAAGCTGAAAAAAAAAAAAAAACAGGGTCATGTATCGACTACTAGTCTAGACCCCATGATCGACTGTGTCTTTGATGTTCTAATATGTGTTCACTCTGGACTGCTTGATTGGGATGAGAATGGGTCATTAACGGGATGGTCTGCACCAAAATCTGCTCCCTACATTCTTAAAGCTTATGACTGACTAATGACGAGGGGGCTTGCCATTGTGTCGATGCGAGTACTCGAGTCAGCGACCGTTCATGTGCTGGTGAGGTGAGGCTCCAAGCGAAGCCATCTCGGCATTCGGGGTCCCACTTCGGGCCGCCCTGTAAATCGAAAAGTGGACACGCGTCCGCCATGACGTCGGAGTACCGACATGTTTCTGGAACAATTCCTAGCTGCATGAGATGAGCTATCATGAGGCTCGAGATGATCTGCGATCCACGGACGCCACAGCGGACGGCAACGACGGCAGAATGGAGAATTCGTCTAGTCCCGTCCGATATCTCCGTCATGATGGGTGCAAGATGGCAATGACGACAGGAATTTTGAGGTGAATATAAGGGCGTTGTTGGTCGTCAAACTGAACCACTGTCTCATCCTCACCAACAACTTTAGCTTGACGAGTCATTCCATCTCCATCGCAACACCATCTAACAACAATTACCAACACGATTAATCATCCTCGCAAGCCAGCAAAACAATCTCACCGCGAACCAACCCACCACCCTCTGATCAATACATTCCGATTTCTTACCATCTCCATCATCATTTATCAAATACCAGAGAATTCCATCTTATCCCACACAAGAAAACATCTCCTAAATCTTCATTCCGACAAAATCTTCACGCACCTCCCAAAGTTTCGAATATTTCCAATACAAAAATGAGCCAGTCCTCTGAAGCCGCTTCGCCAGCTTTCGGCCGACGATTGATGATCGATGTAGTCGACAATATCGCCAAGACTGAGCCCTCGAGGCCATTCGTTTTTGTTCCCAGGTCAACAAACCCCAGCGATGGCTGGAAGCCAATCACATTTGAACAAATTTCGCACGCCATCAGTTTTGTGGCCTGGGAAATTCGCAAAAACCATGGCAATGCATCCGCCGACCGGTTCCCAACGCTTGCCTACATTGGGCCCAATGATGTGCGCTACATCATCGTCCTGCTGGCATGCATCAAGGCCGGGTTCAAGGCACTCTTTGTATCACCACGAAACACGAGCCGCGCGCAGGCCTCTTTGCTCGAAGCAACCAACTGCAACATTATTTGGCACGCGGATACTTTTACAGATGCTGTCCAGTCATGGAACTTGAAGCGCCAGGTACACACCGTCCAGATCCCATCTGTGGAATCTTGGCTTCAGCCCACACGGGATTATCCTTATGAGAAGACCTTCGAGGAGGGAAGATGGGAACCAGCCGTGGTTCTTCACACCAGCGGGTCTACAGGTCTGCCTAAGCCTATTGTGCTCTACCAAGGCAGCTTGGCCAGCGGGGATGGCATGCGAAATCTCCCACATCTCAATGGAACCAAGTTTTGGTTCCAAGCGTGGGCCGAGCGAAGCAGCCGATTCTTCGTGCCCATGCCGCTCTTCCACGCCGCTGGTTGCTGCATGGCCCTGATCATGACAATATTCTACCAAGTCCCCGTTGCGCTCGGCATCTCTGAGCGCCCCCTGAATTCTGACCTGGTTATTGAGTGTCTGCGCCACGCTGACGCGGACGCGGCAATGCTGCCACCTACCATTTTGGAAGAGCTTTCCAACACGAGCGATGGTATCGAGGCCCTTTCCAAGCTTGGATTTGTCGCATTTGCAGGAGGTAAGCTTTTTGGATATAGTGCCCAGATTGATCGGAGCATTCGCTGACCCGGCTTATCACACAGGAAACCTCAGCTCGCATGCAGGAGACCGGCTTGCCAACAATGGGGTGCTGCTTTGCAATGTAATTTCATCAACCGAGTACGTGTGATTCATCACCTTTGTACCAACGCCGCTAATTTTTGCATCAGATTCGTCCCATACCCGCTTCATTTCCAAACCGACCCGAAGCTTTGGCAGTATTTCATCGTCAACAGCGAGGTTATGGG
The DNA here is from genome assembly GCA_001879505.1 of Calonectria pseudoreteaudii. Lineage (NCBI taxonomy): Eukaryota > Fungi > Ascomycota > Sordariomycetes > Hypocreales > Nectriaceae > Calonectria > Calonectria pseudoreteaudii. The sequence goes on from KV875304.1 coordinate 58,029, forward strand.
CAGCGACTGGCGCTCCCACAATGATGGCACATATGAGCTGGTTGTTCGTCGCAAGGAGCGAGACCCTGGTTTCCAGAGCATTTTCTACACTTTCCCCGACTTGGACGAGTGGTCTACAAAGGACCTTTACGTCCCACACCCGACCCTGCCCAACCACTGGGCTTATCGAGGCCGAGCCGATAACATTATTGTTTTCTCAACTGGCGAGAAGCTCAACCCCGTGAGCATCGAGGACATGGTCATGAGCCATGAAAAGATCCAAGGGGCGACAGTCGTGGGTCAAGAGAGATTCCAACCTGGCATAATTCTGGAACCCAACGAACCGTGTGACGGTGAGGCGGCTGAAGCTCTCATCGAATCCGTCTGGCCCGTGATTGAAAAGGCCAACGAAGAGACTGTGGCTCACGGCCGCATCGTTCGTGGACTTGTCATGGTCGCTCAACCCAGCAAGCCTTTCCCACGGGCAGGCAAGGGAACGATCCTGAGGGCTTCCACTATAAAGCTGTACAAGGAGGAGATCGACGCTCTCTACGAAGGCTACGGAAACCAAGCACCCAAGGAGGTGGTTGAGCTGAACCTAGAGAATGAGGCAGCTCTCACTCAAAACATTGTGGCCCTCTTCACTGGCACGATTGGGCTCCAGAACCTCGACGCCGAATCCGACTTTTTCAGTGCCGGTCTTGACTCGCTGCAGGTTTCCAGCGCCGTGAACCTGCTTCGCTCCAGCCTTGAAGTTCTCGGCTACCGACTTCCTGCGGACGCCATATCCACCCGAGCCGTGTACAGAAACCCCACCGCCAAGCAGCTGGCCAATTATCTGATCTCAACAATCAACCAGACCCGGGACGGTGGAGCAGCCGAGACTGACGATGAGCGCCAGATCAAGGTCATGGAGGAATTACTGGCAAAGTACACAAAGGACTTGCCCATTGCAAACCCGAACAAGAAGCAAGCACCAAAAGATGGACTGACTGTCCTGATTACCGGCACCACTGGCTCTCTCGGTGCCTACATGCTTGATCACCTCTGCCGACTCTCTGCTGTCAAGAAGGTGGTGGCTCTGAACCGAGGCCAAGACGGCGGCAAGTCGCGCCAGCCATCCATCAGCGCGGCGCGAGGTCTCGGAACCAACTTTGACAAGGTCGAGTTCCTGGGCGTCGACGTATCGCTGCCCGATCTCGGACTTGGGTTCCTGAAGCACAGAGAGCTGCTCGGCACGGCGGACCGCATCATCCATAACGCCTGGCCCGTCAACTTCAACATTAGCGTCGGCTCATTCGAGCCATCTATTCGTGGTGTGCGCAACCTGGTCAACTTTTCGGCTGCGGCGGCCAAGCCAGTGCCCATCGTCTTCATATCCAGCGTGAGCACCGTCAAGGACTGGGAGGCTGGCCAAAAGGTTCCTGAGGCGCCGCTCGAGGACCTAGCTCTGCCGTACATGGGCTATGGTCGATCCAAACTCCTTGGAAGCCTTGTATTGGACGCCGCAGCCCAAAAGTCTGGGCTGCCCACTGCATCGGTTCGAGTGGGTCAGGTTGCGGGCCCCAAGGGCGAGAAGGGCGCCTGGAACCGACAGGAATGGCTCCCAACCATTATTGCTAGCTCTTTGTACCTCGGAGTGCTCCCATCGTCTCTTGGCCCCTATGATATTGTCGACTGGGTGCCCGTGGAAGACGTGGCAGGCATCATCCTCGATGCTGCCGGCATCACCGTGCAAACCCCCGCCCCTGCTATCTCGGGCTACTTCCATGCGGTGAACCGAAACGTTACTAAGTGGTCGGTGCTAGCAGAGGCAGTTAAGGAGTATTACGGTGACAGAATCAGCGCCATTGTTTCTTTGGAGGACTGGGTTGCGAGATTGCAGGACAGCGCGAAGGATGGAGCCGACCTGGAGAAGAACCCTGGTATCAAGCTAATTGATACATACTCGAGTATGCTGGCCGCCGAAAAGGCTGATGCTGGACATGTCTTTTTCGATGTGGAACGCACGGCGAGCCGGAGCCCCACGGCGCAGAACCTTGCGCAGATCACCCCAGGCTTGATGAGACACTGGTGTCAGCAGTGGGGATTCTAAAAATTGTATAGATTGTCTTTTGGAGTTCATATTTATTAGAGAAAAAAACATTAATAATAAATTCACTATGCATATTTCACGACGACGCTCAAGTCCCAGTCCATTGACATTACCTGTTTGGCAGCATAGAAGACATCGCGCAGAAAACTAGAACAATCTCAAGGAGATAAACGGCCAGACACAGAAATCCAAATGACCATCCATAATTTAACCTAAGATTTCTTTCAAATAGTTCATCATAATTAGGCGAGCCAGTAGAACCCCGGAACGTATGAGTCTGAATGTTGTCAAGACGCGTTTCACTTAGGACAGGTAATTCCGATTTTGTCGGAAAGTATGGATGCGGAAAGAGATCACGGGTTTTTCGATTGCTTGGCTGGATACTACCTGGAACTAAGCTATGATTGAAGCGCGCCCAAAATAGAAAATGGGTGTTATATCTGAGAACTCTTATCCCTTTCAGTATAGTAAGCCTACACCGAGGAACTGAGCAAGATACACCCCAAACTACAAGGCTTCGTATTGATTATGTAGATTTTCAAATTGAATCGTATAGTCGTCCCGTCATTCATAATATTTCCCATTTATCTAATCGCCATGTCATTTAGGCAATCCATTCTGCTGTCTTGGTGATTAGGTTGAGGTACCTGAATGCAGGCTTACGCAGTCAAAGGGATAATCTTCTCGTAAGAAGACTACTCTTTGACTCCTCGCCAGACATCCAAAATGTGATAGAAAGCCTGTCTGTCCATCGCATCACCTACAGCCAACTGCCCAAGATTGTCTGGGTCAACACCTTCAACCTCATCACCCTCACTGGATGGTCGATATCTCACGACCTGAGACGGAGCCGCTATTGTATCCTCGTCCTGGCTTGGATCAGTCGCCTTGGCAGCTTCATCTTTCTTAGGTGGTAAGATATAGCCTCGCAGTCGTTTCCAGCCTTGGCTGACAGACTTGTTAGCCTCCTTTACCATCGTCTTCCCATCGTACAGAGCGTCGACAGTAGCACTGATGTTTTTGAAATCAACAAGGAAATCCTCATCTCCCTTGCGATGGATGAGCACCGCAAAATCTATGCTGTTCACATTGAGCTTTTCGTACTTATTCTCCCCAAGTGTCCACTCGAGAGAATTTATGCCGCCGCGGCGACCGGGAGACTGCGGGTCTTGACCAGACTTGGTACTGATTGTTGCCATGACGTGCTTTTCGTATTGGAAGCTGTCCTCTGAAGTGAAGCCCAAGCTAAATGTCACAGGAGCCGGTTTGGTGTCTACATCTATGGACACCTCATTGGTCTTCTTTTTCTCGCGCAAGACTGCGGTTGGAATAAGTCCGATGTCATGATCTTGCGCCGGCGCATAGCAGGAAACCTTCGGATCGTCAACAATCTTTGCGTTGGGCTTTCCCGAAGCAAATCTTAGTCCGATGCGGACGTTTTTGAACCGGCGACCGCGGCTGCGGTCAACATCGTGCATCTTGGCCCGAAACACGAGAAGACTCGCCTTCCCCTTAGTTTCGTCATCTTTCGACCACCAACCGTGAACTGCCTTGAGTTCCAGAATCGTGATGGAGAAGCCTGAAGCTTTGCTCTCAAGCAAGTACCTTGCTAACTCATCCCGCGTCACACCATCCTGTTCGTTTTCATCCACAATTTCGAATCTAGCCAGCGGCTTGCCGATGTCATCCTCTGCGTGATCAGAAGCCATATTTTGTTCCTCGTGTTGGGTTCTTGTCTTGCCAGTATGATTTTTGTTGAAGGTTAGAAGAGATGGCTCGCAACTTGAGGCCATGGCTCAAACAATAGAAAGTGGGCCAGGAGCCTCTTTATCACTAAGGGCGGCGTTGAACTCGTCCATAACACAGCCCGTTAAGTGCGGGATTTTAGTAATGGTGGCATTGCAGCCTGCTAGGGACAGGGTTGCCATTGGGCCAACATTGCACATGTGGTGGCTGTAATTACGCCTCATTTTTCAGCTGCTTACGACCAATATCAGTGGCTTTGGTCGCAGGCAACATGCCGCCCAGCGCGACTAACCCCGCACGTGGTCAGCCCTTGTTCAGCTATCTCCACCACTGATGTCGTACTCAGCCTGGTCACACTTCTACCCTTAACAAATGCTGGACTGGCAAACAGCTTCCAACATGGCGGATCCAGGCAGCTTTGCAGAGACACAAACTACCACAGCATCCGCTGAGCCTGTGTCCCTTCATGCCCTCCCACAGATAGTGGGGATTTGCAACAAGACGGAAAGCTTCCTGATGCAAGGAATGTCAGATTGTCTCGAGACTATGAATGTGAAAGTGGGCAACGATGCCGATATGATCAATCTGTGGACAAGTGTTGTAGTACGTAAAGTTGTGACCAACCTGTAACTCTATCGTGAAGCTTATCAATATGACTACAGGGAAAGGAAGTAATAAACTTACCAGAGCCTGATTTTGATCCAGGACTCTTCGTTCATTCACTCATAAAATGTGCGGAGGTTTGCGAAAAATATGGCACTCGAGCCGCCACCATCAAAAGCCTCATATCCACTGTCATAGAGCCTATCAAAAACGTGGCAATGTTGAATTATATTCTTATCGAACTGATACAGAGCAAAAGCGGTATTACAAATTGAACCGATACTTGTCACGTCATCAGCGATTTGCTGACGAGACCAAATCAGGTAGTGCTCAGGTTTTAGCTGTGCAGCTGTTAGAGGCTCACAAGCATGAACTCACCCCACAGGCACCCAGAGATGAACAAGACGCAAATAGCACGTATATGCAAATTGGAACATTTAAAGGAGCTGCAAACTTGTTGCATTGCGTGACTTACGGTTCCAGGCTGGAGATTCTGAAAAAGCTGTTGGATAACGTGCAAAGCATCCACGAGCCTTCGAAGCAAGCTGAGACGCTTGTCCGAACCAAGGACAACCGTGGTCGAAATCTACTTTCAATTGCTATTGAGCAGCTAGATTCTCGTTGTGTTGCACTCCTGATCGGTCGTTATGCTTGTCTGCTTCAAGATTGCTATGCCAACCCTACTAAACTACCGCCACTACACCTCTTTTTATACCAACTTAAGGAATGCGACTTCTCAGAAAACCTTCAAACAGAAGGCTGTCTGTCGATTCTGGGAAATATTATTGGGACAGAACCAGATGCAGCACTTACTACGTCTAGTAGTGTCGTCGACCCTTTTTCTTCTCTTCACATGCTATCGTGTACCGCCTATGCTTACGCCTGTAAGAGTTTAGAGTACTACGAAAGGGTACAGCGCGAACCCAAACTGTCCAATTCCGGGGGGCTTGATAAAAAGAAATTCGAAATTTTCACTGCTCTTGTAGGCAGTCTGGAAGACCTAATATTTCGCCATTTGGTTGGGCCGAATATTCAAGCCGCTGGCTACTGTAAGCTCCGCCACTGTCACCCTCCCCCAACCATTTCAACTTCAACAGAAATGATATGCTAAAGAGGAAATTACTGACAGATTTGGAAAGTGAAATGTTAGTGCTTGCTTCATTGTGCGTCATTATTGACGTGACGCCTCTCTTGCTGAGCAGATACTGATGCGGCTCGGGCAACAGACAACAATACAGAACTGATACTTCGAGACTACGACATCACTGACGTTCTGAGCCACGGATTGGATGGCCTCAGGGCTTTTATCCATGATCTGGCCCCGATACCAAACTCATTCGAGTTCCCTGGTAAACTTTCTAGATTGGTTCTTCCAGACTTGTCGCGAGGTAAAGCAGAAAACATGACGGAAATGTATACTAAACTGTTCGATCTTTTGCACGACCCGGAATTTTTTGACATCAAGAAAATTTACCGGGTTGTGGCTAAAGATAGCCCCGATAGTCCAGTCGACGACGCAACTATAGCGTCCTGGGTACACAGATTCAAAGTTGAAGCGTTGGACTGGATGAAAAGAGACTCAGACATTAGCCTTTTAACAGATAAAGAAGGTGGACAGGAGTCTGATCTCCGTTTACTCACCTTGTACAGTTCTGGGCAAAAGGAGCTAATCGAAAAGTGGATAAGTCCGACAGGATTGCCGTCTATCAAGAGCGTGAGCGCCCTTTCCTTTTGGTGTTATCAACAAATCACTTGAAACTAGTATCGGGACTAATGTTCAATCACAAACATCAGCTTGAGAGCGTGAAAATAATAATAGACATTTCCCACTCAGTGAGTAGACAGTTTCACATTGATATCCACATCCAAGCTGAGTGTGTTCTTTTATTCACATTGATGCAGAAGAATCCCCAGGCCGATTTCAAGGTACTGAAAGAGAGAATAAGCGAGGGCCTCGAAAAGAACACAGGCCACAGGTGTATAAAACTGGATATTAGCTTGAAGGGGCAGATATACCCAGGCCTATCAGCCAACATTCCAAGGCGATCGCTAAATCAGCAGTATGGCCAGCCGTATCCTGTCTACTCAAGCACGAGTGACACACACGAATGCTGACTTGGACGTTATTTGATCTAGATTCCTCCATCACTGCGAAGAAGCTGTGAAAAAGTTCCATCCTCACGGAAAACAAATCCCCGAAGACAATTATATAAAGGTGGCTATAATCGATTCAGGTGTGTCCATTTCCAACGAGAAGGTCAGATATAACATAAAGAGTGGCGATTCAAGTGTCATGTCCAGAGATGGCGACACTTTGCCTTGGTACACATATAAAGATCCTCACGGCACCCATTTGGCGCATATTATCTGTTCCGTGAATCCGAATTGTTTCCTCTATATCTATCGGGTCAAGGACGGAATCCGTGATTCCATCTCGGAATACGCAGTCGCAAGGGTATGCCTGCAGTTGGGAATTGAAGCACAGCACCTAGTAGTGACTTGGGAGCTTACTTGGTCCTAGGGTATTCGGTGGGCCGTGGAACAAGGCGTCGATATCATCAATTTGAGCCTATCATTCGATTTTCCGCACAAATCAATCCGCGACGCTGTGAACGAGGCTGTAAGAGGGCCTAAACCCACGCTGGTGTTCTGCGCCAAGTCTGACGAGATACTTTCCCACAATGTTTACCCAGCTGACTGGCCTGACACAATCAGTGTTGAGATGGTGCCGACGACTCACGGACACTCGGGTGTGGGCAGGCTCGCCGACTTGGTGCTTCTTGGCGACAACTTCCCCGTGGACAACACCACCATGACTGGCTCATCAGCCTCGACAGGCATAGCATCCGGACTTGCGTCACTGCTGTTGCTCCTGGCTCGGGTACAAGGAGTGAACGACTGGACGAACCTCAAGGATGCAAGTAGAATGATGAGCATATTTCGGCACTTCAAAGCCGACAGCAGCAATACGAAGCCGTTCGTAGACACGAAAAGGCTGTTCGGCGATCTTGATCTACTAGTCAACTTGCTTAGAGTAAAAGCTTCCACAGAGTTCAATGATCAATGAGGGCATAATTTCATGGGATGTGGCCGTGGGGAACTTTCGGCTTAGGCCATTTTCGGGACTGGTACTCGGGACAAGTCAATCTCTGCGGCGTAGTCGACGTGAATAGATCTACACATAATGCATATACGAAACTACCACATACCATATTTGCTTGATGCTACTTTATCCAAGAAAAACTCGCAATATTAGTTCAGGCCTACCGAAATTAAATTACTTGCGGAATGTTAGAGGATTAGCCGTTCGAGCAATAATTTGTGGGCAATTAATTAGTCCACTACCATCGGTAAACAAAGCCAACGGGCTTATTATTTTAGTATCGAAAAAATCAGCAACCTATAGAGCCTAGTCCTACGATATGATATGGTTGAGTTGCAGCTGCTATTCATATGCCTTCGCCTTTGAGTTGTCGCCTTGTAGGCGGACAATAGATAAGCCACGCAGATCACGTGGCCATTTGGCCAATGTGAATGCGCCATGTGGGTGGCGGGGTTGTTTTGGCAGTGTCAGCGCATCCGACCGCGATTGGACGTGACCAAAAGAAGCCTGACTGGAAATCTGACCAGGATATCAGAACCTGCCTGGGCTGTGCTTACGATACAGAAGTCGGCTCTTCACGAACTGCTCTGGGTGTGGCCACTCAGCTGTCTTTCCTCTCTATTCCGACGCGGATGCCGGTTGACTTCGAATCTTGAGCAGCAACATGCCAGTGCAAGATAACCATTTATGAGCCGGGAATAGTCGATCCCCATCTTCCGAAAGACAAAATCGCGCGCAGGCTTCACATGAGAACAGCAAAAGCATTCCCAAGTCAAAAGCCTTGCCTGTGGAAGGCCACCGAGAGTGGACGCCCGCCACCTATCTTACTCCAGTATCGTAAGGTAACGGCCTCGCCTCATGTTTATCCCCGCTAGTTGTGTCACAAAAGCTCATTACCTTTGGTGAAAGCAACGCTTTGGGCGTGATGGAATCAGCGCGTTTTGTTTCGGAAGACCCAGATACGTTGCTCGCATCATTACGGAAGCGACGGACTGAGCCTGTGCGCGATGCTGCGATAACCAGGGTGTCTGGCCTTCCTAGATCAGATAGCTTTCCGCGAGATCAGAACCAGCCGGCTGCGATCTACTCTGTTGGCCACCAGTTCCTGGCTGACGCTAATGCGAGTTCAGAATACTATACACTTGGAAACGACCGCCCAGAAACATTTATTAGACGGATTTCTCCCGATGAGCCAGAGAGAAATGTAGAGTAAGTGCCATGGCCTCGCGCGGGTTCTTGGTCTGTCGTTGACTTGATTTTATAGCATTGTGCTAGTGCACGGGCTTAGTGGTGATTATGTGACAACCTGGACGCGTGGCGACTTTTTCTGGCCCGAGCAACTGGTTAAAAGCCTCCCTCATGCTCGTGTCCTTCTCTTCCAGTACGATGTGAATGTGTGGATGCAGTCAAGTGCCAGTAGGATCGAGGATGTGGCCCGCGATTTGCTTGATCTGCTCGGCGAGTCGAGAATGCAGTCTTCTATAGCCTCGACTGTGTGGATTGCGCACAGCCTTGGTGGGTTCATAGTTAAGAAAGTAAGTGGTCAAAACTTTTTCGTGACATTGGTGTCCGGGGGCTCAATTTCGACGCGAACGTTTAGGCATTCCTGATGGGAAGAGACTCTCCTGAAATCAGACTTGAACTCAGAGATCCTACCGAGGATTTCATCTTTTTCAGCACCCCCCACAGGGCCTTGTCGATCCGTGGCTGGGATCGCATCTTCACCAGCATTCAGGAAGTATCCCGGGAATACTCGGAAGATGCCAAAGCGGGACGTTTGGTCGAACATCCAGATAGCTCAAAAATACGGCGTATTCTTCATGACTTTGAATATGAGATTTCGAACTTTACACCCACACCCAAGATCATGTCTTGCTTTGAGAAACATGAAGCATCTAACCAAAGCATCCCGGTTCTGGTCAGTAATTGACACGCCTCGCTCTAGCACCATCTGAGTGTTTGTCTAACAGGCAGTCACTGACTTTGTGGCAGGTGACTAGCTCGGGAAATGCCTCTCTGTCCGCGCATGAGAGGGTACATTATCTTTCCGGTAACCATGTCACCATCTCGAAATTCTTCGGAGTTCAAGATGAAGGGTATCAACTGATCTGGAATTTCCTAACCCAATCAACACCATCTCTTGACCCCCCAGACTCCGAATCGAGTTCGGATTACTCAATACCTCGCTCTAATTTCGAACGTGACATTGAACAAGAGCTGTTTGAATTTAAAGGTATATCGCGATGATCCAAAGAGCCTTCCATTAGTCCTTTACCACTTCATCTTTGTTTGTAATCCGTTCCTGCTAACATACCCAAGAAAACTCGGAAGGATCCCCTCACCCAACTGAAGATATGAAAACGGCGGTTCCTAGCTCAGTAATTAAGCAATTTGCATCATCTGGTATGTCCAGCAACAGCTTCGGTCATGTAAAATCATGCGCTGAAACATACTTGATAGTTAAACTTAGGCGCGTAATGCGAATGTTGTCGGCGCCTTTGAACTAGGCCCATTAGGGACACTCTGCTCTCCCCGCCAACCCGTTTCTACCATGCGACTATTCGTCCTCAGAACTCCCACCACAAGTAGCCACTTGGCTTGAATTAAAAGAAAAACCCCTGTTTCTCGTCAGCGGTGGTCTTGGGTCTGGAAAGACGACATTATTAAGCCAGATTGTTGATCATCTTGAGATGCGTCCCGAGGAATACCCTATTGTTTTGAGCTACTTCTATCATGAAACGGCATCAGATGAAGAGGCCGCCCTTCAGATGGTTAGCCAATTTCTTCTTCAACTATTGGAAGTTATGCCTCTACTCATTCGGCATTTCCCCATTGAACAAGTGTTCCGTCGGCGTCGCCATCGTTGGCCAGTATCAGATATTCTTCGCCTACCAGAATCAAAATTGCGCAGTATCACTGCTCTCTTGGCACCAAAGTCCCCAATATGGGAGCATGGAGCGACAAAGGAGGCTAAATTCCGAGCGAGCCAGACAGAGAGCGCATTAACCCTCTTTGAGCTAATTGAAATACTGATATCAATGCTCCACGACGACACATTGGTTTACTCGTGCATTTTCGTCATCGATGGGATGGAGGAGCTTGGTTCATTAACTGGCGGCAGTGACAGTAAAACACCACGCTTGGATCAGATCAAGTATATTGTAGGTTCGTTACTCACTTCGCCGCAGGTCAGAGTATGCCTCAGCTGCTATGAGCATTCCTCCATCGACACTGACTGTCCTTCTGAGCGTCTTGACTTGGGGGACACGCCAAGAGGTTCAGATGGCTCCAACATGCTCCAAAACGTCGACAGCGCTGTCCCAACAAATGATCTTAATTTGCCAAATTTTGAAGAGGAGCTTTCCCAACTCGAACAACGCTTGATCGGGACTAATTCTTGGTCCCGCCTGTGGCATAAAATGACTAAGACAATTGTAAGGGAGCTCTGCGAGAAGGATGATGTATCTTCATTGCAAGATCTTGTCAAAAGCTTAAATGGCCCGTCTTATTCATCGACCACATGTGCAATAGTCAAGGTGTGCGATTGGGTAATCCGATCGCTCAGCATCGAGAGAGATCTGGACTATTACATCTTGGCATATACCTCCCTTGCAAACAGAGCCCTGGCCATTGAGGAATTGACCGTGCTCCTTAATCAGAGCGCAATGCAGAACGACTGGCCGCTGACCGGATGGGTGAAAGATTCATCAATATCCCAGAAAAAGTCGTTAATAGCGAATGCCATCAGCACGGGGCTGTATGGGCTCTTGAAAGTGCGCGGAAATAGAATCATGATGTCATTTTCATCTATCAAAGATTTGTTTCGGCGCGCATTTGAAAACCTCGACTATAGTGGCTATCGAGAGTTGCACCATCACATTGGTCTTGCCTGTCTGGCTACTATACGTCATGCCGCCGTACAAGAGGATATTGACTCTCTGTACGCCAATAAGAACTGGGATAAGCATTTGAAAATTTCACAACAAACAAATTCGGGCAAGCAAACTCTGATTTGGCCATCGTCACTTGACAAATCAACGCTGGAAGCTATAGAGAATACGATAAAGACAGAAGGCCATTCAATGTGGTCTCACCAGAGACCATTTCTTCCCTTGAAGGATGGTTTGCCAATTTCTATCCTCGATGTTCTCGCAGCATTCGACCTAGAAGGTCTTCTCGAACGCGAGCTAGAAGCCCAAAGGCCGCTTGAGGGTAAGAAGATCGAGACGGCCACGCAGTGTGCCGCGGTCAACAATGCCAGCGAAGCACTATATGTCCTCCAAAAATCCGACTTGTGTGGCGAAAGTAATCTGGAGGAGACCATTCGCAAGTGTATTGCGTTTGGGAAAAGCGTTTACTTCGCCGATTTTCTTCTTCCTTCTTCTGATCAGTATTTGCAAGATCTGCAACCAGGTTTGGACAAGGATTCTTGCTCTGAATTACTGGACAAGGCAGTGGTTACGGGTAATGTTACTCTGCTTCAGAGGTTGCTGGAAGTCGACAACGACGCAGTGTATCAATTACTGGTCCGAAGCGACAAGACTAGGTCGAGCGCTCTGCATATTGCCGCCAAGATAGGCTTTTCTCAGGTCGTCGAGCTTTTACTGCAGTCGGGGGCCAGAAAGCGAGTCTTTGATATGGACAAGAGGTTTCCAATACATCTGGCGGCTGCGCGAGCGCACAACAAGGTAGTCCAATTCCTTGTCTCGTCAGATGTGGACTTGGACGCCGAAGAGCGTACTCCTCTCTTCTATGCATGCGAATCAAAGTCAATGTCGACAATCCGGCTACTTCTTGACTTGGGGCTCAATATCAATCACAAGGATAGGCGAGGCTGGACGCCCCTGCATGTCGCCACTCGTAGCGGTGCTGCAGAAACGGTTCGTCTCCTAATTAACGGAGGTGCAGATGTCCAGGTGACATGTCCCCGCCGTATTTCCCCGTTACACCTGGCAGCCTTTGGTAGCTGGCTCCCTGCCACGGTAGAGCTACTGTCTGCGCGAGTTCCGGTGGACATCATCGACAATCAGGACCAGACACCTTTGCATTATGCCTGCAAGTCACCGAATCCCTCAGTTGATGTGGTGAGACTTCTCCTCGACGCTGGAGCAAACGCGAGCGCAAGGGATCTCAAGAAGCAGACGCCTTTGCATGTGGCTTGCAAGCGGGCTTCCGTGGAGACCGTGAGGCTCCTTTTGGAATCCGGACAGGATCCCCAAACTACAGACGGCAGGAATAGATCTCCGCTAGAAATTGCCAAATCGCACAAGAATGATGCCGTCATCAAACTGCTGGAAGCTGTTGATGCTATGGTCAACTCACACCCAAACATGGAAATCTCGGTCACTCTGAATCTGCAGAAGGAAAGATTCGCGGAGAAGATTGAGCCGCAGCATTGCGACTCTTGGGTCATTTTTGTGAGTGGGTTATATCCCATGCTAGGTGTCGATTTGAAAGACTCGTCTCTGCATTCCAACATGTTATTTTGGACATATGAATTCGGCATATCGGACTTCCTCCAGAGGTCTCGGCTAAGTAATCTTGCGCAAAGCTTCCTTTATGGCTTGCGCAAGCACATTTCGAGGGAGTCTACTGTTGTTTCTTCCTCGACCTCAAACACAAGTCCCCAATCTGGTCCAATGTCAATCGTTTTTGTAGCGCACGGAATTGGCGGGATCCTTCTCAAGGAAATTCTGAACGTGGCATCTCAGAGAGAAGAATTCTCCCATGTCCTGCAATACACACGAGGTATTGTGTTCTTGGGAACGCCCCACGGCCCGGCCGGTCTCCAAAACACATCCGATATCGTCAAGGCTCTCTTTGACTCACCGTCAAACCCGAAGTCATCGATGGGCGACACTGTGGCATTCAAAAGACTTTATGAACGAAATTATTCCCTCTCTCTGCGCCAAAGCGATGATCTCCTGAATGAGATCTCACGCGATTTTGACCGCATGTTGAAGGACAGAATATTGAGCATCCTTTCTGTGGTAGAAAGTCTCTCAACCAAGATTGGTCAAATTGTGAGAAAAGCCCAATATATCCATACTCGTTTGCTTCATAAAAGTGACGGTGGTTCAAAACCAATGCCGCTGTTTGTATTCTATTTGCAGTACTGACTCGTTTGTTTTCTTACAGCTCGTTCCGGCGGCCTCTGCAGTATATCGCGACTCAGGCACCATACAATGCACCCACGCAAGTAATGCTGATCTGAGCCAATTACAAAAGCTTCCTGAATTTCCCCAGATACTTAGCTTCATTCAAAATTGCTTAAAGAGCAATAAGGTGGTCCAAGACGCTCATCCTCATTCACATAAGAGTACCGTGGTGCCCAAATCGAAACAAAGACCAAATAGCCGTTAGTATTGCGAATAACACACAAATTCGTGTCCTGTGAAGATTGCTAACTACTCATCAGCTTCTCCAATACAAAAGATTATTAAAATGCTCCAACCGGATGCGTTAGAAAATGAGAAGGTGCATTTTGATCTCGACAATTTTGTTGCCTCATCTCTTTTGCCATCACAACAACAGAGCAGAAGTTTAGTGACAAATGAGCAAGCTGCTGTTAAAAAATGGGTTGAAGATGCTGGAACACGGTGTCTCTGGATTATGACAAACGCAGGATTCGGCAAGACCATATTTCTGAAACAGCTTATCAAGGAATGTCAGACCAATGAAGAGCTGAAACAGAAACAACCTTTCTCGAACTCTGTTTATGCATGGTTTTTCTTCTCAAGTCGGCAGCACCCGCAAACAACCGTAATTATGCTCCGATCTATTCTAGTCCAGATACTAGGCCAGTCGCCGATGATTGCTGAGAAATTGCTCGCATCCGAAATGAACCAAGATCTCCTACAAGCACGATTTGCTCAAAGCCCAGAAAGGCTCTGCGACGTTGTCTGCCAAGCCATCGAAGCTACCCCTGATTCATTGTTCTGGATCTTTCTTGATGCTCTGGACGAATGTGAAACAAATCTAAGCATCGCTCGCTCGGCCACTGGCTCTCTTTCTGGGGTTGTGATGCTGGTCGAGAGTATACTACCATACCCCAATATCAAATTGTGTGTCTCGAGCCGTCCACTACCGATGTTCCACAATTTCTCAAGGCGCTGGGACGCAACCATGATCAGCCGAGAGTTATATGGACAAGAGGAAATCAGGCGAGTAGTGGAAAAGACCTTGCGAAGCTGTTTAGATGAGAGCCAAGACCCAGAAAGCATGTCAAAAACAAGTCAAATGATTGCGCAAAGATCAAATGGGATGCTGTTATGGGCAAAGCTTGCCGCAGCCAAAGTAGCCGAACTTGAAATGGATGGCGCTACAAAATCCGAGAGAGACGCAATAATAGCGTCTTTCCTACCGCAGGAGCTCGAAGATCTTTACAGCAATATGATAGCCAAAATACCCCGACAATCTTTGAGCAAGACAAAAGACAGTTTGAGAATTCTCTTACTAGCGAACCCACTGGTCGATTTAGCCATACTTTACTGGGCAACAAGGGGATACAAGCAAGACAATGCCGGGACTGATGGCGATACATTAGCAAGTGACCTTGTGGCAGTCAATGATAATGACCCTGGAAGCGGACGAGACATCGCGGAGGCACAACAAGCAGCCAAAAAGCAGATAATCCCACTCATCAGTAACTTTGTCACAGTGTCTAAAGATGAGCATGTAATCTTTGTGCATCAAACCGCCGAGGAATTCGCAACTAAATACACTAGTCGCGACAGCTTGACGGTGGATGTCAAGTTGCACATCGGCCTCTTGAGCGCCTGCATCCTGATGATGAAACGCCTCCGCGCTGGGAGAGAAGCCGGAAATCCAACTGGCAGAGATGAGACAAAGCAGATATTGCGATACATTAACGATGCAGTCGACTACTCTATCAAGATAGATTCCAAGTTCCCTCCTCGAACTTTTGAGAGCGCCTCTACTACCGCAGGAGAATTCAGCCCTTCTCTGGAATTATTGTCTTATGCACGCCTATTTCAGGAGCTCTGCACTACCGCGCTGAACTTGCACGAGACACTTTTCAAAGCACCGCACCAAGATGAAACCGTGTCATCGCAAAACCGCACGCCTCCTGCGGCCCTAACGGCATCTGAATATGCTTCCATTTTGGCAGCAAGACACGGTCTCATCCAATACACCATGTTAACTCATCTGGACGCTTCTCTATCCGGCAAATATTCCAATACATCGTTACTCTATCGTGCTATGCTGCCGGATCATTTGGAGATGCCCTGGGGAGAGATTCCGGTGAAGTGGGACCTACCTGATCCTCAATTGGTAGAGTATTTGCTGAGAAATGGTGCCAATCCAAACGAAACCCAGTATTCGACGAGTCTTTGGCACATTGTGCTCGAATATGGATATCATTGCTTTTCCAAAGACTTGGTCCCGTGCAGACTCGGGCCGACTCCCTCGCTAGACAACCGCAAACGCTGGCTAGCCATCGTCGAGCTTTTCTTGAAACATGGCGCCAACGTGGTGGCACAATACCCAATGAAAGTAAAAGACAGGGAGCCAAGCAAGACGCCGCCAAGACGGGACACAAACTCAGACAAAGATGAGCAGACCCTTGGGGCGGGCGACGAAGCAAGTCTAGCTACGGAACGTGTGGTACTGGTGACAGCCGAGTCCGCGCTTCGGGAAAACCTATTTGGAGAGGCACAGTACGTCGTTCAGTTGAGCCAACTCTTGAGCCAGATTCGTACTATGAAGCGCAAGGTTTATATTTTCTGGGCATCGATGATTTTCCTTGTCCTTTTCAGTTTCTTGTCCATTGCAATTTTCATTACCTGGGGGGATTGAGAATTTTCATAGGATCATAGATTGTAATAGATTAATGTCTCAGGTCATTCATTAAATCATTGTCATGCCTCCACTAGAGTTGCAGATCATCTGCACAAGCTGTGAAATTGAACAGCCGCAAGAGGGTTTATCTTGCCAACATGACTGGCTATATACTTTTCGTGTTCTTGAACGGGTATCCCCCGACATTGTTCTCTTACCCCTCATTCTAGATGCCGGATACCGCGTCATCCCCCTGTGCGACCCCCCATTTGCTCGCAGGCTTCGGAACGATCGACAGGGATAGCACGGTCCCACATGCTCGATGCAACCAAATTGACGAAAGATGGTCCAAAGGCGGAACAAAAACTGGAGCGTCAGTCTTATCTTAGTCTGCACCGCTTACTTGGCTGCGACGCTGGGCGCTGTAGTGTTGTTTGGCGGCTCAATTCCGCGCGTCTTCTCATTGGGCCAATGCTCTTTGGCATAATATCATAGCGTGGGATGGCGTCTGGTGACATGGTCCCAATGCTTGCAAGCGCCAAGGGGTGACAAGGAACAGGGCGACGTACACCTATTAGGGCTGGCCTGCATCAGCGATGAGGAATTAGCCGCAAGCCGTGACCTTTTCCGCTGGAAATAATGCGAGCTATAATAATTCTGCTAGGGGTACAGCCGACAGCTAGTATTAATAAATAGCTCGCTCGTTCCATGGCATACCTGTCATTTTGGTTCTCAACTGCTGATCGCTGGCTCACGCTCCCATCCTAATCGGCTGGCTTTTTGCACCACAGCCCCATTGTTGAAATTCGGCGCCGCGTTCCGAGTCTGAACCATGGAGTCATACGACGTAGTCATCGTCGGTGCGGGTAGGTTTCTGGCATCTTGAACCCATTCGAGGTCACGACTGATCGACTCCATCGCAAGGCTGGCATGGTTTGGCAGCCGCAAAGGCGTACCTGCAGCTAAATCCAGATGCGAATCTGGCCGTCTTTGACTCGTCCGAGTCAGTGGGTGGAACATGGTCCCAGAACCGGCTGTACCCAGGCCTTAAATCGAACAATATGCTCGGCACCTACGAGTTTCCGGACTTTCCTATGACCGAGAAGTACGTCGTCAAGCCCTTGTCCCACATTCCGGGAACAGTCTTGCATCGTTATCTGACGGATTTCGCCAAACACTTCGACTTTTTTCGACATATTCAATTCAACACAACCGTCCATCTCGTCGAGTCTAACGGCTCTGGAGGATGGCGACTTGATATCACATCTCCTGCTGGTCCCCGCAGTGTTGAAACAAGAAAACTGATTTTGGCTACTGGTTTGACCTCGACACCAAACATGCCTGAATACCGTAACTCTGAGAATTTCGATGCTCCTCTCTTTCACGCTAAAGATTACTGCAAGAATGCGCCCAGCCTTGGCCCCATCAAAAATGCCGTCGTCGTCGGTGGCGCAAAGTCCGCTTACGATGTCGCCTACTCCATGGTAGAAAGCGGTGCTCAGGTTGACCTCATTATACGACCGAATGGACACGGCCCCGTTTGGATCTCGCCACTGTTCGTGACACCATTCAAGAAGCGACTTGATCAGCTGCTGAATCTTCGATGGATGTCTTGGTTCAGCCCATGCCCATGGGGCAGCGCAGATGGCTTCCCTCTTGTGCGCCGGCTACTACATGGCACTGCACTGGGGCGCTTCTTTGTGGACAAGTTCTGGAAGGTCTTGAGCGGCGATATTCTCTCCGCAAATGCCTATGATAGCCATCCTGAATTGAAAAAGCTCAAGCCTTGGAACTCGGCTTTTTGGATCGGAAGTGGGCTGAGTATTTTAAACTACGACACAAGCTTGTTTGATCTTGTGAAGCAAGGTAAAATACGCGTCCATATAGACAATATCGATCACCTAGAGCCCCGCAAAGTCATCTTGTCTTCTGGAGAGACGCTGGACGCAGACATCATTGTCTGTGGCACGGGTTGGAAGAAGGAGTCATCCATCAAGTTCGGCTACCTGGGTGAAAAGACTCTTGGCCTTCCTTTCCCCGAGGCCACACAGAAGCTACTGAGTCAAGAAGCTGACAAAAGGGTGCTTGATGAATTTCCAATCTTGAAAGACCAGCCCAGTTTACCGTTTGAGCCAAAGGAAGCAGATCCGTTACGGTATTATCGGTTTATGGTCCCATCAACGATGGTTGACTCACGCAATCTCGCGTTTGCCGGAATGGTTTCCACAGTCAGCACGGCATTCTGCGCAACTGTTCAAGGTCTCTGGATTGCCGCATTTTTACAAGGAAGATTGGATCACACTCCTACCACTCAAAAGGAAATCGTCGATGAAATCATGCTACATACTCAATGGGGCAAGTGGCGCTATCCATGCGGCTACGGCGCCACCCTTCCGGATCTTGTCTTCGAGGCGGTTCCTTATGCTAATATGTTGATGAGAGACCTTGGGTTGAAAGTTCATCGCAAGCCAAACATTATTGCCGAGCTCACATCACCATACACGCCCCAGGACTTCCGTGGTGTGATTGAGGAGTGGCAAATGAAACACGAGGATGGAGAGAACTAGGCACCTCAACGAAATGAAGCATGTCTGAATCAATTGTCAAGTTGAGAATTGTAACTCATGCATCCTTTTTATTATGAGATAGGCTTCCCCGAATGGAGGCGTTTGAGTGTAGGAGATGGCTGACTGATGTTCTTCTGCTCGATGTTAATGGATTCCCAATGTAACTAATTTATCTGTTCATCAGCCTTTGTCTCTCGGTTCAATACTAGAAAGGGCGGTCGCCCCATTAATCAATTCTTTAAATCATAGCTGTGCAAGCGCAACTTGTACAATTTGGATTGTGATAGTCGCCGAGATGTATCCCTAGCACCCAGAAGGAGGAAGAGAGATTAATGCGTGCATCTATGAGAAGACTTCGGATAATTTGTTATGACACATGCCCAAGTTTAGGCTGTCGGAAGATGTTGACAATAGAAAGGATTCTTTGAACATAAACCACCTGCCCCATACACAATATGGATATTTATAACTGAGACGGAATAAACACGCCAGCCTATATTGTCTCACCATGGACCCTAGATTTAATAATGAGAATCTGACAAATGGAAGACTCTGTTGATAATCCTACTTGGGTTGAGAGATGACTCAAGGCCGGGGGCGGTAAGATAGTTAGGCATCTTCAATTCGAAACCACCTGGAAACAATGGAACACCCACGAATGACGTCTACATTAGCGTCGTGAGTAATCCAAGATACCCTTTCAAGCAGGAAATTTAATACTGTGGAGCCCAGCGAAGAACGAACTAAATTGTATGGCCAAAGTCCGAGGTGCGACAGGCGAAAGTCCGAGATTGAAGGCGAAGGACCGAGAAGTGGAGATTGGACTCGTCAGACCGACATTCCAGGCAATATGAGGGGATTTTACAACATTACTGGAAATTCAGAAGAGCTAAGAATTGCACCGGCTTGTGAGGGATGTGTAGTGACTTGGATGGCTCGTTTCGATGACCGGACGTAACCATGCGACCAGGCCCCCCTGGCCCAGTGCAGTTTTTCTTTCTTTTCTTTTTTTAGCCGCGTATTCGCTCCCATCGTTTTCAAACGGTTGGTACCTGATTTACGCGGAACTGGAGCTCTGTGGCTGCACGAACCGGGCATTTGCATCTACCAAAGGTGGCCGATCTAACAAAACCTGGGGGCCATGATCAACACTCGACCAATCAAATTTTGCAGGACCATGACCGACTGTCCAGGAGAGTCAAAATCTTGATAATTTATATTTAAAGTGCTTACAAAGACCTACGTACAGAGTTTCTGTTGTCCAGCGCTTGCAAAGCAACCGTAGGCTTGAAACGTTGAGCCCGCAAAGTGCGAGTTACTAGCTAGCCGGGAGTTACCGGTCTCTGTCAATTTCTCTTCATTCCGTCTAAACTTTTGGTTAGCCATTGCCTGCAGGATTCCAATTGATGGAAGATGCAAGACAGGCGTTAGATTGTTCAATAGGTACCGTCAACAACTCGGCTAGACCTAAGTTCATCATATTCATCGTTCCCATTTCGTTCGATAAAAAGCACATTTTCGAAATTTCTATAACTATTCTTATGCGAGAAATTTCGTCTCAAAGAGACAGCCAAAATGGCCATGTTTGCTGAGACCCTTGGCATTACGTCACTAGCCTTTGTGATCTCATGTAATCCAGAGCGAGGCTGTCGGCTTGGATTGCGACTGACCTTAGCTGGGGCGTTACCGGAGCGAATAGAGAGCTAGAAGTGAGCGAAAGAGGCGTACTCAGATGCGGAAAATAAGGTTCATGAATATGCGCACAATATAAATAGCCTTGACGTCGAGAGTCTTCTGTATATCCGAAGTAAGCAAGACCTGATTCGTTCAAACAATGATTCCTACAAAGGTTTCACTCGGATATTGTCGGACAGAGAGCACACAACCATTCTCAATACCGATTAGAATCCTAAGACTCAGAGCGCATCTAATCCCCAAAGACGCCACACTTGTTGAAAGCAGGCAATAAATTAAATACATGACAAAGGTTCAAGAAAATTTCTACCAACTCCCTCTCCTTCCTAATTCCCCCTAAAGAATGGAATATATCTCCCCAAAAAGCCAATGACAATGTTCCCTAGGCGAATCTTCCATATGTCAGACGATGACATGCCCATGAGTCCTGAACTGTGGACTCCTGTCCAACCTATCTCAGTATCCTGCAGGTCCGTGGCCAATCTGGCGATGGCGTTTCCAAGATCATTATACGAAACGTGAGGTCCCGGGGTTTCGCGAGTGATGATGTACTCAGTTGGTTCAGCCTGAACAATCAAGGGTGGCTGGACAAATGTGGAAGTTAGAGCTGGGGAAGAAGAAAAGACTTTCTCTGCCTTTGCCAGATCGCGGTAAATATAGTTCAAGTTGTGCATTATGAACCAATGCAAAAGTTTTGGACGCTCGGTGACAAACTTTGCATTCATGGAAGCCGAAGACAAAAGTGTCAGATGTGGTCGACGCCAGTTCGATCCAGACTCTACCCTCAACATGGATAGAGTGTTGGTTATCGCAACTGCAGCGTCTTCAATGATGTGAATGCCGGGCTCGTTGCGGTTGGTACCAATGGTGCAAATAATTGATGACGCGTTGCGAAGAAAATGGACGAGAGCTTCGTTATCGTTGAACGTTCCCTCTATGATCTCAACGTTGGAGAAGGTTTCGATATTGGGAAAGATCTTGCTCAGCCTTGCTTTGGAGCGAACGAGAATAGAGAGAGTGTAGGCTTTGTCTTCTCTCGCGAGGAGTGTTCGAAGAGCTACTCGGCCTGTTTGGCCAGTGGCACCAAAGATGGCAATCTTTCGAATTGTTTGGCTCATTTTGACAAGATTTGAAACGATGATACAGAATAAAATGTGGTTGGCAAGCACGCTGGCTATATTTATAGCTAATTCTGAGTCGTGGCTCGGACGACATCAGCAATCACCATTTCTTGATTCCAAGCATTAAACTCAGCTTCATTAACATCTGGACCAATCATGTTGTTGTAGACGGCTGATTCGTGGCCCCTCTAGACACGTAACGACAACATCCAATGTCGAGCTGTGGCTCAGGCGAAATGAGGGCTTGTCATGTCTTGATTCCAAACATTGACCAGCCCTAATAGCATTCGGGCCAATCGTATCGTTCCATCAGGTTGCTCAGTGACCCATCTTGAGACGTGACGACAATGTACATCCTGGCACAACTCTCACATCGGGCCGGTAATGCTCCATGATACAATGATCCGCAATTGATGACTAACCTGAATTTCCGTTTTTGGCCTCTGGTGGTACCCACTTTTCTTTACCTTGACATTTTTGCTCGGCCTTTCGCGTTCCGCACCTTCGGACTTGGCTCACCCATGGTTTTCAGCCTTGTTCATCTTCAGCCTAACGCTTCCCGCGGGAAGCGGGATACAATCTCAGATGACAGACAGAAGAAACTCCCTGTTGACAATGGCCAGTTTAGCATCCACCGGTATCCCGGGCTGGTGATGAATATCGTCAGGCTTTGGATGTGTTGTATGCAAGGTTATGTGGTGACTGGCCATAGAACCTTGCGAATTTCTACATCTCCAATGATTTCTCTAAGTAAGCTTGAAGTGGTACCTACTTCCATTAGATGGTAGGCCCATGAAACGAGCGCTGCAGTCGAGGTACGCGTTGAGGTCAAAATAAAGAATACCATCCGTCGTCTCCAGGGTAGTTGTGTCATCACCACACAGTAGAGTAAACAGATGACCTTCTGCTCGAAATATCAAGGCAAAAATTGACGTCGACAATTTTTTTGAAAAATAAAGATAAAAAATATTTTTTTTATATGGGCAATTGCAATCAACATCGATTTCAGGCTAGGTATGCTGAGAATGAGGACTACAGAGTTTGGGCTGAACAAACCCCCCAATGTGTGTTCAAGTTGCCGTTCATGGAACTTGGTTTATTTTACGACAGTAAGTTACTTTGATCTCAAAATCCAAGTATTTGGTTCGCACTCTTATACGCATCAATCTCTCCACGTGTGGTTGCCAAACTTGAGTCCAGTGCAAGGCAGCCCATTGATTTCTTGCCCGCGACCGACAAGTCATCAGCAGTCCCTTTTCCAACGTGAAGGGATTCTCCAACACCACCGGGAAAGTCAGGTGGTGGCTGGCTGTTCATGAAGTTGGCCCTCTGGCGTTTGAGATAGTGCGCATTGACATCACAGAGCGGCGCAACGGGAATATAAAAAACGCTTGCATCCTTGTCACCCCGATGCTCACTTTCTACCATGTGGGCCACATCGCAGTGCCAGAATACGGCATCGCCTGGTCTTACCGCGGGGATGGACACGAACCCGATAGGGTTCAGATCCGGATGCAATTCGGGCAGCAATTCCTGTCCAGCACCCATAGCCGCTCCATGGAACAGGGATGAAGCTGAATCCAGCTGCCATCCATCTGTTGTTGGTGATACAAATGGTCGCAGAATAGTGTAGGCGGTCGAAGCCTTCAAGTCAGGCATGACCCCAAGAGTACCATTTGTTGGCTTGCAATCTGAAAGAGACAACCAACCCTTCTGAAATTAGTAAACTTCAGGCCACGGCGACGGTAGACACACCTGGTAGGAGCGAAAAGCGGAACACCCTCCCGGACCATTATACATGTCGAGCTTTGCTCCCAGCCTAGGACCTATTTTGAAAGCGTTGTGCTTCTCCCAATTACCCCTGAAGATCTCAGAATAACATTTTCGGTACTCGGGGTCTTCCCATCTTTCCAACGAACCTCCATCCAAATGAGGACCAAGATTGAAGGACCTGTCACCGGGCTGAAGGTAAAATGTTAGTAGAAGATTAAAGGGCACATTGACTTATATACCTGTCTCATTCTGAGCCTGTCGCAATATGCGACTTGTTCATGCAGGACTACTTTATCCTCGGGCGACTTTTCCCACACACGGTTCAGCGCGGTTTGCACGAGTTGCATGTTTTTGTGAGCTCTAGCTTCAAGCTGCGCTTTGCTCCAATACAGCTCAAAAACCTGAATATCGTTGGCCGGAAAGCCTTTGGTGGAAGGGTTGGCCTTGATGTAAGCTCGAACTGAATCCTTCCAATCCAGGGCTTGCTGCTCAGAGACAAGCCCGCGGACGATAATGGTCCCGCATTCCTTGAGCATTTCACGGGATTTTGCTGGGAGGTTCCCATCGTTCTCCAATATGGCTTTGAAGTCGACTTCCGGGACTGCCGAAGACCCTAGATCCCTGACACGTGGAGTTGTCTCAGTACTAAGATGTTTCAAAAGGCGGTGCCAGCTATCTAGAATCGCATCACCATTTTCACCAATCAATTGTCGCTTGAGCTCAGCAAATCGAGGGGGTAGAATAATATCATTCTTCGACAATGAGGCAAAGGCATCCCCAATGGAACCCTCGGATCGATTGATCGCAGCCATTGAAGTGCACCTTTTTGCCTGGCTGATGAAGTTGGATCGAGTCTTTTCGATCATATGATGTTGCCAAAGGCTCGCTTTCGGAAATGCGAGGCGATTCATTCGTGTTTTGCAATTCACAAGTGTCTTCGGTCACCTTGGATTCTCGATCGCCGTCAGATTCGAGAATTCGCTCGTTATATCATCAATATCTCTTGTAAGAGCAGCAGAGGAGCAATCTTAACCAAATAAGGTAGCTCCGCAAGTAGCATGTGAAATCCTTCTGCATTCATGGAACGTAGGGGAAGGAATCGTAGAGGTGGTTTGGTCTAACGTGCGACGTGACAGCCAAGCGTGCATAAATGCAGATACTAACTTGTCAGCATCGAAATCAGACAGAATTCGAGCCACTCAGAGATAAAGACCTTGTCAAGCATTGATGCATTAAAACCCCGGTCTTTTGCCGCGCAACCAAAATTGACGTAAGGAAGACCACATAACCGACAAGGCACACACCATCCAGGCCAACTTACACATATGGCTCCCCGAGCTTTTGCAGCATATCACAGCTTTCTCACTCGGCGGCCACTTCTGGTGCAGAGCATCACTGCAGGGGTGAGATACAGCCCTCACGCAATTTGTATACCTTCTTTGACTGTGCTCACAGCTACCATAGTCTCTTTACGCAATTGGCGATGTGATAGCCCAAGGCACTTCAGCCGCTGTTGAATCTGGTAGCAACAGGCGCGGGTGGGATCGGGAGCGAACATTGATGATGACAGCCATCGGAGGCTTGGCTCTGGGTCCATGCATGGCCTTGTGGTAAATGCCTACAACAAGTACCGGTAGTTTGTGTGATTGGGCACTGACTCGCTGGGTACGACAGGTATCGATTTCTCCAACATCGCATCCAACTCAAAACGCATGCTCGTAGTGTCTTGGCAAGAGTTGTAGCTGACCAAGCCGTGTTTGCCCCAGCTTCCATTGTTGGTTTGTACTATTTGACTGAGCTTCTGCAGCCAAGAAAAACCAATTTCAATTTCGGGGGACGCGTTGATGCCGCTCACAAAAAATTGCGCGAATCCTTTGTGCCGGTGCTCGCGAAAAATTACATGCTGTGGCCAGGTGAGCCGGAAATCATCTCGAAGCTGAATGCGAAATGGCGTCGCCTCTGACTGTCGCTGCACAGCTGTGTCATACGTCAACTTCTTTTACGTCCCACTGCAGTATCGCCTGCTGGTGTCCAATACCGTGGCCATTTTCTGGTCGGCATTCTTGTCGCTCATGGTGAACAAACGGGGAATATGAATGGGCGCGTGACAGTCTCCGTGGCCGGAACACGTCACCGCAACACCGACGGGGATTACAAATGGCGGCTCACGGCGTCTTATCAGCAGAAGCGCAGTCACGAAAAGCGCAGTGGTGACCGTCTAAAGGTAGTCGCGTTGAAAACACGACGAGAATTGGCGACGAGCGGAGTTGTGGAGCGCGCTAGTCGGCAACGTTACCTCTTAGCGCTGACTGGGATTCGGAAGCAATGGATGGTGACATGTGAGGTTACGTGGTTGGTCTTGGGCGAAGCCACAATACTTTTATCGTGCAAATTCAATTCGGGAAGGACATATTGGAATGAGGTGACTTTGCCTGACCAAATTTATTAATATTGCCCACGAGAGCATTGTGCGATGGTTGGACGGTTGGATGGTTGAGTGTTTGGCCATGATACTCCACATGACCCAGAGTGGGACGCGCGGGTTGCAAGACAGAAATGGAACCTGCCAAGTAAAAAAGAAGAAGAACCACAATTTCGAGCAGCTGATGATCAAAGTTGACGCTGTTTCTATTAGACTCATGATTGAGGTGCCGGAGAGTAGTTCCAATCTGAGAATTGCCGAATACTAGACGACCCTATCAAGCAGTCGTGGCGGATCTGTTTGCATAACCAGGACCGAGCCCATTGCTGACGCGTATATGAAATCGATCGATATATGAAGTGTTTAATGTTTAATTTTTTATTTTTCAATACCTGCTGATGAGATTTTCCCCATATTTCATCCTGGCTCTCTGTTTACCGGTATTCAAGTATGACACGAAATCGTTCTGGGCGCGTCCCTATGGACAAAGGCTAGCGTTGAAATTATAGCTCACCTCGGCATCGCGAAACCGAGTTTTGCAGTTAAATCCAAGGCCTTGAACCTTATGAATACATGGAAAATCTGACTAACAGCGGAAAATATACACGTAAAGGGATTGCAGCAGACTGTGTGAAACCGTTGGGCTGCGGCATCCATCATCACAGCACCGGAGAAATGGCGCTGTCCCTTAGCGTCACGGGGCCCCCCGTTCCACATTTCTACAGGGCGACTTGGTCGGCTTGGCGGGAATGGTCCCAATTCGGAATGTCACGTATGAAGCAGTCCTGATTTGGCTCCGAAGACCAAAGAAGAAAGCGACAAGGAAGTGTATTTTCTGCGAAACGTCTCTTGCTAGCCTACATATCTTGGCTTCATTTCTACGCACGCTCCGGCCTTTCATCATGCAGTCCTTTGCGCCTCAACTTTTCCCGCCAAATGCCTCACTTTACATGCCCGTACCAAAAACCACTGCCGACCGTGATATGACGGCCATTAGCCCGAGGCCATTGCCATTGTTTGCAATAGATGCGGATGGCCCTGGTCAAAATGACAACCCGGTCATTCATGAGCTAGATGCGTCTATTTTTGGTCACCATGTCCTGTAAGTGCGCGGCACCAAACAATCACAGCGCCCGTCGCATTTGTCGCTTTTGCTCTGTCGCAGCCTCGATCCATGCTCTTATTCACTAATTAGTCAATAATAGAGATTTTACCAACATTGTATCATGTACTCTTCCATCATTTTCCAGCACGGCCGAATTTTTGGCTTCGGACTCCGACACCCAAAAACCCGACGCTCAAACCGTGCCCGCAAAAAGCATCCCATCAAAAACACCCGACAGAAGGCCGTTGGAATTTTCTGAGCCTGTATTTAATGTGCAAGTTCTGGACGAGACTGGCCAAGTGTCAGATCTCTCTAGGATGTCATCTCAGCTGCAGGGTATGTTCTTTATCGCCGAGGACGCATTTGAGAGTGACAAGAGCGGGCGACCGTCCGAGCTCACATGTTATCGCCGGAATCTATGGGAATGCGTCGGCGAATTGACATTGTCACGCGGGGTGTCCCATACGAGAGATAAAGAAGGAAATATGAGTCGCATTTGCGAACTAGCCGTGTCGCTCGCTGCAATTGATTCTACCAGCCAAAAGGCGACAGAAGTCGTGACCCTGCCCTGGAGGAGCAAGGGTTCGGGGCCAAGTGATGAATCCAAAATAGGCATCGCCCCAGAGCCCTATCAGCTTAATCTTAATCGCCTCCAGCAGATCAACACGCAAAAAGTAACCTTCAAGTTTGGATGGAAACGACTGCAGTTCAAACAAGCAACAGCCAACAACGGACGGCGGAATGGCTTGCAGCAGCACTACATAATCAAAGTCACGTTGATGGCGAAAATTGAAACTGGAGAATGGATTGACATTTCCCAAATGCGATCTAGCCCGATGGTTGTTCGCGGAAGAAATCCAAAAAATTTTGGGTCCAAGGATATTCCCCTCTTTTCAGAAGAAATGCTGCAACAGCAAAGAAACGTGAGCAGCCTATTGAACCGCCAGCGCGCAGGGTTGAGACGTTCTGTGGAGACGGATGCGACCAGCAATCCCAGGCCCAGGGCCAAGGTGGATAAGCGTGCTTTGAGTGAACCTGGGACTTTTATGAACAAACCCACGGAGCTGTCACTTGATTCACCCGGCCTGGCTTGCTCAATAAAACGAGAAGCGCATTCAGAATGCATCGATCTCAAGTTGTTTGATTGCCCAGGTGACGGTGATGTGGGTGTAGTAGAAGACAGGCAAAAACAAAACAAACGGCTCAAGACTCCAAAGTCAGCTCCAAGTTCAGCAAGACTATTAACCAGCCCGCTACCCGAAGAAGGGGACAGACTATATGAGTACTTTCCTATTGGATTGGATGATTGGTAAGCTTCACACACCCGCATGCATGCCTTTGTCTTTGCTAACTCCATGTAGGTTGCCTCCCGTGGAAACAGTTTACTTGCCCCATATGGACCACCTTAAAGGCTTAATGATTGATATGCATGGAAAAAAGATACCCAGGAAGCTAAAGAGATACTTTGTTGCGGATTCACTTATCTGATCGGCTGGTCAATTGCTGCTAGATTTCCAAATTCGCAGGTATTTGCTTGCCACGGAAGTCCAGATAGAAGTACCGCGAGATCAATTGAAACGAACTGAACTATTTTTATGAATTTGTGGCCTTTCTAAACTTGCATGTGTTGGAGGGGCATGGCCGCGGATTCCACGGGCAAGGGCCGATTTAAGCGCGATATGACGTGGCCAGTGCTCACTATACGGTCAGTATAAATGGACATGACTTCGCTTGGCGAGTTTCCTTTTTCGCATCATTCACATATTCGCATTCTCTTTTGTCATCATGTTCGTGATCGGCAATGAGCCCCAATATCCTCATTTCTGGCTTCATGGGTTGGCCAGTTGGCTTTTGATAGGACCCAGTTTAGCACACACACCACCTCTCTGCTCTCCGCAATCGTTTTCTTTTCCTGACCTGCTAGGTGCCGAGCTGAGCTCTATCACAGCCACTCAACTGGAAGGATACACTGGCTACGCAAGATACAAACCCGAAGCTGCTCTGATTCCGTCCGAGGGTATAAGCGTCTGCAATGTCACGGTGTCATATACACACCCAGGCCACGACGACCTGGTATCTGTTCAGATCTGGTTGCCCACTGAGGGTTACAATGGACGCTATGTGGGAGTAGGAGGAGGCGGCTGGGTGGCAGGGGAAATGGGCAATGATCTAATGTCTGTCCTAACCTCTCAAGGCTACGCTTCTGCCACCACCAACGCTGGATATGAGCACAACATGTTCGGAACTGCGGATGACTGGCTAATGAAGCACCCTGGAAATATAGACTACCCCCTAGTTATCAACTTCGCGCACCGCGCGCTGCACGACATGTCTATCATTGCCAAACACATCATTTCAGAGGCCTATGGATCGAAACCTCGCTTCTCTTACTGGCACGGTTGCTCGACTGGAGGAAGGCAGGGCCTGACTTTAGCGAATATCTATCCCGATGATTATGATGGAATTCTCGCGAGCTGTCCTGCTGTCAATTTCCCAGCTGTTGTTGTTGCCATGTACTGGCCGCAGTTCATCATGAACCAGATTGGCGCCTTCCCATCGGCACGCGAATTTGAAGCCATCAGGATCAAAGTGATTCAAAATTGTGATATGGCTGATGGAGTAAAAGATGGAATTGTTGGGAGTCCAGATTTATGCGATTTTGACCTAAGTTCATTGGTCGGGGAGAAGGTTGACCATGAAGCTGACTTGACCATTATCTCTGCTGAAGCTATAGAAGTCTACAAGGCCATGTTGAAGGGACCGGTTGATGAATATGGAAACCAAATTTTCCCTGGGATAACGCTCGGGACACCAGTTGTTGGTCTAATGGCGACAGCTAACACACTCTGTGACGCAACAGGGTGCAAGGCTGGATTACCTTTCACGATATCGACCGACTGGATTCGCCTCATGGTCAAAAAGGACCCATCTTTCGACCCAAGCAAAATGCCACTTGAAGAATATG
Source organism: Calonectria pseudoreteaudii (assembly GCA_001879505.1). Classification (NCBI taxonomy): domain Eukaryota; kingdom Fungi; phylum Ascomycota; class Sordariomycetes; order Hypocreales; family Nectriaceae; genus Calonectria; species Calonectria pseudoreteaudii. The sequence continues at coordinate 88,005 of KV875304.1, forward strand.
TGCAGATCTTTCACGATAGTGTCCGAGAATGGGGAGGTCTATTCGGTAACATCAGCCCTGATCTAGGTCAATTTCGCCTCCGCGGCAAGAAGATTCTCAGCTGGCATTCCACAAACGACGAGGCGATCCCTGTTCGCGCTATGAGGCAGTACTATCAGGATATTTTGACCTATGATCAGCAACGTAACATTACCACCCAAGACTACTTTCTATATTTCGAGGTCCCTGGGGCATCACACTGCGGTGCTCCACTTTCAGTTCCTTATCCGCTGCACGCACTCAGTACGCTACAGTCGTGGGTGGAAAATGGCACCCCCCCGAGCCAGCTGCCTACAGAAATACTCAATAAAGAGAAAGGCGGTAAAAAAGCCCAGAAAATGGTGTGCCCATTTCCAGAAACCTCTTTCTCGGCCGGATCTGGCTCTGGTTGTCAACAGGCCACACAGGAGACATTCGTAAATGTACCTAGAAGGGATGAACTCTGAGGAAAGGCGGCTGCCAAAACGGCCTTTGCATGATTTTTGAACGAATACTAGGTTACCAGAACAACAATCAGTTTTTCATATGCATCATTGGGCACGTTGACTCATAGTCCGCCGTCGGCTCCAATATCAAGGTTTCTGAATGAGATATATACAATGCAATACAATCACATTTTTTGCATTTGGCCCTCCAAAATACTGCAAACGCGATCTTCTACTCAAGCCCACGATGTTGAATCGCTGACTCTCAAACCTATAAATTCTGGGAGCGTTTTGTCGCGGAAAGTGGAGTGAATTCTGTTCCTAAAAATACCTTACGAGCAGGCCAGATCCGGTATTCTTTGCGCATTCTCAAGATCCCAGATCTTCAGCATCGCCTCTTCGACTTTCCGGATATCGCTAATTTTTGCGTACTTTGCGATTGTGATCATTTTCTGTTCCAACTCCTCTCTTTTGTGGAAACGAAACATTAGAAAAACAACACAGAAAAATAGTTAGAATTCCTCTTGTGACTCACCGTGTCAATGTCTTTCCTGGGTCTCCTTTGACGACTTCCGTAAATTCACTATACATCTGACCCGACTTTGTTGTGACTTCCACCCTGCCTTGCCATTTTCCAGGGAATGCAGCCTCAATATCGGCATCGAGTTCCATTCTAACGCGTTTCTGGAAAGCCCTAAGCCTTGCATCCTGCAGCGCTTCCTCTGTAAAGTCCAGGACGGTAGCTTGTCCGAATTTGGCAGCCACAGCAAGCACAAAGCCCATCGAAAACTTACTCTGGTGCACCGTTTCGGCCTTTTCACTCAGATTGAGGATATTTATTGCAGCCTTGTATGTGTGACACACGACAGCCTCAATATCTTCTATATCTAACCTGTGTCGTTTCATGATGGCGAGCAAGGCGTCCACGGAAGGATGGGTATGTCGGCACGAGGCATGCCACTTGAAGCTGGATTCCAAGACGGAATACTTCTGTCCCAGCCGGTCTTCAAGAGCTGAAGGACTGGGTGTGCCGGGCACTAATGAAGTTGCCATTCCGCTATCTCCCTCCAAGATCTCCTGAGGTCCAAGGAGTCCCGATTGCGAGACATAGGCGGCAAAAACACCGTCAAAACATGCTTTGGAGGTATGTACTTGTTTCGAATGCGTAGCATCGAGCAGAAATTGCCACAGTCCAGCTGCCTGCGTTCCTGCCGTTCCAACAGCAGACAATGTCTCTTCAGGACTAAGCTTGAGGAGATTGGCAGCTGTCACAGCAGCGCCAATTACGCCTGCTGTGGCAGTCGTGTGGAATTTCTAAATCGCATCTTCGTCAGTGGGAGAAGCATCATCAAGTAATTGGATTGACCTCACGGCATAATGGCTCGGGCCAAGGAACTCGCCGACTCGACAAGTCACATCATAGCCAGCGACGCAAGCTGTGATGAACTCTTGCCCGTTCGCACCGACATCTTGCGCTACTGCCAATGCAGCCGGGAAAATTACAGTGGCCTGTAGTTCTTGAATCAACTTGGGTAACGATGGGAATCAAGCCTGGTGACTACCAACAGGATGCATCATGCTGCTGTTGTGTAGGTCATCCTGCTCAACAACATGAGACGAACCACCATTCACAAGCGCCGCGAATGCCGCGCTTGTCTTTCTCCATGGGGTGTGCAATATTTCACATCTTCCCCCAGAAGGGCCCATAACCTTGGAGAAAGAATCAATGGCAAATATTGCAGGATGATGGCGCCCTCCCAAAGCCGAGGCGTACCAGTCCAGGAGAAGCGCTTTAGTTCGCTCAACGACCGGCTGAGGAAGATCGCCATATTTGAGCTGAGAAGCCCACGTAACAAGCCTTGTAGTCCTTGAACCCTGGAGTTCATTATCATTCGAGCTTAAAGACTTGTAAGCCATTTTCTCTTTGGTTTTCTTCGGCTTCCCTCGGCAACTGTCGTTATAAACCACAGATGCTGATATCAACTAGCTTGTGTGCCCGTGTTTGCGTGGGCAGGTACTGGAGCGGGACAAGATGCAGATGGAAGAGGTTTTATCCTAGAGAAATACAAGAGTCCCTGTCATACAGTTACTTGAAGTGTGGGAAAGTGGAATGATTTAGCCATGCAGAAGAATTTAACACTCGCTCTGTTGTCCTCCTCTGCTTTGAATGCCCCACCAACCCCCACACCCCACTCTGTTCCCTCACAAACCAAGTTCCACTCCGCCACATGTTTGAAAAGTAGCTGAAATAATGTAGTCTTCGATTTGGAGAAAGTGATATAGTTTTTCTTTAGAAGCCACAATTTTCGTACCATCTCGATTATTTCTTCTCACTAAGCTTGTAGGGCAAAAACCAAGCGCCGAACAACCGCTGTCTGCATCAACATGCTGCCCTTCAAAATCTTTACTCCTACGCCAATAGTAGGCTATGCCTACAACGTGGATGAATTCTGGAATGCGATTGAAGTACACAAACCGGATGCCATCATCATGGATGGTGGATCTACTGACCCAGGTCCGTATATGCTTGGGTCAGGCAAGACAATCGTCAGCCGCGCGTCCTACATTCGAGACTTGACGCCTATTCTCCAGGCTTGTGCTGTCCATAAGATCAAGCTCATCATAAGCTCCGCTGGTGGAGCAGGTACTAACTCTCAGGTCGACACACTGGTCGACATCATCCATGAAATTTCCGAGAATTACAGCTTTCAGTTTTTGCTTTCGACCATCAAGTTTTCTGAGGATCGTAGGACAATCCTTGAACAACTTAGAGCGGGCAAAACACAGCCGTGCGGGCCAGGACCGCACCTGAAACAAGATGATGTGGCGCAAGCCTCAGCAATTGTCGCTCAAATGGGTGCTGAGCCATTCCTTGAAACCTTGAAAAACCCCAACGTCGACATCATCATTGCTGGGCGAAGCTACGACCCCGCCCCGTTTGCTGCCTTTAGTATGTATCGTGGCGTTAAGCCAGAGCCTGCATGGCACATGGGAAAGATTGTCGAATGTGGCGGGCTATGCGCGCTCCCCAAGGGAAGATCAATCATGGCGACAATGTATGAAGATCATTTCGTCCTCACCCCTACCAGTCCTGTGGAGATTTGCACTCCTCTTTCTGTTGCAGCACACACATTTTACGAGAAACTATGCCAGACAGGCTTCCCGGCCCTGGAGGAGTATTGCACCTAGATGATGCAATATACATTCAACAATCTGATGGGCGTTCCGTATTAGTCAAAGGGTCGAAATTCGTACCCACGCCCACGTATCAAATCAAGCTTGAAGGTGCCACGATAGTGGGGTTTCGCTCTATATTCATCGGTGGCATCCGTGACCCTATCCTGATCAGAAATATTGATTCGTTTCTTGAGAAATCAGTTCGATCGTCGACAAAATCATCTTTCTCGAACCTGGATACGCCCGATGGGCCACGACTAATATTTCATGTTTATGGGAAGAATGCTGTCATGGGTCCTCTCGAAAGCAACCACGAAAGTCCACATGAAATCGGCATCATGGGTGAAGTTGTGGCAAACAGTCAGACTGAGGCTGATGCTATCGCAAACCTGGCCCGAATTAATGTTTTGCATCTGGCATATCCAGGCCAATTATCCACCGCTGGAAATCTCGCATCTCCGTTAACACCACTTGAGCAATCGCTCGGTCCCGTGTATAAGTTTAGCATTTATCATCTCATGGATGTCGATAGCCCAACTAGCCTATTCCGAATTGAAAACATCATAGTGGGCAAAGAGGAGCCACAAACGAATCTTCATACTTTTTCCAAGCCCTTACCAGAACCGGAAAATCTAAGTGCTCCAAAAGTCCCACAGCGTAAGTCGTCAATCCGTCACAGTAGCCCGGAATTTTGCTTATTTCCTTCAGGTCGACAACGTAACCTTAACAAGTCACCCCTACTTATTTCAGAACTTGCATCTGTAGTGCGTTCTAAGAACTCTGGCCCTTATGAAATCACGCTGGACATCATGTTCGACGACCCAAGTCTCTTTCGGTTCGTGCAAGAGAGCGGTGTGCTAACCAAAGACCTTCTAAAGACCTTGTACCGATTATCTGACACTGATGTCATTTGTTGCATGTTTTTTGAGCCTGCACTAGGATGGAAATTTACATTCAAACGGCCGGAGACACAGTTGCAGGGCAGCGTGGGAGAACGAGACACTTTTGGGGCTCAGATGCATGCGCCACTGCTCGATATTGAAATCCCATCAATTTCGTTTGATCGGATAATCAAGCAAAAATATATCAATAGCTTTATTTGAAACTAGTACCTTGGTCCAATACGTTTTTGATATCAGACATCCACTTCATTTGTTCTCATCCGAGGAATCTCATCTCACATTGAGAAGATATTGTGCGCCACAATGTAGCACTGTTTCGTATGACTCAAGAGGACATGTGAATAATGATGCATAAAAGAGCCACCGATGGAAGTTTTATTGTTCGGTAGATCTTACTCTGGTGTTGTGGCTTCTCCAGTTGTTCAGCCACTCACCAGCCTCAATACTAATTCCTGCCCTCATCACTTCAACCAGTTTGCTCTCGCAATCATCGTCTATGTCTGTAGACTGCCAGTAAGTATATCCATCAGGCCTCACAAGTATGAGGTCAGCTTCATTGATTTCATTTTTCCCGTCTTGGCCCTGATCAAACTCTGATTCCCGTCTCCAGCCAATAAAGAACGCGCGAATTCTGAGACAGAGCTCGTCACCCACACCCATGGCAGCCTCTTTCCTCCTCCTGTCCCCGATATAGCTAGTAGATGAAGGAAATCATGACCGGCCAGGTCAACAGCGCGAACATAGTTCTTAGGTTGCGTGCAGTGATGCTCCTAACCCCACATAGAATATTTGTTCTTCTTCAACTAACATATCATCTTGAGCTCAACATCGCAGCGCTCGACTTGCCCCCCATGAATCAGACTAGGTGGCGCTCCACCATTACTCTTCATTAGGCTTAGCATCATTGTTGTCCGTGGCCAGAGGGGGATCGACATCTGAAAAGTGGGGCGAATTTGTCTGCTGAACCCCACGGCCGTTCTCTTGGCCCTGGGAAGTTTCAATACGATAGGTTTGGTCTTGGCGTCGCAGAGGAATTCACCATGTAGGGCGAATGGGAATAGTTGTTAACATCAGCTCTGGCCTCGGCCTCTTACAGGCATCAAGCTCTTCTGTTTGTCCTTGGTTGCGTGAATAGACGGGCACACTCGGATGGCTTCAAACCCAGGGTTCAAATAATTGCACAAGTTGAAACATTTCGCCCAGGCACTGATTTTATCTCCGATTTGACTCGAGAAGTCTCTTTCCAAAGTATGATGAGCTGATCGTCTATTTAATTAGCATCTGATACAGTTCCATGTAAAACATAATAAACGCTTAAATACTTGTTAAATTCGTCAATAATTTCAAACGAATTTCTTCTCCATTTGTAATAGTGCCTATTGAGAATGCAACGAATGGTGCAATAGAGAAATACGAACGTTTATCCCCTGAAAAGCAAGCGCTCAGTCGTTACACGGGGAGCCGCATGTCTTACAACCAAATTTTGTTTTCACATGTGGGGGCATGAAATAGAACGGAGGTTCAACCTAGCGCCAAACGAAATCGCCAAGATTGGATTTTCCCCCTGAGTGGCGGCATATTGTTTTATTTAGGCTGCATTACAGTATCTATTACTTGTTGATAAATATCCCGCTGCCGATACCAACCAGTCAGTATCAAATTCGAGGTCATCACAATTGCAATTTGCACGCCTTTCTGCATTATCTGACGTCCTCTCATCATTGCTTCCGGCGCCATGGAAAATTACTGTCCTGTTATCATTGTTGGAGCAGGGCCCGTTGGCTTATTGACAGCAATTAATCTTGCGCGTCTCAACATTCCAGTGCTGATACTTGAACGTGGCCAGGGCATCGACCAGTCTCCTCGTGCCACGTCGTATCAGCCATGTGTCATGGCTGAGATGGCAGAGACTGGAATATTAGAGGACGTGAAAAAAAAGGCCATGATCAACGATGTTCTCTCAATATGGGTTGGTTCTGGCCCCAACAAGGAGAGAGTTGCCTGCGTTGAGAAGCGGGAGGGTGGTGATAAGTTCCCAGCAGGAATCAACTGCGGCCAACCGGTGCTAGGTAAAATAATAATGGATCATCTCTTGTCGCGATATAAACAGGCCAGAATCATATTCGGTCAAAAAGTTGAGAACCTGGCTCAAAATGACTCAATAGTTACCGTTAGCTGTGTGGATCCCGAAGGCCGAAGGACCAGTTACACCTGCGATTATCTAGTCGGTTCTGATGGTGCTGGCAGTACAGTACGAAGGCTTCTCGGGATCCCCTTTGAAGGATTCTCGTGGCCCAAGGAAGACTTTTGCGCCACCAACGTTCGTTATCCGTTTCAAGAGCATGGCTTCACGCCGGCAAATTTGATACTAGATCCCGTGCACTGGGGCGTTGTCACGATTATTGATGACACCGGCCTTTGGCGCTGTGCTTTCGGGGTACGTCCCGGGATGTCGAATGAAGAAATTCGTGCGGAGCTGGATGATCACTACAAACACATTTTTCCAGGCTGGCCCGGCAACGGTTATGAGCTTGTCCAGCTAAACAAATACAAGCCTCATCAGAGATGCGCCAGTACTTTCCGCAAAGGTCGCTGCTTTCTCGCTGGGGATGCGGCACATGTAATCATCTTCTATTTCCTTGCATACTGCTTTACACTGACCCTATTCTTTAGAGCAATAACCCAATTGGGGGCCTGGGATTGACATCTGGTCTACTCGATGCTGGACCCCTCGGCAGGGCCCTTGGCGCCGTTATACGCGGTAAGGCGCCAGATTCAGTCTTGGACAAGTGGGCAGACGCAAGGCGTGAGAAGTGGTTGACGTACACCAACAGTTTTTCGATCGAGAACAAGCGCATGGTTCAACAAGGGGGGTACAGCGACGATCCACTTGGAGTGTGGAAGATGGACGACGTAGCAAGAGAGCACGGCATGGATAAATGGATAGCTACAGCGACCCCTGAGAAACTTCAAGAAGACTTGGACCTGCTTGAGTCTTTTAAAGACAAGGAGGCACAACTAGCGAGCCGGATGAAGCAATGGGACATTACTATGGACCCGATGTGGATGGCTGAGTATGAAGATGAGGATGTACTCGAATGTCGTCTGGCATTGAGGCCCTAGCAAAGTTTATTGCAATTCTACGGTCCTAGAGATAGTGATATACATAGAGCACATATTTTTTACCCCCGCCAGGAGTTAAAAAGATCGATAAGCTATTCTCAGGGCTCAAATTTAAGGCCACTAGTGTGAAGAACTTCATCATTTCTGTCGTAAATTGCAAAATCAGACGTTTGTCGACGACAGGCAGTTGCACATGTCTGCCCACCTGAGCCGCACCAACGATCACAACCCTTGGCGGCAGATCGAAGTTGGATGGGGATTTATGTTGGGGAAGGTTGATGGATATTTCTTTGTTTAAGTACATTAATCCCAAAATACAGAGTTAGTTTCAAATTGAAGATGTAGACGGTCTTTCTCAAACGGAAATACGACATCGTAGTACGACGCTTCGACCCAATGCTTGCTCACTTCAACTGTGTCGTACCCTGCCATGACATGGTTTTGCTTTATCGCTACCAGAACAGATCAGATACGAATAGTGCAAACACATGCTCGTGTCTGGTGGGGAGCTCATCCAAAAACGCCCACGGCATAATTGCCGCTCGGTAGGGTTTATCCCCGTCGTGACGTATTTTCCCCCACACCCCACATTCCATAAATAAAGCTGCAGTTGAGAAGCCAGAGAATGGTTTGATAGCGCCAAAGATACCAAATCTTTTTCTATCATATATACGATTCTATTACATCATATCCTAAGAACCTGGTCTTAACTTGCACCCTAGACATCCAACAACCACACTGTGCTCTCCAAAATGAATCAGACCCAAAATAACACTGCTTCCTTCCGGCCAGCCGCAGCCATTCTTCGCGAAATGTTATCTGAAAAGGACAGGCTTATTTTATGCCCGGGTGTTTATGACGGCTTTACTGCTCGCATTGCTCTGGATGCTGGCTTTGATACCCTGTATATGACAGGGGCTGGCACTGCTGCCTCTGTCCTCGGACAACCAGATCTAGCTATAGTTACACTACCTGAGATGGCGGGAAATGCGGGAATGATTGCCTGCCTGGACCGCAACGTCCCCGTTATAGCGGATGCGGACACAGGATTCGGGAGCACTCTGTCAATTGCTCGTGCCGTACAAACATATATTCAACTCAATGTAGCTGCAATGCACATTGAAGACCAGACATTCAACAAGCGATGCGGCCATCTTCGAAACAAGGAGCTAGTTTCACTGAGTGATTATGTGGTTCGCATTACAGCTGCGTCCAAGGCACGGCAGGAGTCTGGCCGTGACATTGTGATCATCGCTCGCACTGACTCACTTCAGTCTTTAGGCTTCAATGAAGCTATTCGTCGTCTGAAGGCAGCTGAGGAAGCAGGAGCAGATGTTGCATTTCTTGAAGGAATTTTGACAAAGGAACAGTGTCTCAGAGTTTGTCAGGAGCTTGCACCAATGCCCTGTTTACTGAATATTGTTGGAGGGGGTGTCACGCCAGCGGTAGATGCGACTGAGGCTAAAACCCTTGGTTTCAAAATTGTGATTTGGCCCATCTTATCCCTCACATACACATACAATGGAGTGAAAAAGGCCATGTATGAATTGAAGGACAAGGGTTTCGTCGACCCCCTTCCAAATGGGGTTGGAGGCATTAAAGACTTGTTTGGTGTTTGTGGCATTGAGAAAGCTGCTGCTTTCGATCGTGCTGTCGGCGGGTCATCTCTCAAAGCTGACCTTTTCGACAAATCCTAATAGAAATAGTATATCAAGAATGTTGGCCTAGGGTATTCATAAATTGCAATACTTATTAATTGACGGAATTTACGTTCCAGAAAATTCACCTTTGATTTTCTTATGGAATAACGCTTTGAGTACAGGTTTAATGGCATATCTCCTATTGAAACGGGAATTGTATTCAAATAACTGTGGAAATTGAAAGCGGTGTCAAAATAGTTTCCTGATTACACTATAGTTTAAAATTGTCCTGTTAGATGTGTTCTCTTAGCAAAGAGGAACTACCTTGTTCAACTTTGTAACGAGTGATAACCAAATAAACCAATCCCGCTTTTAATATCATATGCTGAAGGGATCCCATACTCGGCACACCTTGGCTGGTCGGTGTTTTTATAATGCCTCCGTTGAGGACTTATTTAGAACGTGAATTGCACACTGCTCACTCAAACAATTGAACAAAACTGGAGCTGATGTGATTCTCAATTATCGAAATTCAATATATCTTAAACACGATATTTATCCCTCTTTCTTTCAGAATCGTATTTGTCAGCTTTTGAATCACAATCATATCATCGTGGATCTAGGCGATGTAGTATTCTCCTTATTTATAGCTCATGACATCCCAGAATACCTTAGTTCGATTCATCGTCCATTGAGAAGCGTTTTATCGTGTACCAGGTCTTTACTCAAGTCCACAATGGCGGATGAGGAGATTTTCTACTTCAAAATCGAGCTTAATAGTCTCAAGTAGGGATAAACTTGTCATCATCAACATGCAGCCGGACTCTAAACAAATCTTCTCGCTGTATCTTATCCTTTTGCGCGATGTACTCGGCGATATTCTTGGACGAGTCAATGTACCTCCCAGACATAAAGTCGAGCTTTCCTGCAGCAAGAACAGTGACCAATCCTGCAGCCAGCTCCGGGGTGTCCCACTGTGTATTTGCAAATGCCTTTTTAACCATTTCTGCTGACTGCACGGCTCCCTGTGATTCTTCTTTTACGTAACTCGTTTCTTGTCGCTTTCCATCTAGAAAATCTTCAAAGTCTGTGACGAATCGTGTGCGGACTCGTCCTGGGTTGATTGCGAAGCATCGTATGTTGTGTTGTTTATAATTCTCACAGTGCAGAATCTCACACAAGCGAACCATACCCAACTTCCCGACAGTGTAGCTAGCCATGCCATAGTTGCTGTGAGCTCCAGCGCTGGCCGTAAAGATTATGCAGCCCGCCTTTTTCCTTTGCATTGTGGGAAGCGCAAAGCGGCTGAAGTTGAAGGCACCTTGCAAAGAGATGGAGACTGTATCCCACCATGTCTCAGCATCCGATTCTGCTGTGGGCAACCATTCTGGCGGTCGACCAGCGTTCATGAACAGTACGTCGATTCCTCCGAAATCTCGATCGACCTCAGCCATGGCTTGTTCCACGCGGCCAACATCGCGTACATCAAGAGCGATGACTTTCGTGAGAATATTCGAATTAATGAGGGTACAAGCCTTTGCTGTATCCTCAACCTCATTTAATTCCAGTGCTATCAGCGTCAAAGACTTAGGGGATGTGTGAGCAAAAAACTTTGCACAAGCTTGCCCAATTCCACGACCAGCACCTGCGATAACGACATTCCTTCTTTGCAATGAATTTTTCAACTCTGCATTCCGGCGAGGGTCCGTTTCAAAATAACAGTCATGCTCTGCGCCAAGAAACGCTGTTTGCGTTCTAGTAGTCATGATGGCTGGATTGTTGTGAAGTCGATTAGTTCATAGCTGCCTGAGCCTTACAATAAATTACTGTGTAATCTTCGCCAATTTATACATTCGACCCCGAATATGCATATGCCAGCTTACACAGCCGCCTCGATTACCACGATGCAATCGATCGCTCAGTGACTGACAATAAATGTGGGGTGTGGGGGACTAGCTAACGGGGGGAAGATGGATTGTTGTGGGGGTGGTTGTTTATTGGCGATGAATCTGGGGAATGGGGAATACATGGTTCAGGACATGATTTCAGAGCCAAAGTTGCATCAACAATGGTCAACCGAGGTTCCGAAAAGTAACTAGCTTCTGTCAGTCAAAGTGATCAGTTGTCAGACTGCTTTGGCGCGTAAACACGATTGGCACCCGGGATGGATCAACAATAGACCATCAGCTGCCACTATGTAGTGACCCCGCATCTACGTTGCAGCGTGGAGCCGAAAGACCGACTAACACAAGGGCAGCAACTTGGAATTTATAAAAGTTTTAAGGGTAGGTGAAAGGGCAGAAGAGGGTGAGCATTAAGAGCCGTCACCACCATGGTACTGCGGTGTTGCAAAGACATCGCCATTCCGCTTCTGACCTAGGCACTCCTCTACTATGAACATTTGCCTCGATGTCAACGCCGTAGATCTATGCTTAGATTACGCCACAAGTCACTATTATTTCCTATATTCCTTCCTATATTCCTTCCTAGTCAATCCATTGTGCCTCCAATGCAGTTCATCGAATAACTGTAACGCCTAGACTGCAGCACATAATAGGCTTGCAACCGGACAGAGATAACTAACCTGGATATCCTTCCAACTATTGAATTTTCTTGCCTTTTTAAAATCAGGTTCTTCTTTCACTATCTGATATCGATCAAAGGAGATCATTAAGACAGCCGCTTCACTATGCCGGTGCGGGCAGAAGCATACATCACGCAAGTCATGAGTGCCATGGTCACCTCTGTTAATGTTTGCTAACAGCCTGTGAAATGGTATGTATCGCCTCAATTAATTTAATATGTAAGTCAAGATAACAAAAAGAGAGAACATCCACAGAATATGATGTGCAGAGAATATTGTTCGCAATAAATGATTCTTTATTGCTTTAGCCTCTTCGAAAAGTTCTCCAACGTTTCAGTCATATTTTTTCCAACTGATCTCGTTAGGCCTATCCCAGCGACACCGAAGAACAAGGCACACTCACAATTCCAAAAGCCGGCACACGCCAAGCGCCCGTAGAAATCTAGGGGAACTTTTGCCCGAGGCTTATCAATGCAATCAAAGCCTTGCTCGGATAAAAGTTGAAAGATCTCCTGAAATATATCGTCCAGGGCCTCATCCCCTTTCCAGACTTGATGAAGGGCATTCGTAGGTGCGTCTTGATTGGAAAGCCACCAAGCCAAAAGTAGTGCTGCATTTTTGAAAATTGAATCGTCAGTGATCATTCGTGCTCTATCAATAGACATAAAATATGACAGCTCCCGGTATTGCTTACCCCCTTCGCAGGCCGTGATCAGGGCATGGCCACCGTAAGAGAACGCCGCTGTACGCTCCAAGTATGCAAATCCCATCCGCACTCGGCCCAGCCATGTTTTGGCTGCATAGAGCACTGACTTTCGTACATGATCTGTGGCAGGAAATTCTAGAGATTCAAAAATGTCGGGCGAGTCCGCGCTAAGTCTTAGGGTGGATATCTCTCGTCCTGCATAGAGATGATACCGGGCTGACCCTAATAAAGGGAAACAGTCGAGAATTAAAGGGTCTCCACGAATATCGATCTGCTCGTGATTCGTATTAGTGTGCCATAATTTCTCCCATACAGCCAGGCTAGTCTCCATCTTTTTGATAAAATCGGAACCGAAAGCTCCACCTGATAAAAGGCGTTCGTGGCTGCAAATATGTGCTAGTAAAGAAGCAATTAATGCAAGAAGATTGAACGATGTCAAGGTCGCAGGAATATCTTTGCCTTGCAATAGCAATTTGCAAGCTGGGACAAGCCCGATATTGGTAGCCGGAATAGTATGGCGGAGTTGCTGCCAATCCCGGTCGCGTGGTGCATTCCAGAGCCTAGAATCTTCAGGCAATGGTAGATCAACGACTTGAGGGCTGACAATGCAGCTCATGGCAGTGTCATTTGATATAGCGATAGCAAATAGTGTAATAGACCAGGCAGATAGCCTTCATGAATATCAGGACATTATTAGCACAACTTTCACGAATCTTGGATTAAAAGAAAATACCGCGTATATGTCTGGAAATAGATCCAGGTAGGCCAGTCATTGTCTCGAGATATCATAAGTCTTTTTGCATGATCTAGTCCACAACGAAGAAGCTGTGAGAATAGTGAGTCAGAAAACAAATTCCACGTTAGTATATGAGACAGTTTCAGTCCACATTAGCACTGTGATGGGGTTAAATGTTGTTCACTTACTGTTCCACAATAGTAGATTTGGCTTTCCGCTCGTCTCGCACGCTCCTGGTCACCACTAAAGATGCCAAACTGGGCGCATAGCAGATTAGTTTGAATTGGCCACAGTTCTAGTTTTCTTATCTCGAACGAAGACTTCTTCATTTCGTGCTGTCATCTACATCAGCTGCTTATGAAAAATCGTATTATGTATAAAGCCGTCGCTCACCTGAGCTGATAAGCTTACCGCTGCGTTGTAAGCCCTAATTGCAAAGGCATGTTCAGAGACATGCAAGGCTCCAATAGCTATCATTGCAAGAACTAGAGCTGTTGCTTCATATAAGCTTCCTCATTATTTGCTGACTATGTAGGATATGAATTATACTTACGGTGTGATTCAGATATAGAAAATGAAGGGCGATGAACTATTGGAGTGTGACAGTCAAAATATCTAAAGTAAGCAGACAAAGTCCGAAGGATTGACGCATGACTGGGCATCTTGAAATGGCCCAACATATTGCAGAAATCAGCCTTCGTAATGTTTTCTTCCAAGATAGCAACTTGAATGGCACTAATGGGCAAATTCGATTGGTTGAGGTAACTCTTTAACCAGGATTCATGTGCATCAGCAGAGGAATGATTGCGCTGTCCGTTAGAAGCCTGTCGTCGTGATGATAATTGGGAAATGTTCAATGATTGCTTTTGACCCGATGCAATATCGCCTGCCGGTGCTACATCTGAAATCCGTCCGAATTGACCAACGATGATATCAGGAAGCACGGATTCCAGAGGCGCAGAGCTGAAAAACGCAGCATCAAGAAATGTTGGGGCGTGCGCTTGTTGAAATAACCCAAATTCAGAAGCCCAAGGAATGTCCAACGTAGATGGTAAATTATTATCCGATCCGGATATGCTCATTGGAAGCTGAAAGATGGCGTTGCTTGAGTCGAAAGACTCGATCTCCAACATGGGCATTTCACTGCACAACTCAGGGACTTGCCCAGTTACAATGCTAGGTTCTGACAATTTTCAGTTGTGATGCCTTTGCTGTTTAGAAAATAGATATATACCTAGATTCGCCGGGGAATTTAAATTGTCCCCTACCACCGAGGTTGGTTGAGACGATTCCAATGAAGATTGAGCAGACACATGCCCATTGCCCTCTCGCTGAGTCCATTAGTTGGTCTTTCTATGTCTCAAAAGCACAAATACTTGACAAAACCGAAATATTTTGCTTACACCCTGTGTTGATGGCGAAGATGCATTTTCTGTGGCAACATTAACATGAGGAGAATCTACCTCCACGTGTGAGTCAGTTGACAACTCGTTTGCCGTACTGTGTGGTAGAGTTAGCGATTTCTAATCGTTTGTAATAAATACAAGGCGGATCAGGATGAAGGCGGGTTAAATTTCAAAGGAGTGAGAGTTACTTTGTAACAGTTTGGGGCCTCAGTCTTGAAGGACTTTCATCATTAAGTGCATCTTCGGTCACCTGACCCAGATTCTTGTCTCTGAAACATTTCTTTGTATGGCGTCTCAAAACATCGGCTCGTCCGTATCGAGATCCACAGATGCCACATTCGAATGGCCTTTTCTTTTCATCTATAGAGCAGTTTTCAGCTAAACGAGGCTCTTTCAACAGAACAGTACTTGGCCCCACTTAGCCGTTACATACCAGATAGAACATGTCGTTGCACATGCTCAGCGCGAGTAAATTCTTTGTTGCAAATGTGACACACGTGTTGCCGCGTTCTGACTGATGGTTCAGGCGCTAAATTCGATCCTATTAGCCATGGCTTAAAGAGAGCCCTCGCTTAACGACCAAAAGCTCTCCCCTTCACTCCGCTTCAAAAAGAATGAAGAATAAAACGACTCGACATGCTTACCAGTAGTAGCCATGCTAATTGTCGAAGTCCCTAGCTCAGCAAGATGTATTGTTGATGCGATATAATGCTTTTTGGTGACGAACTGAATGGAAGTGGAGATTCGGAGTTGTCGGGTACTTTCGGTTACGTAGAAAATGTCCTTTACAAGGGACTGCCGAAGAAATCGCGGGGAAACGCTCTTGTATGGTGGCACCTTAGAGCTGTTTGCCCGGAAGTGTAAATGTGTATTTTTTATTTTGCAGTTTTGTAATTTGACTATACTACTATACCAAAAATGTGTATTATTATAAGAAATAACTAAAAGCTTATATAGAATAGCTTTATTACTAATCTATATTAATTTTATATACTTTAGATTTATAATACTTATAGAATTATAGTAATAATTATTAATCTTTAAAGTATTAATATAACTATCGATTTATTTAGTTATCTATATAGATATAAAATTCTTCTATATACCCTTATTGATTTTATATTCTATATATTATAATATTAGTTAAAATCGACTTTATAGTATATAAAGATAAGCTAATTAGACTCTTTTAGAGTAGTTTTATTTATTTTAATATTGTTTGTATATTAAATAATATTCTTATTGTAGAAGGTAAGATAATAATTAGTATTTAAATATTAAAAACCTAGTTCTTTATATAGAACCTTACTTATTATAGTAATATAGTTAATTTTAAGATATTCTCTAAAGATATTCTATTTAACTATAATAATAGGGCTACTATTAATATGATTTTCTAGAATACTAATAGTTCTTTTACTTTCTAAAGTAAAATATTAATTAGTAAAATAATACTCTAAGAGTAATTTTCTTCTTAGGGCCTTACTATACAATATATAATTGTATTTTCTCCTCTTTTTTTATAAATTCGATTCTATTTCTACTAATATAGGTATATTGATATATTAATTACATAAGATTTATAAAGTTAATATAGAATAATAATAATACTATAGTAAGTTTAAAGGGTTTAAGTCTTAAATAGTATAAAGTACTGATTTTATATTATTAAGGAAAGAGAAGATATATTAAAGTAAGTAATTGACTTTATATATAATAATATCTAGTAATTATCTGTTATTTATGGATTTAGAAGAGGATATCTCTATATATATATATGATAAAAGGTAGGTGTTATTGTTGTTTAAAATTGTCTATATGACTTCTATTGAAATATCTTTTTAGATTAAGTATAGAAGTAATGAGAAGAGAACTTTAAATATTATATTAACTTTAAAGTCCTAAAGTCTAACTTCTTTTAGTATCTTAATAAATATAAAAAGCTCAAGAAATTTAGCTTCTAAATCTATATATATATCAATATATATTTATAATGTATTATTTGGTTCTTTATTAGCTATTCTACAATAATAGTAATTAGTACATTAAAATAATTTCTTTATATAATTTAATAACTCTGAATATACTTATTTTTTACTTAGTTTGACTTTAGTATTAAAATACCTTTATAAGTAGTTACTTAAGTAATACTTATATAAATAGGTTTTACTGAGATTATATATAAAGATAAAGATAGAGTTAAATATTAATATAAGCAAAGCAAGTATATAGAATCATATTATTTATATAAGCTAAGTACATAAAATATTTATATTAAACGATAGTAGAGAAGTCTTTGTAAAGACTCTACTAACTATTAGATCTTATATTTCTAAGAGTTTATAAATTGTGCTCTTTTTATTGAGGGAAATACTACTGACTAAATTGTATTTTATACTTTATATATTCTATTGCTCTAGAATTAATTTACTGACTTTATATAACTTTAGAATAGCTACTAAATTCGTACATAGTAAAACTATCAGTATATTATATTAGGTTATTTTATAGAGATATATAATATTACTATAGTTAGGAACTAGGGAGTTCTTATTAATAGTGAGGATATTAGTTCGGATATATATATATTGGAATCAATACTTAAGTTATTTAATAAGATAAATATTGATTTATTCTTATTAGAAGAGATAAAAACTTAGTATAATATCTAGTTAACTAAATTAGGATATTATTATTAAATATTACAATTAAGTGATAATACACAGTGACTGTTCTTTAATATATATATAGTTCTTCAAGTAAAGATTCGGGATTATATTCTTTCTTAATTAGAACTAGTGTAACAATCTGTTCCCAAGCTCTGCTGTCAAAGACAAAAGTGGGGCTTAGGGAAGCCTACAGCTCGAGGTGAATAACAGAGTCTTATAGCCTAGGTAATGGAAGTTATAAGAAGCTATTTTTATAAGCTAAGTAATAAGATTATATTATTCTAACTATTGGGTTTATATTATAGGGTAGATTAAGTATATTAGGTTTAAGTAATATAAAAGGTAATAAATAAAAGAATATTATATCTAGTAATAGGTTAATTAATTTAATAAATAATTAAAAGTAATTAAATTATATTAAAAATTAAGTTATACTTCTAGTAATTATAACTCTTAAAGGGTTTAAATATATAGATTTTATTAGAGTAATACTAAAAGTAAAAATAAGAGCTTTTAAACCTAGTAATTATAGTAATTATAGTAATTACTTTAATATTAAGTAATAATTATAATTATAGCTACTTTAGTTAATAGGTTATATAATATAGATATCTATAGTTAACCCTGTACTAGTGCTAGTAAGCTAGCTTCCAAGTAGGTTAGCTTTAGACTAAATTATAATACAATACTCCCCTCTTAAAAGACTTATCCTTAAAGCTAGTATTCCTCTACATAGGTTAGTATATTCTACTTCTTTTTTTCTTTCTTTTATTCTAATATTATACCTAGCAAATCTACTCTTTATTATAAGAAGCTTATAGCTATAATTATTAAAGAGAGCTATCTTAGTATATTATATACTAGGTACTTTACTAAGAGTTTAATATATATTATCTAGTTAAGCTGTTCTATTAAGTATAATAAGTATATTTCTTTTAGATATAATTATAATAGAACTTATATCTCTAATACTACTTATATACAAAAAATTCTTCTCTTAAATAGTAAGCTATTTTAGGTATTAATACTTTTTATAATAGACTAAGATATTAAAACTTAGGATAAATTAAAGTAAGTAGAGTAGAAAGCTAAGGAAGCTATGTTAGAGGTATAAGCTAAACTAAATAAAGTAATTACTTATTTAACTTAATTATAGAAGTAGAAGTAATTATTAAAAGAAAAGAGATTAACTTTTTTTGGTTATACTTTAGTTAAATTAAAAGAGATAAAATAAGAAAAAGTTATAGTTACTACTAGTAGTAAGCCTTCCTCTCTTTATAAAGGAAGTCTTTTAGTTTCTTTAAGTAATATATAAGATTCTTTAGTAATTTTTATATTTCTTTATTATATCTTATCTATTTAATATAGTAATAGATTTTCCTATTTATCAGACCTTTTTCTAAGATTTTCTCTATAGTATATTCCTCTTATAGTTTAACTATTAGCTTAATATAAGAGTTAATATTAACTGAAATTATATTTATTATTAATTTAAGAAAAAAAATATAAAAGATTAGATAAATCTTAATATTTGCTAGAAGGTTAAGTTTATAGTTATTTATTAAGATTTTCTTTTTAATAGGGTAAGAGCTAAGATATTTAAGGTTAAGTTTTTTGTTTTATTATTTTGTAGTAATGTTTTTAGTAGTTAAAAGGACTATATCTCCCTCTTCAAAAGATGGTCTTTCTATCTGTTTGAGATTATAGTATTTTTTCATTTATATATAAATAAACTCGAGTTCTATCTTCATTTCAGTATATAGTTACTTTATCTAATTAGATTATAGTATTATTTTGATATTAAGTAGTCTATCTATCTTAGTATAGAATATATTAGGAGTAAAATTAAAATTAGTAAATATAGGGGTAGTTTTAATATTTACTTAGTATAATATATTAAGAGCTAATTAAGTAATAGAAAGCTTTTTAACTTAGTTAGTTTGCTTATAGTTAATATAATACTATAAATAGTGCTTAATCTCCTAGTTTTACCTCTTAGTCTATCTATTGACTTAGGGTTAAAAGGTAGTAGTTAATTTATAATATAGTTTTATTAAAGTTATTAGTCTTTACTAGAACTTTAATATAAATAACTATTTATAGTTAAAGATAATCTTTATTAAAAGCTTATAAATTATAATAATATATTAGAAGAAGAGGTATATAAATTATTCTTTATTTATTATCTTTTTATAAAAGATATAATAAATAAATTTAGTAAAATAGTTAATAATAATAAAAATAGTATTATAGTACTTACTTATAGTAAGATCTATAGATAATAGTAAATTAATAATAAAATCTATAGTAATT
>KV875304.1:108539-122948 GCA_001879505.1 Calonectria pseudoreteaudii
TTAAGAGTTTTATTAACTCTTTTATATTTATTTAGAAAGTATTTATAGATCTCTCTAATTAAATTATCCTATAATTTATCTAGAACTTATAATTATAATATTTATTTATCTTTAGAGAGTAACTTATTATACTCCTTAATCTATTAGAATAGTAGATTTCCCTGTTCTACTAAATATATATCTCTAAAGGTATTATTTCCTTCTTAAGAGGATAAGGTACTAGAGAGTAAGCTTTGAAAAGTAGCTTTAAAAGATTATAATTACTTAAGCTCTTACTATTATAAGTTACAATTCCTTAAGGTTATTTTAGCTCTTTTCTTTTATTAAAAGCTATATCTAAGGGTAGTATAATTTACTATTCTTTATCTCTTTCAGATAGTAATAATAACCTTCTTAGTCTTAATTATTATTTTATTAATAAGTACTTACTCTAGGTAGCTTTTAGAAGTAAACTACAGTAACTTTTCTATAGTAACTACCTTATTATTTTAATAGTTAGTATATTAATTAATAGTATTAGCTTAGGTATTTTTAGTTCTTTTAATATATACAATATAGTAGTTAAATTCAGATAAGTATTTAGTATATTATAACTATTGTCTACTTAGCTTCTAAGTAATAATAAAGTAAATAATATTCTTATAATCAATAAATACTATAATTTTATATTAATTTCTAAAGAGATATTACTAGAATTCTTTAAAAATATTAATAATAATTAAGAATTCTTTATTATAAATAAAATAATTAAGTTTAATACTATACAATTTATATAAGTAAAATATAATAAAATATAATTTCCTATTATTATCCCTTTATCTGATCTAAGCTCTTAGAGTAAAGTCTAAAAAGTTTATTTCTAATTTAATAAGCTAGTTAAGGTCGAATATTATAAGTATAAGCTCAGTAGTAATTATATCTTTCAACTGATTAAAGGCTTCTTATGTTTTTGATCCCTAAATAAATAGTATCTCTTTCTTTATAAAAGTAGTAAGAGGTGTAATTATCTATCTAAAGTTCTTAATGAATTTATAGTAGTAATTAGTAAATCTAAGGAAAGATTGTACTTCCTTAAGATTAATAAGTGATTTCTAGTCTTTAACTATAATAATCTTCTTTAGGTCTATTTAAATCTCATTATATAAGATAATATATCCTAGAAATTCTACTTTAATAGTATAGAAAATACTCTTTTCCGGTTTAATTAGTAAATTAGTATCTTAAAGTGCTTTTAAAATCTAATAGATATATTATTTGTATTTTTTTTTATTTTTAGAGAAAATAAGTATATTATCTAGGTAGTAAATAATAGAAATATCTAAGTATTCACATAATATATTATTAATTATTCACTAGAACAATATAAGTACATTAGTAAATCCAAAAAACATTACTAAATACTTAAATTATTATTGTTTATTTAGGTAGTAGGTTGTACAGTGACTTTAGTAGATTTACTCTTATAATATACACAGAGGATTAATATTATAAAATATAGTATTTATAGTCAATATAAAGCTTATAGTACTAATATCTATAAGTCTAGTAATATAAACTAAATTACTCTTAATTCTCTATCTAAAGTAATAAATTTACCTTTTAAAGAGATTAATCTATTACATAACTAAATATCTATTTAAGCTATATAATAAATACCCCCCTTTAAGAAAGAGGTCACTAACTTAGTAATAATTTATCATAGAGAACTATAAACTTAACTATATAGCTAATAAATACTATATACAAAAGTTTTCTTCTAATTTAATTCTAAACTTACCCCCAAAGCCTTCTATTCCTATCTACTTACTATAAGATCTTCTATTCTTCCCTGTCCTTATTACTTACTTTCTATTACTTATACTTTCTTTAATACCTTTCAAAAAAGTTTACTAGTCTCTTAAGCTTTATAAGAAGTAAAACCGGTTTCTTTGTTATTATAGTTACTTTCTTTGTCTTAATATTAGCTAGTTACTAACTAGATTTCTAACTTATTATTCTAATAATTCCTATAAGTTTCACTAGAGCTACTAGTACCTTTACTTATAGAGCTAATATCTTTATTTTAGTTCTCTTTAGTATTAGAATAATTAGATCTTTAATAAAAAAGAACTTATTATTAGAGTTAATAGTACTTTCAATAACTAATAGGTACTTACTTAAGTTTAGTATATTTTTTACTTTTATACTTATAATCACCTCCTATAAAGCTTTAATCTCTATAACTTATTTATATAGTTAGTCTTTTAAATTAATTAGTTACTTATTTATACTTTATATACCTTTTACTATTCTATTAACTAACTTAGTATATTTAGTAAAGTTTTTATTAATTATAATATTTTAAACTTTTATTATTAGGACTAGGAAGTTATTATTCTTTTAAATTATATTAAAGATTTTAATATTATTTAATTTAATCTTATCTTTTAACTTACTAATTTTAGCTTTTACCTTATTAACTATTACCTTTACCTTAGTTACTATAGTTAAAGTACTATTAACTAAAGTAAGAATCTTTATAATATTAAAATCTACAGAAGTAAAAGTATTTCTACCTATACTATTAGTATTTTTAACTCTAAGAATATTACCAAGGTTTAACTATCTAATAGTCTAAAAATAACTAGCCACAGAGCTATTATACACTCCAAAAGGATCAAGAAACCTAAAAGTAATAATATCAGCCTTAGAAAGTAAGTAAGTCACCTAGTATCTTAGTCTCTTTCTAAATATAAGATTTCCTCTGTCTTAATAAATAATTACTATATTTTTAAGAATCTCTTTAATTTATTTAGTTAATACCTATTTAAATAAAGCCTTATTTTTATTCAACTAATCAAAATATTTATTAATATTATATTTAATAATCTACTAGAGTTTAAATAAAAAGTAATATAGATTAATAGTATTATCAATTATACCTATAAATCCTATATTTTCGAACTCTTATCTATATTCCTCTAAAGCTCTTTCATATATCCATTCCTTTTTAAATAAATCACTACCTTATTCAATAAATCTAACTTCTCTAAAACTAAATTCAATATTAGTCTTAGGATTTCCACCTATCTTATTATATTTATCTTTAAACTCTCTTTCAACTTTATAGTAACTTTACTTACTTTATATATATCTAATAGATTTACTATTAGAAGTAAAAATCCTAGCTTTAGAGCTAGTAATAATAGACTATCCTTACTTATTTATCTTAGAACTTTCTTTAACCTATAATAAGTTAAGTTCAATATTTTCTAAAGTAACTTTATCCTTTTCTAATTTAGAATTAATATATCCTAACTTCTTACCTTTTCTATTAAACTTTAGCTTTTACTAAGTACTCAATACTAAAATAGTTAAATTAATTAATTTAAACTTTACAAATATCAAGATAACTAGTACTTCTTTCTTTACTTTAATCTCTAAAATATCTAATATCTCTATATCTTCTATAGTATTATTATTCTCAGTAATATTAATATTCTTAGTAATATTATCATCCTCAGTAATATTATTACCTACCTCAGATCCAGCCTCTTTACCTCTATCACTATCTTCACTCTATTCCTCATTACCTTCTCTCTTACTAACTAAAAAGTCAGTAATATCCACTTCTATAGCTATTAAAACCTAAGCAATTTCCTTATTACTCAAGTCTAATACCTCCCCAGAGTACCCTACCTATAGATTTATAACTCTATTATTACCTATAACTATTTTAAGTTTAAACTTATATAGTTTATCTAGGTAATATATCACCTAGCCACTCTTAAATATCCTAATATTAAACTCAAAATAAACCATATTAAACTCATCTAAAGACAATTAGACCTAAGTTTATAAATATCTTTCCTAAGTAATAATCTTTTTTACTTATACTTTAAGTTTTACTTTCTCTTTAAATTCTTCTTTTAGTTCCTAAAATCTATTTTTATTAACTTATCTTCTAGTATTAGTAATCTCCTTCTTTTTATAAGTAAACTCCTTGTAGAGAGTTTTATTATCTATAAAGTTTCTAGTATATTAGTAGTACTAGCTATATTAGAGCTTATAGAAAAAAATTCAAGTCTTTTCTAGTAAAGTATATACCCTATTATACTAAATAAAAGATCTATATTTACTTTCTTTAGAGATATAATTAAGCTTATTAGTAATAGTTTTATTATCTATAAATAAGTTAAAATATATTTTACTCTATAAACTAAGACATTTCACATTTCGTTCATTAGCCAGCTTTCAAAACATAAAGATTTATATATAATTGTACTACTAGTAGATTTTTTGTAAGGACTTAAGCAGTAAAAAGTATAATATATTCACTTAACACAAAAAAAAAGTTATTAATAATAAAGGTAAAATCTCCTTCTTTGTAAACATATATAATCAATTAGCTTATATAAATACAAAACTTTTATATTTACAAGCAAATTTGATAGCATATAGTCATATATAGTAACATATAGATATATTTACCTATATAAAAATTTATATAAGACTAAGAAAAGATATAAGAATTAAATTTAAAGTTAGAATTAAAAGAAAAAGAAAGTAACTATAAACTAAAAGAATAATTAATATATAGTAAATTTAATAATTCACTTATTAAATTTTCCTTTATAAATTATTAAATATAAAGAAATAAACAATAACTCAAAGAAAATATCCTAATAATTTTTTAGATTAATTTACCAAATAAATTATTAGATCTTATTATTTTATATATAAATTTTCCTTTATAAGTTTTAACTTGTTCTTCTTATAAAGGTCTTTTTAATTGATTATAGTATAATTAAAATATTCATTAAAAACATTATTTATACCTTCTCTAACTATACTCTCTTCTATCTAATTATTATCTTTAGTAATAAAGCCTTTCTATTAAACAATATATTTATAAATAGCTTTTACTTCTCTTTTTTATAGTCTATAATTAATAATTCTATTTACCTCTTAAATACTATTACTTATTACTTTATTAATTATAATTACTTTAAACTCTAGAGTAGTCTTTTCGAATAGGTCTTTACTTTATATTAGCTTATATAGTTATAATATTAATACAATAGGATAAATTCTCTAGTAATTTAAAAAGTTAAGTTTAATTACCTATTTATAAACTTTATAGATTATCTTAAAAAGTCTAGTATATATAAGTAACTATTTGCATTTTAACTTACTAAGTAAGATATATTCTTTATAAAAGTACAAATATATTATATCCCTTTTATTAAATTTAATAGGGTCATATATACTATTATATCTTATCTTAGATAAAGTAACTAATATATCTATAATAAATATTACTTTCTTAGAATATAGTTTTCATAGGTTTTTAAGTACTTCCAGATTTATCTCTATTTCCTTTAAACCTACCCCTAACATCACTTTAATTATACCTATTAGTTTAAACCTATAGATTAATTTATTAAGAACTCTTCTAATAGTTTTAGAATATCTATTATTAAGATTAAATTAAATTACTAAAAGAACTTTTACTTATAAAAACTCTAGGTTTATTATTATATAGTATCTAATTACTACTTTAACTATCTAATTCTTCCACTTATCAGTCCTATTTATTTAAAAATAATAAACAATTAATTTAAATAATCTAACACTAAACTAAGTAAAAATAACTTTCTAGATACTACTTATAAACTTAGGGTCTCTATCATTAAAGACCTAGTAAGAGATACTCTAGTTATATAAAAGCAATACTCACAAGATAATTTATACTCATTATTCCATTATATATATAATATAACCTAAGATAAATATTATCTTCTTTAAAAAGAGATATATTATTATATATAGTTAGTTTAGAGTCTTATAACTTTTTATCTACTATATTATTCCTTTTATACTTACTTCTAGTATATCTATAATAAAATCTAATACTATTATATAGAAAAAGCACAGATAAATAAGTACAAATTATATTTAGCCCGAAATTAACTATTTACTAATTAAATTTTCTTTATAGATCAGATAAAATAATATAAACTTTTATATAATTTTTATTATTTAATAAAAGTATATATTACTAAGTTCTACTATTATATAGTCGATTTTAAAGTACTGTTTTTTATTATATACTTATACTAGGAATTCCCTGACTACTAGTCTAGGAATATATATCCTTTTTTTACTAGATCCTCTTATATAGTAGAAGATTCTATTTTTTACTAGGAACTATAATAAAGAGCTTTTACCTTAGTCTTATTCTTCCTTTAGTTAAAGTTACTATAGATACTCTCAGATCTTACTTAATTTTAGATCTTTATTATATCTTCTTATTATATCTTTTTATAATTTTAGGTCTATTACTAACTCAAAGATTTCAGCTTATAAAAAGTAAATATATACTTTTAGCTTATTAAAGTTACTGTTTTTTACTTCTCTATAGTATAGCTCCTCTATAAATAAACACAAAAGTATATTAAAAATAATATTTAAAATACTTAGTATATAAAAGATCTTAAAGTTAAAAATAAATAGATAATTAGTATATTTAGTTAATTTAAGATTAGCTTTATTTAGATCTATAGTATTCAGTAATATATATATAAATATACCTTTAATTACAGTATAATTAATAATAATATTAACAGGTAAATAGCTAGATTATACTATCTTCCTAAGTTTCTATACTACTTATATAACTACTATTACTTCTACCTCTATAGATCTATATCTCTATTTAACCTTTAAAATTAACCTCAATAAAAATATAATCAATTTTAGTTTTTCTATTAGTATATCCTTCCCTAAGATACCTATACTATTCCAGTCAATAATAAGTTAAAAGACATAAAGTCCGAATCCTATTTTATAAACATTTAACTTAAAAAACAATAGATATTTTAGATTAAAATAGTAAAGTAATAGTTAAATACTAAGAAATTCTTTTATATCTTTAAATACTACTTTCTCTTTCTTATCTAATATAAATATCAATAAAGATACCTTTACTTTTCTTATATACTTTATTTATCTTACCTAAATAATTCCTTTAGTATAAGATTAGTATAGTAAAGCGGTCTTCTGATCTTAAAACAATTTAATTTATATATTATATTATAAAATCCTATTTTATAAGAATTCTACTATCCCTAAGAAAGTCTTAAGAGATATAAGATCTATTAGTATACTTATTTTAGTAAAAGCTTCTAATCTATCACTTATCTTATAGATTTTACTTCTGTCAATAATAAATCCTAATAGTTAAATACTTAGAAATATAAAAAATGACTTTTCTATTAAAATATATAGTCGATTTTTATATATTATCTTAAAAACAATTTCAAGGTATTTAATATATTCTTCTAGATTATTAGAAAAAATAACTATATTATTAATATAAACTCGAATAAAATATTAGTACTCTCTGAAAATTTAATCTATATATTATTAGCTAAAAACTAGGATATTCTTTACACTTATAAATACTATATTTAATACTTTTAGCTCTTAATCTAATATAATAATTATTTAATTTCAGTATAGCCTATATACTAGAAACTAATAAAAAAATCCTATAATATCTATTAATAAAAACCACCACTTACTATATATATCTACTATTATATCCAACTAATCTAGTAGTAAATATATATTAAATATTATCAATCTATTAATAAATCTTAGATCAATAATAACTTTACCTCCCTTATAATTAAAAAAGTCTTTATAGATAATAAATACAGAGCATATAATTACAGTAACTTCCTCTATAAAACTTATCTTACCAGATTTATATAGTTTCTTATACTTCTTATCTAATAATACTCGATCTTATACTTTTAGTAGGTATTTTCAGATAATCTTCTTTATATTTTACTATCTGTCTATAAGTTCAATTCTTATTTTTAGTTCTTCTAGTATTAATATTATACTTCTGTCCCTATAGACATCAAACTTATTAATTAACTCAATAATTTTACTTAAAACCTCTAAATTAATACTTAAAATATTTACTTTAAACTTATTCTAGATTATTAAGACTTCTTTAGACTAAGTAATTCCATACCTAAGTATATTATTATTAACCTTCTTAGCTTTAGCTTTATCTAACTCTTTAATCTTTACTTTAAATATTTCAATAAAATCAAAAGATTTATCTTAAAGTTATCTATAATTAACATTTTCTATTATTAGAAATATATATTCTTAGCTTATATAGTTTAAGATTCTTCCTAGCTTCTTATACTTCCAAATCATAATAGGTTTATCTATTATATTACTAAATTTAACTAACTTTAGAATAAGATAGTCAATAGTTATAGTTATATACTCTAGCTTCTTTAGTTTAAAGTAATAAGCTTTATCTTCTCTTTTAACTATATAGTATTCCCCAATATTTACTTATTTTACTTTAATAAAAGTATTACTATTTATAAGTATATTAACTATTTAGATACTAATTACCTTTCAATTAACTAACTAAGTATATAGTTTAAGTATCCTTACTTTAGTAATTATACTCCTTATAGATCTAAAAGTAACTCTTAGGTTAATAAAATCAACTTTAACTCTATATTAATATAAGAAATTTATTCCCAAAAGAAGTTTCAGTATTAGGTTTTCTATTATATCAGTTATTACTGTAAAGTATACTTCTACTTCCTCTCTATTAATATATCTAAGGATATAAAAGTCAAAAGTAGCTTTCTAGATAATAATTATACTAGATCTAACTCTATTTACTATTCTTAGTAGATAAGACTTTATAGAAATATTCTCAGTATTTTCTTTAAACTATTACCAGTCAACTAGGATAGTAATTATCCCAGTATCAAGGTATATATAGTTAGATTTACCCTGACTAGTAAAGCATATATCGATTCTTAGGTAAGTATTTATTTTAGTTTTAAAAGTCTCTTCTATATCAGATCTCCTAATAGCTTTAATAACTCTTCTTCTAGTCTTACTTTACTTATTAACATTTTCAGAGATTTCTTTATCTTTATCTATATAAAAGCAGTTAACAAATACTAATTCCTTAGCTTTTTTAGCTAAGGTAGTATAACAGTCTAGTCCCAAGCCTTACTATCAAAGACAAAGGTAGGG
Source organism: Calonectria pseudoreteaudii (assembly GCA_001879505.1). Classification (NCBI taxonomy): domain Eukaryota; kingdom Fungi; phylum Ascomycota; class Sordariomycetes; order Hypocreales; family Nectriaceae; genus Calonectria; species Calonectria pseudoreteaudii. Next base: position 117,606 of record KV875304.1, read on the forward strand.
CTCAGAAAAGCTTATAGCTCGAGGTAAATAACAGAGTCTTATAGCCTAAGTAATAGAAGCTACAAGGAACTACTTCTATAAACTAAGCAATAAGATTATATTATTCTAACTATCAGGTTTATATTATAGAGTAAATTAAGCACATTAAGTTTAAATAATATAAAAGGTAATAAATAAGAGAATATTATATCTAGTAATAAGTTAATTAGTTAAGTAAATAATTAAAAGTAACTAAATTATATTAAAAGCTAAGTTAAGTCCTAATAACCACAACCCTTAAAGTCTTAAATATATAATTATATAAGTAAGCTTTTAGAGCAAACAATACCCTAATACTAAAGTATTTCACTCCTTATTCTATTAACTAAGTACTCTTTAGTAGATCACATCAGAAAAGAGAAAAATTAAGCTGATCCAACCTTCTACCAAAAACACAAGTTCGACTACAAAGTAAACCAAATCATAATACAATACTCCCTCTCTTAAGATCTTATCCACAAGAACTATTTAAATAAGTCATAAGTTTTCTTTTTTCCTGTTAAGCTTTTTCTTTTCAGTTAATAAAGAATCTTCTCTTTTTCCCCTCCTTCTAATTCATACTAATACAATACCACAACAGATCTTAACAACAAAGTCCCTTAAAAAGAAGCATAAGAATTAAGACCTAACTTCTTTTATAGATATCTTTAGCACCTGATATCCCTCATATAACTACTATACACAAATAGGTTATAACTATATAACTACACTAGCATTATCTTAATATAAAAAATATATTTCTATATATATCCCTTGTAATTATATAGGGTCGGATATAGTAGTTTGTAAATACTAAAAGTCTTTATTTCTCAGGAATATCTTCTAAAAATAAGTATAATATCCCAGATAGTTCAGGAGATAAAAAGGTTATATAAGTAATAAGAAAAAATAAAAGAAGAGTTAAAGTCTTTATAGACTTCTCTAAAAGAATCCCAGAAGATATATTACTAAGTACAAAAAACAATAATAAATACTTAAGCTTAAGTTATAACTACTTTTATTAAGCTCAACAGATTACACAAGATAGAAGATCAATTGAAAACCACAGGTATTCCTACTACTAAATCTATTAAATACCATTTACTAATATCATTATTAAATAAGACTAATAATAAAGTTACAGAACTTTCTACTATTAACATTCCATCCACAGAAAGTCCTCCAGTTTCCTCGAATAATAAATAAGATTTTATAAGGATTCCCATATTTCCTTATTATAACCTATCCATTTAACACAGTAATAAACTTTCCCATTAATAATTCCTTTTTCTAGAATCTTTTCAATAATATACTCCTCTTATAGTTTAATTACTAATTTAATATAAGAGCTAGTATTAACTAAGATTATATCTATCATTAGTTCAAAAAAAAAATATAAAAAATCAAATAAATCTTAACTTTTACTAAGAAGTCAAGTTTATAATTATTTATTAATATTTTCTTTTTTATAAAATAAGAGCTAAAGTACTTAAGATCAAGTTTTTTATTTTATCATTTTATAGTAATATTTTTAATAGCCAAGAAGACTATATCCCCCTCCTCAAAAGATAATCCTTCTATCTATTTAAAATTATAGTATTTTTTTATTTACATACAAATAAACTCAAGTTCTATCTTCATTTTAGTATATAATTACTTTATCTAATCAGATTATAATATTACTTTAACACTAAATAATCTATCCCTCTTAGTACAGAACATATTAAGAGTAAAACTAAAATTAATAAATATAAAAGTAATTTTAATACTTACTTAATATAATATATTAAGAGCTAGTTAAATAATAAGAAACCTCTTAACCTAATCAATTTACTTATAATTAATATAATACTGCAAATAGTATTTAATCTCCTAGTTCTACCTCTTAGTCTATCTATTAACCTAAGATCAAAAAATAATAGTCAACTTATAATATAACCCTATCAAAGCTATCAATCCTTACTAAAATTTAGATACAAATAACTATCTATAGTCAAAGATAATCTCTTCCAAAAGCTTATAAATTATAACAATATATCTAAAGAAAATATATATAAACTATTCTTTATTTATTACCTTTTTATAAAAGATATAGTAAACAAATTTAATAAAACAATTAACAATAACAAAAATAACATCATAATACTCACTAATAATAAAATCTATTAATAATAGTAAATCAATAATAAAATCTATAGTAACTAACTCCTATAGTCTTAAAGTAACCAAAATAAATTATAGTTTACTATATAATTTATACTATAGTAATTTTATTTATTAATAAAACAAATATTACTTAATAATAATTTCTACCTTTTTCTTTATATAATTAAACAAAAATATCTATCTAACTTATTCAAAGATTTTATTAACTCCTTTATATCTATTTAGAAAATATTCATAGATCTCTCTAATTAGATCATCTTATAATTTATCTAAAACCTACAATTATAATATCTACTCATCTTCAGAGAGTAACTCATTATACTCTTTAATTTATTAAAATAGTAGATTTCCCTATTTTACTAAATATATATCTCTAAAGATATTATTTCTTTCTTAAAATAATAAAATATTAAAAAATAACTCTTTAAAAGTAACTTTAGAAGATTACAATTACTCGAACTCCTACTATTATAAATCACAATTCCTTAAAACTACTCTAGCTCTTTTCTTTTACTGAAAACTATATCTAAAAGTAATATAATTTACTATTCTTTATCTTCTTCAGATAATAACAATAATTTTCTTAATCTTAATTATTATTTTACTAATAGATACCTACTCTAGATAACCTTCAGAAGTAAACTATAATAACTTTTCTATAGTAATTACCTTATTATTTTAGTAGTTAATATATTAACTAATAATATTAACTCAGATATTCTCAGTTCCTTTAATATATACAATATAATAATCAAATTCAAACAAATATTTAATATATTACAATTACTATCTACTCAGCTTCTAAATAATAGTAAAATAAATAATATTCTTATAATTAATAAATACTATAACCTTATATTAGCTTCCAAAGAAATATTACCAAAATTCTTTAAAAACATTAATAATAACTAAGAATTCTTTATCATAAATAAAATAATTAAGTTCAATACTATACAATTTATATAAGTAAAATACAATAAGATATAATTTCCTATCATTATCCCTTTATCCGATCTAAGCTCCCAAAACAAAATCTAAAGAGTCTGTTTCTAATTCAATAGACTAGTCAAAGTCAAATATTATAAACATAAGCTCAGTAATAATTATATCCTTTAACTAATCAAAAACTTCTTATACTTTTAATCCCCAAATAAATAATATCCCTTTCTTTATAAAAACAGTAAAAAGTATAACTATCTATCTAAAGTTCTTAATAAACTTATAATAATAATTAATAAATCTAAGGAAAAGTTATACTTCCTTAAGATTAATAAGTAATTTCTAATCTTTAACTACAATAATCTTCTTTAAGTCTATTTAGATCTTATTATATAAGATAATATATCCCAGAAATTCCACTTTAGTAATATAAAAAACACTCTTTTCCAGTTTAACTAATAGGTTAATATCTTAAAGTACTTTTAAAACCTAATAGAGATATTACTTATATTCTTCTTTATTCTTAAAGAAGATAAATATATTATCTAAATAACAAACAACAGAAATATCCAAGTATTCACATAACATATTATTAATCATTTACTAAAAGAATACAAATACATTAATAAGTCCAAAGAACATTACCAAATACTCAAATAACCCGAATTTTATTCTAAAAACAATCTTCCATTTATCTCCCTTCTTAATTCATATTAAGTTATAAGCTCTTTTCAGATCAAACACAATAAACACCTTTATTCCATACAACCTATCCTTTATCTTATCAATAAAAAGCAAAAATATATAATCTTTAATAATAATATTATTAAACTATTAATAGTCTATACAAAAGCAAAATTTTCCATTCTTCTTCAGAACAAATATCACTAAATATCCAACTTTAAAATTAAAAATTCATATATATCCTTTTTATAATATATCTTCAATATACTCTTTTAATATATTAAATTCCACTTAGTTAAAATTATAAATTAAGAAGAAATAAATACTTACTCTATCTTTTAGTATAATTTTATAGTCCTAATAACTAGGCTCAGAGAGTCCTATTATAAGTTCTTTAGTAAATAATTATTTGTAAATATAATACTATTTAAGTATACTCTTTAAATAATTATTAGTAAGATCCTCCTTTATTTTCTTAAAATCCTAATCAAACTATTAGAACTATATATAGAGATAAGTAATTATTCTCTGCTATTATCTCTTTTAACTAGCTTTATACTTATACTATATTCTTTTAGGTAGTAAAGTATCTATTGTGTTATTATATAAACTCTTTATATAGTTAGTACTAAAGATATAAGATCTTAAATTATTATTTATATTACTAACTATATTATACTCAGAGAGTACTTATATTTAGCTAGTACACTAATTAATATATAGATTATAATAGTATAACTATAGATACCCTAGAACTAAGTCATATATCCCTATATCAATAATATCAAAAAAAATACCTTAATTCTTTCTATTAATAAAGACTTTAAAGTAATTAATCTTATAACTAATAACTCTACTATTATAATCAAATACAATACCTTCTAGATTAAAAACAATATAAAGATCTACCTTATCTCTCTATAAGATCTTAAGTAAGTTTATAAGCTTTAGATATATATAGTTTATCTTTACTCTAAAATCAATTAAAATAATATACTATATCCTATTAATATATACTTTAATTATAAACTACTATAACTTCCTACTATCAGTAGTATATAAAAACTTAATAAAAAGTTCTTTTAATAATTCTAGTATTTAATAGTCCTAAATACAAATTAATATTAAAAAGTTATAATTCTCTAAAGCTACTTTAGGTACTATTCTTTCTAAGTAATACCTCTCTTACTACTCTAATATAAAAAGCAAAATTCATTTTTTTAATTACTCTCAATAGCTTTATACTATATTTCTATCTTAGCTCAGAAGTAAACTTAATAGTCCTCTATATTATATAAATATAGATCTTTAGGATAATAGTAATAGTATTTAAATAACTATCCTAGTCAATATTTAACAATAATAATAGTTTAATCTTCTTATCCTATTACCTAATAATATTTATAAATATTATAATATAAAATATTATAAATAAGATTATTATCTCTTAATAAGAAATAATTATTAATAACTTTTTCTAATTTATAAAAAGAGTAATAATAATAGAAATAATATAACTATAAGATATTCTAATAA
>KV875305.1:7818-18683 GCA_001879505.1 Calonectria pseudoreteaudii
TAATTACAAAACTAAAAAATATATTTTTAATCTAAACTCTTATTTCTTTCTAACCTTAGATAGGATTAACTTTAATATTAGATTTAGAATTATTAAGAAAAGTCTTAGTATTAGTAATAATAAAACTCTCTAGTCTAATATAGACAATATCTTATAACCCTTTTAAGATAATAACAAAGAAATATACTACCCTAGTATTATTTAACTAAGAGGATCTCTTTATATTATTAATAAACTAAAAGAATTTTTTATAATATAAAGAGGAGGTATATAATAAGAAAGTATTATAAAGTTACTCTTGAAACTTATAGTTAGAAAATAATACTTTATTATTAGCTTAGTTCTTCAAAATATTAAGATAAATAGCTTTTTTACCTTAGTATAACCAATTAGTACAAAGTTAATATTATATAAACTATTCTTTGAAGATTTTTCTTAGTCTTAAATCTCTTTTAATTTAGTAAATAAAAAAGTAAACCTTTCCTTACTATTTAATATATCCTATTTAAAAAGAGATATTAGAGTTTTTTCTGAGAAATCATAAGAGTATAGCTAGTAACTTAGTACTACTCTTACTCTCTAGCCGGGTATTTATATTAGAAATTAAATTCTAGCGTTAAAATAAATTAGTAATACTATTCAGTCAATATAAAATCAACATTTCTAATATTATCTTAGAACAATATAAGGAAGTAAAGTAATATTAGAGAGATATAAATAGTATAAAAGTAGAAAGTAATAGATACTATAGAAGGTAAGGGTCTTCAGAAAAAATATAAAGACTATAGAAGTATAAAGCTTATATATATATTAAAAGCTCCCTTTTTTTTTTGCATTTAACTACAGATTTACAGTAAATTAGCTTAACTCCCTTAGACTTTATAACAATTATTTATCCTTTATAATATAAATACAAAGACCTTTTCTTTCTTTTAATATTATATTAATCCTTTTTTAGCTATATATAGCTTCCTCAACCTTAGCTAAATAATAGTACTCTCTTAAGCTACTATTTTCTTCTTTTCCTATATACCTTCTAGTAATTCTTCTTTTATTATAACTAATAACTATAAAGAATATACTAAGAAAGTAATAGACTTTACTTAAAAAGAGCTTCTAAATATTCTTTCTTTTTATAAATTAATCTCTAAAAATTATATTAAGTATAGTACTTCTCTTAGCTAGAGTATCTATAGTAAGTTTTATTAAAATATTAATAATATTAATAAGACTTTATATTCTCTTATTTATTCTTTAGTAAGTTATTATCTAAATTACTTTACTCTTTATTATTCTATAGTATTATTTAATCTAATTTTTCTTTGTTTTTATAGATTATTAAATCTTTTAATATTTAGATTTACTCTTACTTTATTCTTAACCACTTTAGTAGTCTAATATATATTAAAGTCACTTTTAAGAATAGTTCTTCTAATAACCCTAGATAACTTACCTCTTTCTTCTTTAAATAATTTAATTCTGATTCTTATATTTAAAAAAGTATTGATTATTTCTTAGTAATTTAATCTTCTGAGTAATAATTTATTTATATTCTAACTACTTATAAGTACTTAGATAAGTACTTCTTTATATAACTTATTAAGTATACTAAAAGACTAAAAGTATTTCTTATCTTTCTTATAAGTTGAACTAATCTATTATACTATTATAGGTATATTCATTCTTATATAATTACTATTACTACTAACTAAGAATATATCTTATCTCTTTTCTTTAATTACTACTTAATTCTTAATTTTATAAATAAAAGGTATTTAAATTATATCTAGAATAATTATATAGATTATAAGTAAATATAGTTTTCTAGATATCTTTCTATACTTAGTAAGAGTGGCTCGATTTTAGCTCTACTTATAAGAAAGGAATTAACTAGATTTAGTAGCTATGAGTATACTTCTAATCTAGTTATCTTAAATTATAATATTTATTCTTTAAACTTTAAATAATCTTAGTATTTTTCATTTACTTTATAGTTAGAGTACTAAAATAAAAATTTATTTTATAATTAAAGTTACTAATTGAGTAATTAAAGAAGACTTATATATTAGTTACTAAGAGGTTATATTTTCTATAAATACTAAATAATAGATTAATAATAGTATTATTTAATCTTATTTATATTAATTAATAGTTATACTTATCTTATAGTATTTATCTCTATATTATTATTTTATTTTTAGTATTTAGACTATAAGTTCTAAGTAATATCTTATTTATTTCTTAATAGAACTATATTTAATATAGATATATAACTATCTACTACCAGATCTAGCATATCTTATTATTATCTTCTTATTATTTATTCTATTTACTATAATTTTAGGTATAATAGAGCTATTCTCTAAGTATCTAAAAGGAGAGTTTACTTACTTATTTCTTAGGAATATATAATTTTAATTAGTACTTTCTAAAAATTAATTTAGATATATATAAAATAATTTCTAGATTTAAGTAGGTTTTTATTAGGTTTTTACTTATTTCTAGTATAATTTATTGTTTTTCTAGGTAATAGTATAGTTTTTTTATTCTTAATATTAATAATGTTGGAACAACGGTCAGTTGAAGGAATGACCTCACAAGAGGGCCAAAGGGGCCCACAGGATATGGATAATGTCGATCATGATACCCTTATCCTAATCATATGACTGTTACCCACAATAGCAATACTATAACCCCTCTATAAGGGGTTAGATATAGGAAGAAGCTAGACATCAATAAATTTATTACCTAACCCCCTAGCAACTACTATTGACCTTATTGTGACCTTAGCTATATTATTTAGAATACTAGGATTTACCTATACTGATTAGTCTAAGTAGACAATATTTTTATTATCCTGTAGATTAATAAGGTATTAAATAAAGAAATATATTGTTAAGTACCTAAAAGATCTAGTAAATAGACTTTATATACTAACTAAGAATGATATTGTACTTATATTTAATTATAAGGATCTTAATTACTTAAGAAAGTATAATTTCTTCTTTATATCTACTATATAGAAGAACCTTATTACTATCCTATTAAGGTAAACTAGTAGACTATTTAAATATAGGAATAAGCTTAATAGACTAAAGAAACCTAACTACCCTTATACTTGACTACAATTTTAACCCTAATTATAACCTTTCTAAGTTATAGTAATATTAATTAAAAAAGAAAGTAAGATTGAAATTACTAATAACAGTACTCTAGATACCTCTTCTTATACTAATAACTATAAGAAATACTAAGAGAGAGTAAAATAATTTATAGAACTTATCTTAATCCTAAAGAAATACTAAGTATAAGTAAAATCTTATATATAGAGACTATACTATACTATATTTATACTAGAAATATATATTACTACTAAAGTAAATACTAAGATAATATACTTTATAGTATTATATAAAGAAAAGAGTATTATAAGTTTATAACTCCTTAATATCTTCTAATAAGAGTTTAAAGAATAAATAATTAAATATTAAAAAAACTATTAAAGCTAGTAGTTTTCTATAATTTCCTCCTAAGTAATAGTATTAAAGTTAAGAAGAATAGAGACTTTATTATAAAGAATATATATAAAGTTCTTAGCTAAGATAGATTTTAATACTAGAACTAAGAGGAGATTAATAACTATAAAGAAAAAAACAAAGAGTTCTAATTCTACTACTAATTCTCTAAATTCATAATAGAAATAACTAGAAAGGATAGTCCTATTCCAGAAGATAAAGACCAATAAAAACCTATAAATCAACAACCAATATCCTTACCCCCTTAGAACTTCCCCCCCCTCTAGGATACTATATTTATCCTAAGTAAAATACCTTTCTAAAATACTCTACCTTACTATCTAAGAGATATATCCTAATAAAGAACTGTATTACTTCTTATACTAATACAAGGTATATAGTAAGATATAACTCTATAGCAAAAAATCACTTATCAGTAAAGGTAACTATAATATTCTAGTAATCTACTAAATAAACTCTCTATAAATAAGTAAGTTAATAATCTTAGTAAGATATATACTAAAAGATTAAAGTTCAATAGTACTAAATATAAAATTTTCGATCTAAAACTTTAAGTCTTCTATAATAAATATTATATTATAGATATCAATAAGTTTATATATACTTATATATTTAAAAATATACTTACTAAAAATATACTAAATCTCTACCTAAGAATAATATATATAATAAATAAACTAATATCCTTTAACTAGATAGTCAAAGAAATAAAGTAGGAGTTTAAGAATAAATAGATACTTAATGAGTACTATAAAGAATAGTAAAACCTAAAGCTCTCTAAATAATTACTTATATCTTCTAAAGAAGACTATCAAATAACTCTTAATAAATTCTTTAGATAACTTAAAATCCTCTAAAGAGTATCACTAAAGATTATAAAAAACAACTTTATAGCCTATATCTAACTCCTTATAGTATACTAAAATATTAAAGACCTCACAAATATCTACTTAAACCTACTAGTAATATATATAGATATTTATTTATAAATCTACTATATAATCACTTTATTAAATAAATTAATAAAATCTATAAAAAGTATCTCTATAACTAATACCTAACAATTAATAACCAAATAAGTATATAATAAATATAAAAACAACTGACTATAGGTCTCCTTCTATAATAATAACTAAGAAAACAAGAATAACTCTCAAAAGAAATCATAGAGAGACAAATAATATTATATATATTTCAAGAATAGATACTATTTAACTAAGTATACTACTAAAGAAAGAAGAAAAATATATAAAGAATATAAGAAAAAGAGAAATAAATCTTTCCTTAGTAAAGTTATATATACTATATATATAATAGAACTCATTAATTCAAATAGTAAAACTAAGAAGAAAAGAGAAGATACTAATAATAAGGACTATGATAAAGATTATAACAAGGTATATACTTCTAATACTTATATCTATTTTACAAGTACTATCAATATAGTTAATTTATAATATATCTCTGATATACTTACCAATCAAGTAGTAACCTATTACTTTATCTAAAAAGACTCTTTTTATAAATCTAAAGAAGAACCAAAAGAAGAAGTAATATAGTTCCTACTCAATAACTGATATAGCTTAGATAAATTCTAAAGAATCATCTCTAATACTAGAGTAGTAAAAGTTTTAACTAGTAGTTATAAATAATTTATTGTACTATAAAAATCAAGTAATATATCTATTAAACTAAATATAGTAAAAATAAGAGAAGTAATTATTATATTCGGAAGAAGAACTCTAAATAAATCACTCAGAATAATAGATATAACTACTCTATTCAGGATTATATTATTCTATATTATACTTATTAATACTCTATTCCTTCTCTTACTATAAGATATAGACTATTTAAAGGTTTACTTCTATAACTTCTATAATTATCTTAAGAAAAAAGATACATAAGTACTAATTATACAAAAATAAGAGTACCTATAGTAATTCCTTAATAATAAGAAAACACTTATATAGTATAACCTAACCGACAGTAAACTCTACTAGTTATATCATTACTTCGGTTACCTATTAGTAAACTGACTTTATAACCTATTAACAAAAACTAGCTACTTTATAGAATAATAAGCTATTAAGAAATTAACTAAGATCTATTATAAATATTAACTCTATATAGAAGTACTATAGAAGTTCAAATTTACTATCTATAACAATTATAAGTTTAACTATCAAGTTATTATAAATATTATATATATTAATAGTAAACTAATACTCTATATTATTGATAAAATAACTACATTTAATACTACCTAGTTTCTTATAGATATAATATTATTAATAGTATAGAGGACTCTAAAAGCTTGCTAGATCAATATATATATTAGACTACTTAACTAGCTAATTATTAACCCTAGTAAGAACTTTATTAGTTAGAAGTTTCACTAAGAAGTAAGATTAAGAAGTATAACTATCTCAGTTATACTAGTAGAAGCTTATAACTCAGTCAGAAAAGTTAAAAGATACTATATACTTATCTAATATACTTATAATATTCTTCATTAAGAAGACCTATTAGTAAAGTAAGAAGAAATCTTACAAGTAACAGTGAAAGTAATAAATAATACTACTGGCTCTAATAGTTTTATACTAATACTCCTAGTATTTAAATTATATCTACAGATAATATAAGACTCTAAACCCTTATTTAGTATAATAAAAAGAGTAAAAACTATCTATAAAGTAATAAGTAAAGTGTATAAGCTATATATAGAGAGATAAGTAAAAGATATACTTACTACTTACAATAGTCCTGATATAATAGCTATATTAAACCTTCCCCTCTAATTATAAGTCTATATATACTAAGAAAAAGAAAGATAAATAAGACTATATATATTTATTACTATTAAGAGAGAAACCTATATTATCAATAGTTTCTAAAGAACATTAAAGTTCTACTTAACTATTATTAAACCTTTCCTTAAAGACTTTAATAATAAACTAACTCTCCTAGAACCGGTAAATATACTATCTATAGAAGACAATTCAGAAGATAATAAAGATCTTACCTCTAAGTCCGAAAGTCCTAAACCTATTAAGAAAAAAAAAAGAAAAAGACCTTAAAAGAATTTAACTCCTAAGCCTATAGAGAAAAAGAAGAGAGGAAGACTTTAGAAAAATCTAATTATTATACCTTTACCTTAATTAACTATTAAAAAAAGTAAAGGTCGATTTTATAAGAACTTTATTATGATAAGTAATACTTACTTTCTTAATTAATTTAAGAATAAGACTAAGTACTATAAAATATTTATCTTAGTTAAAGAGAAAGCTAATTTAAAGCTAATACTAAAATTTTAAGAGAAAAAGATTATTATAACTCTAGATAAACTCTTTAATATATTTATAACAAAAGAGATTAAAAGATTAATCTAATATAGTATATTTAAATTTATCTTATTTAATAAAAAGAAATATAGAAGAATTAGAATCTTTAAATTATATATTATCAATAAGATCAAAAACAAGATAACTAACAAACTATATAAGAAATCATAACTAGTAATCCAAAGATATACTAACTGAAATAAAAAAGTAATCCTTACCCAATCACCTATAATATAATAATATAGTCAGAGATTAATCCTTGTATTAGCTCTATCACTTATTAAGTACAATATCTATATTTAGTTTTAAAATATTACTTAAATATATACACAATCCAAAACAAGATTAAACCGAATTATACTAGTATACTTACTAAGTAATATTTAATATAAATACCTAAAAAATACAATCATAAAGGTAATAATACTACTCTATAGAATCCCAGAAGTAGGAAACCACTAGTAGGCAATATACTATAAATATTATTTAAAGAAGCTCTAGATAGTTATATTTATATTCGACCTGTACTTGTTAGTATCATCGAAAGATAACCTTAGTTTTATAGTTATTAGAATACAAATAGATAATATAATAGGAGCCTCTGATAAGATATTTCTCTAGTTAAAAGAGGAGAAACTTAAGGAAGTTACTTTCGAAGCTAAACTATAAGAGGTTTTAATTATTAGAAAACCCCTTATATTTAATAATATAATTATTACTCTGTCTAAAAATAATAATATAACTATATAATAGAAAAGACAAAGTAAAAAGATCAAATTAATTAATATTAAAGACTAAACTATAACTAAAAAGAAATATATAGAATAGTAAGCTCAAAGAGTATATATTACCTCTATTTACTAACCTAAGGTATATTATAACCTTTTAGCTATAGTATAATTCTAAAACCTAGATAAAACCCAAATTAAGGCTCTGAATAAATACTTTAAATGGCAGGTAGATAATCTTGAATATGGTCTTGTGTTTACTCTGCTCGACTTGTTAATTATAAAACTCTTTATATTTGTTGATAGTATTTTTGTAAATAATACTAACTTTTTATTATAACTTAGTTTTATAGTAATTATTACAAATAAGTAGATAGAAGATAGAATATTTATAATAAATAGGAATATTATCTATTATAGCTCTACTAAGTATTAAAAGATAACCTGAAGTATTTTAATATCAAAGATCTATAGTATAATTACTAGTATAGATATTACCTATACAATATCTATAACCCTTAACTAAATTACTAACTAACTTAAACTCTCTTATATCCCTATAATTATCTATACTAATTTATATTCTCTTTATAAATACTTTATAAAGTTAAGAATAATAAAAGAAAAATAGCTAATAATTAATATTATAGTATTATAGTAATTATATAAATAATAAAAATTATATAAAATTAGATAGATTAATAGAGAAGATAATTTAACTAATATATTTATAAAAAGAATACTAAATTGGGTATTTGAGCAATTTGTTGATAATAATAGTTCTATAATTTATATTAAGGGCTAGGTTATATAAGAATAAAAGAAAAGAAAAAAAAAGAGAAAAAGAGTAATAAATAAAGTATAGTTAATACTATTGAGTGTACTATTGTATTGTTATTCTTTTAAGAAAGAAGCTCTAGTATTAAAACAATAGTTAATTAAAGGAATAACCTCACAGGAGGGCCAAAAGGGCCCACAGGATATAGATAATGTCGATTACAATACCCTTATCTTAATTATATGACTGTTACCTACAACAGTAACACTATAACCCCTCTGTGAGGGGTTAGATATAGGAAGAAGCTAGACATCAATGAATTTATTACCCAACCCCCTAGTAGCTGCTGTTGACCCTGTTGTGACCTTAGCTGTGTCATTTAGAACACCGGGATTTACCCACAAATAATAACTTCTCTCTTTATTAATAATAAAAGAAATAATAACTATTACTAGTAAATACTATCTCTTTTAGTTTTACTCTCTAGTATACTTCTTTCTTATATTTAGTTTAAAGTAAGAAAGTAATTTTTAGAGTTAAGAGTTACTAGGTTTAATTTTATTAACTAGGGTAATAGCTTTACTAAACTTATTTAATATAGTATTCTATAAGCTAAAGTCTTATATAGGTATCTCTATTTAATAAATTAAATAATATTTATCTTTAATTTAATCTTTAAGTTTATTTTTAGACTTTTATAGATATTCTTTTAATCTTTATATAAGATCTTATATAAGAGGTTTATTATATATTTTAGCTTTATTATTAGATAATTCTTTTTATAATCTATTATAAGTATTTATACTATTATTACTTAGATTAAGTAATTTATTACTTTTATTTATTTTATTATTATTATTAGAGTTTTTAGATATTAGGTTATTAAGACTAAATTATTATCTTTTATTATCTTAGATAAAGTGTTTAAGATAATTACTATAAATAATTCTTTTTATTTAAATCCTATTAAATATTTTAATTATATAAGCTTTATTTATAAATACTTAAGATTTTATTTTAAAAAGACTTATTTACTTTAATATAAACTTAGTATTTTTACTTATATTATTTAATCTTTCTTTATTATAAATAAGAACTAAATTATTAAATTTAATAAGTTACTTTCTTAGGTGATAATAGTTTAACTTATTAGTCTTATTTACTAATTATTAATAGAAAATAGTAACCTTCTTTTAAGTATCTTTAATATCTTTATTTTAATATTTAAAGATATAGACTTTTAATTTAAGTAATTCTTTAAGTATAGATATTTAATTCTATTTAATTAGTTTTTAAGTAAGTACTAAGATTTCTAAAGGAAGTACTAGCTTTTATCTATAGAGAAAGTAAAATAGTGAGTAGTTATGTAAGGAGTGTACAGTAGTTCTATTAGTAAGTAAAACTTTATTAAAGTTCTTTATTTATTTATCTCTCTTTTTTTCTTTACTTTTCTTAAAAAAATTAGCTATTAATATATAATTAACTTTATTTAGTTTATTAACTTTTAAATTTCTAGTTAAAATCCAAATATACTTTATATTTAGCTTATAGAGAGCTTCTTCTAGATTTTTTAACTATTCTCTCTTATTATCAAATATAATTATTAAGATTACTCTATACTAGTAGATCAACTTTAGGATAAATCTCCTTAATATAATAATAGATAAAGTCTTTATTATTTTAACTTTAACCTATTCTATTAAGTTATACCTTACTTCTATAAAGTATATTCTTCTTTAGTCAGTAAATAATAATTATATATTAAAATAAACCTTTATTATTAAGTATCTTAGATTTATTAGGATTATTAATTCTCTTAGCTTTTATAGAGTATATTTTTAATACTTAGGGTAATATTATATAGCTTCTTTGATATTTACCTATATACTAAGCTAGAAATATCACTTTATAAGAAAATTATATATTACTTCTTTACTTTTATAGCTATAATCTTTATATATAACTTATACTAATAATTACTATACTTCCTTATTATTAATTACTAATATAAGGAAGTTATTAGAGTATCTAGGCTTTTACTATAGTTATCTATCTTCTATAAAATATATTCTTACTTTATGTCAGAACTTAGTAAACTCTCTTAGTTTTAGATTAAATAATCTCTTAAGAGTTTAGAGGTATTTAATAAATTTCTTAGATTCTATTAAGTATTTACTAATAAGTACTTTTTTATAGTTTATAAGAATTATATTTAGATAAGAGTTAATAAATTTATCTATATCCCTTTTAACTTTAGTATCTAATCTATTTAATAGACTTTCTAATTTATAAGATAACTTATTAGTAACTCTATTCTTCCTTCTAGATATATAATATACTATAAAGTCAAATAATATAATATAACTTAGTTAGTAAATAATTATAGTACTTAAAATATTATTAGTTTTTTTGTTAAATTAATAAACTAATACTTATATATCTATTTCTAGTATAAACTATATTCTATAGATAAGACTTT
>KV875305.1:49086-80697 GCA_001879505.1 Calonectria pseudoreteaudii
TTTTTTTTTTTTTTTTTTTTGGTATTTGATCAACATTTTATGATGTATAGTACTGTTTCCAATCGTGGCCCTCCTTGAAACCCAACAAGCTCTTGATTTTTCGGTTACTCATCGGTGCTTCCCTGTCTCCCATTTCTCTCGTGAAGGGAGTGCTGGGACATTCCTTTTGGAGAAATTCCGTGGTGGAGGAATACGTGTTGGTGATGCTGTCGTTTGTGGCGTTGAAGATTTGAAAACCCAATCCATCCTTCTCGACAGACAGCACAGCCATTTGGCCCAGATCGCGAGCATCGATGTAGGACCAGCCATGCACTTTCCACCTCCTGGGATCGTGCACGTACTGCTCAAACTTTTCCTGGTGCTCCTCCGGGCTGATGACGGCTCCGATCCTCAGAGCGTAAATGTCAATGTCGTACTTCTTGGCATAGCCTCTCGCCACGCGCTCCGCGCACAGCTTGGAGATGGAGTACGCATCGGTTGGGTTGACGTCGAGGGTCTCGTCTATCGGAAAGGAAGGAAAATCGACATCTCCTTCGGCAAACGTGACGCCGTAGACGCAGACGGAACTGGCCAAGACAATCTTCTTGATGCCCAGTTTGGCCGCCGCTTCAATGACGTTGAAGGTGGAAACCGTGTTGCCCCTGAATGTCTCATTGTCCGGAACCAGCATGTTCCTTGCGTAGCCCGCAAGGTGCACCACGGCATCTGCCGGCTGCCGAAGCGGCTCCCGAAAAGGCTCGGTCAGTCGGAAATGAGATGAGAGGGCGCTGAAGACTTGGCCGCTGTCCGATAGGTCCACCTTGATCGTGTGCACAACCTTGCCCAAGTCTCCGGTAAGTGGGTTGAGGTCAAGGTTGAGCACCTCATGTCCGCTTTGCAAGAGTGCGGAAATGACAAAACTGCCGGCCTTTCCAGATCCACCGGTCACGATGACTCGGCGACCGCCCATTATGCTAGACGACAAGAGCAATTTGTTCAAAGCTGGCTAGTTTTAGGTTTCCAGCACGGAACGGCGGCAGAAGAAGGGAGGGGGAATTGGCGTAGTTGTAGATAGGATGCGGCTCTCATTTCGACCAGGCTTGAGCCGGTTTTCAGTCTCCAAATCCTGACACCATTCTACTATCAAGCTTGGCTTGTCTACCCCGCGCCGCGCACTCCAATCGGGTAGTCCTGTTCCGTGGTTAAAGCCTTCTCTACTCTTTCCCAGAAAGGATGTGGACCCGCGAGACTAAGCCCAGTCCGCTTGCAAGTCGGAACTTTATCTCACAGGCTAAGGTCATGGGAGCTGAGGGTCTTGTGCGACTTTAATAAGTGGATCGATTGTCGAGAGAGTGAGACATCTGGCTCCGGAAATTCGATTCGAAAAGATTGGAACGAGTCCCCGCGCTTGTGCGATATTTCACGCTGGGCTCTCTGGTCTCCACATACCGAAAGTTCTTTATCAATCAACCCCATTGACGATAAAGCGTATCGGTTGTTTCAGAATGAAAATCTCATCCATCACAAAAGCTTTCTCATAAATATCTTGTTCCAACTGGGGTGACCCGTTCCAACCATTGCTTGTTACGACCGAGATGGACCGTTTGTAGCAGCAGTGCCCAAGTCGCAAGTTCAAGAAGCCAGTTCAAGTCCTCTAATCTAGCAGGATGGACTGCAGTGGGTTTGGGGTGTATGTTCAAACAATCTTTTGCACGATCACGCGGCCCAACAAAACCCTTAGGTGTGGTAAGGTTGGTAAGTAACGTGGGCTGTGCAAGCCATGTCATTTCACAGAGATGGCTGAATTTGACGATACAAAGCACATAATTACACAACTTCGTCTCGACTAGTTCCACTGATTGTTTACCATTCTACTAACTCTCTCGTCTTCCAAGGCATCTATCGTCTTGTGCAGGTATCTCTTGTGACAGAAGACTCATACCACAGTCAGACCAAAGACTAGTGAGGTAAGCGGAATTGTGACGACTCAAAATAAATTAATTGCGACCTCATGCGGACTGTAATAGATGAAGTTGTTGCGTCCGTATTGTAGAGAAAATCGTCTCAACGAAATTACTGTAAAGAAATGCTAAAGATGCGATGGCAAGAATTCTCACAGCCGAGCACTCGCCTCGGTTACGAAGCAGTGATGCTCATTTCGTACCTGAACCTACCGTATCTCAGTCTCGACGCGCTTCTGAGTCATATCAATGGGGAAGTTTACATGAAAACTCGAAATTTGAATTGACACTATGATAAAATATAATAAAATCCATTATGAACAATTTATCGTGAACTTATGCCGGCCTTGAACTGCAAGGCGCTCCACAAAGCACCAGCACTATCGGGACCAGTCAACGCAGCTCAAAAAAACCTTCAGAAACATGAATGGCTTGTCACTAGTGCAATCAATTCAGCGTTAAAAAGTTAGGCATATTTTTGTGCCAAAGAAACATCATCACTGTGAACAAAACTGTACTTTTGTAAGACAGCTGGTCAATCTCACGTCAGCCCGCTAACTTTCAGCCTGCTCCAATCCATTCTAGGGCTGGCGTAACAAGGGCGCCTCAAATGCAATGTCTCTGATTGGACCATGCTCAAACCCTCGCGCTCATCCAGCCGCCCTGATTAGCTTGGAAACTCACCAGGCATTTTTGAAGGTGTCGCTCGAGCTCCCCTTTCCAATCGAGAGTGAGACATCTGCACATTGCAAGCTCTCAACACCATCACGATGGCCTCTGTCGCTGAGGGAAGCACTGCTTTTAGCGGTGGCAACGCTACCAGCCAAGGCTTCGTCGCAGAACTCATCGCTGGCAGATCTACCACTGTCCTCATTTTCGCGACCGTTGTTGTAGCCAGCAGCATCGTTCTGCCGCTCCTGAACAAGCTCCTTACCCCGCAAATCGACCCCAAGGAACCACCTCTCCTCAAGCCAACCATTCCTTTCATCGGTCACATTATTGGCATCATTCGCCATCAGGCTGACTATCACCGAATTGTTCAGTGCGTCAAAAACTAATTGGCATTCACGCGCGCCCAGCTTCAGCCGCTTACTATTGCAGCAATGCCAACCCGTCCTACACCATCGCAACGCTTCCCATGCTTAATGGGAAGATATATGCTGTCTACGATCCGTACCTTGTCCAGGCCCTCTTGAAAAACAAAGTCGCCTCTTTTGAGCCATTCACCATAGAATTTGCTCAAAAGATATTCGATCTTAGTGAAGAGGCATTCAACAAGATCCTCAATACTCCAAATCTGATTGGCGAATTTACCGACGCCATCCACGCAAGCTTTCAGACCGACATGCTTCACAAGATGAACGTGCAATTCCTGAGCGCAATTGTTTCAACAACAGGTGCCATCAGCGATGGTACCTACAGCCCAAATGCTTATAACCCGGGCAAAGAAACAATTCTAGATCAAGGAATCAAGGTCGAGAATCTGTTTCTGTGGATTCGTCAGGTCATGAGTCTTGCTACGACACGCTCGCTTTATGGAGACCATGACCCTTTCAATGATGATCCTACTCTAATTGACCCTATTTGGTAGGCTACTTTCTATCACTGGTGATCTGTATTTTAATCGTTGCTTTTTGGAATTACTTTAGGTTGTTTGAAGAGGCTGTTCCTTCTCTCATGATGCTGCCCTTTCCATCCATCACCATGTCCGAGGCATTTCAGGCTCGAGCGAAACTCCAGGCCGTTATGGGAAAGTACTATAGCGGTGAGTACGAAATCACTGATCCCAAAACGGGGCAGATTACGTTCAACCGAGCGCGTGTTCTGCGCAAACACGGCTTCACCCCCGAGGAGATTGGTCAAATGGAAATATTTTTGGCAATCGCGGCAACAACGAATGCAGTGCCGACGTTGTACTGGCTTCTGCTCTATGTCTGCGCCAAACCAGACTTGGTGGCCAAGCTCCGCGACGAGATTGAGGGTGCGATAACGATTTCCAACGACGGGGCTCGCGGACGCACCGTCACATTTGACGTTGCCGACTTTGAAGAGAAAACCCCGCTTCTTGTCAGCTGTTTCCGAGAAACGATGCGCCTCAAGAATCACTCCATCAGCATGCGCCGTGCCATGTCGGACATGGTCATCAACGGAGCAGACGGACAATCCTATCTGCTCAAGAAAGGAACAGACCTCCAACTGCCCGTTGGAGTCGCCCACGGCAGCGCATCCATCTGGGGGGATGACGTGTCCGAATTCATCCCAGACCGATTTGTAACACCGTTGCCGACCGGTGGACAAGATCGAGCGACAGAGGCAGACCGGAGGAAGAAAATGTCCTTCATTCCTTTTGGTGGTGGTCGACACTTTTGCCCGGGAAGAAACTTTGCATTTTTCGAAATAATGTCATTCATTTCCGTTCTGCTGCTCAGCTTCGATATTGAGCCGGTAGGAATGGCCTTCTCCGACATGAAAATGCGACCGCCGTTGCTGTCAAGCGGGACCGCCAAGCCGGTCAACAAGGGTTCCGGCCTTGGTGCCAAGATTTTGAGACGGAAGGGTTGGGAGGGTGTACAGTGGGATTTCAAGTGATGAAAGGGCAACGAGAAACATGAGGATTCGTTGGCATGGGGGACATAATGACCGTTCATAAATCTGATCGAAGCAATTCCCTCCCAACTATTCAGATTTTCTCCAGCGAATTTCTGAATCAATACATTACCGGTCTCTGAGTTCCAAAATGGCTAACCCAGGTGCTGGTGATCACCTACTTCACAATAGCGGCATTTGACATCTTTATTCTGATTACCTCGAAAGTTTTTAGGGTACTTGATGCACCCGACGATGAGTCCTGATCTTTCGGGCCCTGGTGTCATGAGAGTTTCTGCGCGAAGAAGCATCTCGGTTTCTCAGCTTAATTCAGATCCAATCACCAAAACAGTGGAAGCTCAGCATCAAGCCATGTATAATCACATCATACCTTGGTGTTGAATTTGTTTGACTCATCAATAGCCAGCATTAGGACGTGCATAATCATGAAAGGAATGGCTTAGTCATCATCTCACGTTTCTCCATCCCCCAAAATAGCACATAAATCTGCACCAAACTTATCACTTGCGCCCTGACGTTACAAAATGGTAACTAAGCCAGAAATACAGTTAAATATTAAACATTTCAGAGTTGTTATGCAAAAAGATGTCACTGTGGGTTTCTCGACAATTTTGTTAGGTCAGCAATCGAACACCATACCCAGTGATAAAATCACTAAAATAAAACTGATACAAGATAAAACAAAACCGAAAAGGATGCCGAATCTAAAATAACAAATAAATCTCTACCATGCGTCCTTAGCTTTATGACATATGCCAGGTTAGTTATTGTGACTATTGGTTTGCCCAATTGGACTCTTCAACCGCACGGTTTTAAGTTTCGCCCAAGGTTTTGTCAACTCCATGTCTAAAGCATAGATAGGAAATCTTCCGCGGACCAAGTCATTCAACTCTAATTTCAATAGCGAAGCTGAGGGTTGTATGGCTGAACCAGTAGAAATAAAGATAACAAAACTTGACACCTTTACCGACAAGATAAGGGTGATACATTCTCAGATCAAAGACAAAGGTCAATCGGCAATATAAACTATCACTTGACAGCTAGTGGTCTAAGAAATCGATTACATGGTTTGCATAACATCTTCATTATGCGACTTCAACAACTGGTAAGGAAATGGTCCAATCTAGCCGCAGCAAGCTAGACATTACCCTATAGGGGCACCAGACGGTACACGTGTACAGGAACAAAGAGTGGCGTTTGGGCCAAGGCAAGTGAGTGCGCGTTTCAAAATGAATGTCGCGAGCTGACTGCTGCAACTCCAGCACGTGGCGGTGAACTGCAAACCCCAGGATGATTATCATGCAGTAGCGCTGCTGCACTTCTGAGATTTTCTGGGATGGGCAACTCCGCTCCAAGCGACGAAAGCGGAATGATGGCCTGTTGGGGTCACGCATTGAGCTTTCGCAGTGGCCCACCCGCGGGAACCGGCTGGTGGGCGTGGCGGCCAAGCCAAGAGCTCGTTTGCGTCACCCCGACTGTGTAACATGTGGCAGAACCCTTGGACACGCTTGGCGAGTTTCTGGGGAAAAAAGTCTTGGTCCCCCAAAAAGCCGGGGCGGGCGAGGCACGGCACGTCTCTCCTGGATCAAGCAGGATCCGACCCGAGGCCGCGCCGTGGTAACGCCCCATGATGCTGCTGCTATCAGCCCTGCTCCATAATGGCAAGATAACGATACGTCATGAAGAGAGTCGATGCTTGTTGTACGCGACTCATGCGGAGAACAAGGTTTTGGCACCATTCCCGACTATCGCCCCATGGAAGCGGAATCGTCTCCAATCTAATTACCACTATTCCGAAACAGGCCTAAACCACGTACCGGGGGGGCCTTTCAGCGGGACAGGATCATCGTGTTGCCCCCCCCCTGCGCGTGCCCATAACTAAGTGCCCCTGATCGCTTGGACGGTTTTTTTTTTCTGGTAACGAGCGACCGTCGGCCTCTTCGCTCGCCCGTGCCCTTTTTCCTCCCCTCTTCCGGCCCTTCCCTGGCGCAAGCGCACTGCTTAACCGTTGAAAAACTGGCTTCAGCAGCGCACACAACGCAATGTGGACGACGCGCCGGCGAGAATGAACTACATGGACGCAGACAGCGTTGGCGACAAGGAAAATGGCGTCCGGACCTGGGACATGTCGACGACCAGGTCAGCGTCGACTCGGTCTCGGCCTGTCGATTGGGTTGACGGATTCCGACGTGCCGAGAGACGTCCCCTCAATACTCCCCCCAGTAGCGGCTACCAGCAGACCCCTCCTCCCTTCATGCCGGCCCCCCACGGAGATCACTACTATGATTTGAATGCCGCCACTGTCAAGACGGCCAACACGGCTCTCGCGAGGGAGCTCAAGGGCCGTCACTTGCAGATGATTGCTTTTGGCGGAGCCATTGGTGCGTTCATTCCTTCCTGTCCTCATTTCCGTCACCACCACCCAGGTCGCAATGCCATGCATGAACGGCACCCGCCTGCATATACACACACACACACATCATTCGTCACGACTTATACACGTTTGCTGACCAATTGCAACAGGAACCGGACTCTTTGTTGCTTCTGGTGCCTCGCTCCACACAGGCGGGCCTGCCACGCTCTTCATCGCTTTCTTCACCATTGGCATCTCGCAGTACTGCACCATGCAGTCGCTTGGCGAACTATGTGTGCTGTTTCCTGTCGCCGGCTCATTTTCGCTCTTTTCTACTAGATTTCTCGACCCCTCGTGGGGGTTTGCCATGGGTTGGAAGTCAGTATACCTAGCTTTGCGACCTTGTCGGAGTCTTCGTCTTGTCCGAACTAACACACGCACCCTGATAGCTACTGTCTGCAATGGCTCTTCGTCTTGCCCATGGAAATTATTTCTGCAGCGTATACGATATCATACTGGAACGACCAAATTAGCAAGTCCATATTTGTCGCTTGCTTCCTTACTCTAATCATAATTGTCAACCTCTTCGGCATCAAGGCCTATGGAGAGGCCGAGTTTGTATTCTCCATCATCAAAGTAACAGCCGTTGTTGGCTTCATGTGAGTTGCCGCCGTCCTAGACAACCTATCATTGCATGCCTGCACGCGGCACTAACAACAACAACTAGCCTGCTTGGAACTATTATTAATATCGGTGGCCACCCAGAGGGTGGGTATATTGGCTGGCAGTACTGGCACAACCCTGGTGCATTTAACAATGGCTTCAAGGGCTTCTGCACAGTCTTGGTCACCTCATGCGCTGCGTTTGCCGGAACTGAACTCATTGGATTAGCCGCGGCCGAGACGGCCAACCCCCGAAAATCCCTACCAACCGCCATGAAACAGGTCTTTTGGCGTGTAACACTCTTCTACTGCGCCTCGCTCCTCTTGGTTGGAGTTCTGGTCCCCTACAACGACCGCCGACTTCTAGGTTCCAAATACAGCTCAGACGCCCTCGTGAGCCCCTTTGTCATTGCCATCGAAACTGCTGGCATCAGCGTCTTGCCTAGCATCA
Source organism: Calonectria pseudoreteaudii (assembly GCA_001879505.1). Lineage (NCBI taxonomy): Eukaryota > Fungi > Ascomycota > Sordariomycetes > Hypocreales > Nectriaceae > Calonectria > Calonectria pseudoreteaudii. The sequence continues at coordinate 57,100 of KV875305.1, forward strand.
TGAATTCCGTCATTCTCATTGCTGTTCTTAGCGTGGGAAACTCGTCCGTGTACGGCTCATCGCGGACTCTTCTCGCCCTCGCCGAACAAGCTCACGCGCCTCGCATATTCTCATACGTCGACAAGGAAGGCCGTCCTCTGATGGCAATTTTATTGGCATTCTGCATTGGATTCTTGGCCTTTTTGGCTGACCTCGAGGCAAACACGACCATTTTTAATTGGCTGCTCTCCATCAGTTCGTTGAGCATGCTTTTTACCTGGGGCAGCATCTGCCTCTGCCATATCCGTTTCCGAAAGGCTTGGGCATATTCAAACCACCCTCTTGAACATCTTCCCTTTCGCTCATCAGTGGGCGTTGCTGGATCCTATATCGGGCTTGCTTGTTTCGCTTTGATTCTCGTCGCCCAGGTTTGGATCGCCATTTCACCTGTCGAGGCGTCTGATACGACCACGGGCAGGGCTCGAGCCTTCTTTCTTCGGATCATGGCCCTCCCTTTTATCTTGTGTTTTTACTTTGCCCACAAATTTTGGTACAAAACAGAACATGTTCGGATTGAGAGCATGGACATAATCACTGGTCGTCGTTATTTCCGGGCCCATCTTTACATGGAACAGGATATGGAGGAGCAGCGGAATTGGCCAACCTGGAAAAGGGTCTATCGATACCTATGTTGAGCTGGTTTGATGGGAAACATCACGGCGTTGGGGGGGGATGATAAATGGGCGTCCCATACTGTATTAGAATTCCTACACAATAGCAAGCGAATATGATTAACATGTTGAAATCTCGCAAGGCTTCCACTATACGAAAATGATGATAAAACTGTGGTGTCGTGTCATCACACTGCTTGATCTTCAGTGCTGTTCTCACTGCGCGATCGTTTGGGGCCGATCTTCGATATCCACAACAACAAATTCGCACCGGGCTTTTCGTTGCTTTTTCGCGCAGCCTCCAGGCCGCCCTTGTTGAAACCTCCCGGTAGAATCACCCAAATCAGAGCGATGAAGATGAAGAACGCCAAGCTGAAGGGATGCAGCACCCCAACGCCTCTGCTTTCGGCCAAAACACCAACAAGAAATGGGAGCACTGCGGCGCCGCCCCCTCCAAACGCCGATGCGAATCCAATAGCGCTGACATGTTGGTCGACAGGCAACAGCTTCGTCGCAACAACAATCGCGGCCGGGAACAAGGGGCCAAGAAAGAATCCGAGAAGTGTGACGAAGACGACTGCGGCAACAAAGTGTGGAACCAACCAGTAGAGGAGCTCCAGCACCACCGCGAGGGACAGGTAGATGGAGATGGCAAGCTTCTCGCCCAAGCGGCCCGTGACAAAGCCCAGGCAGGCGCGGCCGAGCGTTATCCCCAGCCAGAACAGCGTAACCGTGAGACCGGCAAGAAACTTGTCCGCATGCCGCACCCTGAGCATGAATGTCACAATCCAACCTCCCAGGCTCACCTCCACTCCAACATATCCCAGCAGCAAGACCGAAATGAGCCAGGTAATGGGGAGCTTGAGGACAGCCCGCGTGGTTACACGGGCATTTTCGGTTTCTGGGCTATGGAGACGCGCGCGGTAGGCTGCTCCGGTGGCTTGCCAGAAGGCCCACATGCCAGAGGTGAACTCCAGAACGGATAGCCCAATCAAAATGTAGAAGAAGGTGTACCACTCGAGATTCGCCTTTGTAACCATTGCCGATGCGATCAGGGGACTAATCGTCGCACCGAGGCCGTACACCGCCTGGATGATGCTCAGCAGCTCGTTGGCATGGTCCATGTTTCCTATCCAGGCGTTGTACGCGCTATCTGCGAGGCAATTGCCGAAAGACGCAATTAACAGGGCAATTGGGAGGACAGGAAACGGAGGGTGAAACACCAGAATGATGTAGCCAACCAATCGAGAAAGCGGTGCAAGAAATGCAACGCCTCGTTGACCCATTGTGTAGTGGATACGGTTGTTGGACATGGCGGCAATCATGCTGCCGACGAAAGAAACGATAAATACGGTGGATATAGTCGTGTAGTTGAGATTATAGTATATCTCCATCTAAGATCTTGTTAGTGGCGCTTCGGTCTCGTGAGGTCGGACATACGTATGGGATAAGAGCCTAGAAATGGTCAGTAAATGCAATTCGAAAACGGGTTTGTCAGTACTTACTCCGAGACATGCATCATGCATCCCCTGAACAAAGAGGGAAATATTCGTGACACCATATCGGTACGTGTTGACTCTAGGCTCATTCCATTTATCCAACTGATGTGTAGATCCATCCTCAGGAGTAGACGATGTCTGAGTAATTTGTATCTCCGGCTCTACTTTTCCATCATCCGGACAGTTTTGAGGCTGTTCCTGCGGTTTGTTGACACCACCTGGGGGATAATCAAGACTAGCCATTAGTGTGTTAGATATCGAAGCTTAGGAAATGGCAATGGCGCTGGATTCAGCTGTTGTCTATGAGATCTAACAACTTGGGCTTGGAGTGGAGTGGAACGGTGAATTGATTGTACACTGTTTGCTAGTTTGCAAGGAAAGAGATGACATTGATCTGCTTGACTATGTTCCGTGCTGAATATATTCTTCTCGCAATTGGAAAGATCTCTCGGGGAAATTCCTGTACTAGATACCTCCGGCTCACTCTCTCAAAACCTGATATGTTTGTTTTTTTCAGGATGGGGCTGATCCTAGCTTTTGTGTCCTATGAGAATCGAGCGTAGAAATTCTGTTAGGTAAATCAGCCAATGAGTGCTGGAAGAGGCGGTGAAATATAGTCACTTGACCAATTCGTCATTGGAAAAGTACGCCGAATGATTCCCCGCATGGTGTAGCTCAGGTTATTGATGACCGAGTAAATTTCCGACTGGTCGCGTGAGATCGCTCTCCACCCGCGCTACTGCATCTCCATGGATTGTAAATGCAACGGTACTCGAAGCACGGTTTACAGATATGAAGTGCTAGATGTCTGGGGGTTTTTCACGCCAGGACTGCTTGATGGCGCATCAGCCATGGCTTTAAATTTAGGCCTCCATGCCTATTTTATGCATAACTTAGTTCGGCGCATGCCTCACTTCTCCATCACCAAATTGACGCGTGTCCGCCATCATTTATAGAATGCCTCTACAATTTGGCCTGAAATTCCGATGTAGGAGCCAAAATAGTGATCAGTGTCGCTTGCGGCAAAGGGTATTGAAGCAGCACTTGCCGTCCAAGCTCGATGCAATAGCCTTCACAATTGTCAATCCCAGGAATAGATTTGCGAATGTGTCAACTGTGAAAGACAAATTATCTCATATGAAAAAATAAAATCTTGGCGCTATACCCCGCGATTGTACTACGGCGTTTTCGGAGAATGATTTAAATCAGATATACTAAATATAGAACGACTTAAGATAATCTGCCTGATACTTAGTGAACTTAGTTCTTAGATTTTTAGTCCTCATGGGTGTCACATTGTTGGTCAAGTGTCTGTGTGATATTAGACAAGCCCCCTACTATACTTGCTTGCCTTAACCTAGACCGCTAGTTGGCCATTGAATGGCAGCGTTATCACCAACGGCCGAGTCTTATTACTGTGATCAAGTGCAAGGCTACGCAGAAAATTTATTGCTTGTGGAATTAAAAGTGAACTGTTCAAAACCTCTGTGGAGGGAGTAATTAAGAGAACATTTCAAGGTACCTCACCACAAGTCCAACCCTAGAGTCAGCTTACATAATATGTCTTGTCATATGCGGACGCTATTCCCGCGGATCTGCGTAGGTTTTAGCAAAGTCCCGCGCATCAACTCGGGCGCAAACCAGAATGCATTGGTGTTCCCTCTATGTGCGAAGAGATAGACCAAAGGTGAGAGACTATATCTATTCTGCGACCAATTGGCGTTAGTTAAAGACTCATGCAGGTTGATAAAATGCCTCTCTTTCAGATTGTTTATCACGAATTGTGGGACTGCCGTCTCGATTCTGCCGTGAACAAGGGCTAGGTCTACGTCAGCGCGCCAGCATGTTGCAAATGAGTGCGGGGGAAAGCGATGGAATCTCCCGGAGGCCCGCTTGATAAGTAAGTGCTTTGAGGCACCGTGGTCCATTTTGGTTGTGCTACTCGATTCTTTCTTCCACTCATATGCCGAATACCCGGAGGTCAATCAAAACCGGGGGTCAAGGTTCGGATATGGAGCCCGCTAATAAACGGGCGCACCCTGGCAATGCCGCAAGTGCTCACTGCACGTGTAATCAGCTTTATCATTATTGGACCGAAGGAGACAGCCGACCCTGATGAAGGCATGCGCGTATTACGGAAAGGCGACCGAGAGACTGCAGCTGGGCGATGGACGTGTTGCACTTGTCGCTGCTGCGCGGGCGCCTTACTGAGTGAAACATTAATATAAATAAAATTTTAGCGCCCTGTGCATCCCTTCCTTTAATTTTGCCCCAAGCTTGCTTGATCGCTCGCCGTCAAAACTCGCGACCAAGGTTGCTTGCTGCTTGCTGCTGTCGTTGGTGCTGGTTGAGAGTCTGGTTCATTTCCCTCTCCGTGACGTTGCTACGCAGGATTCCCAAGATGAAGTCCGGCTCTGCGTCTGTTTTTTTGGGCGCGCTGCTGGCCTCCAAGTCGGTCGCCATTCCTGCGCCCGTAGTCGATGAACTGTACCCCTACACGGGTCCCGATGTACCGGTCGGCGACTGGGTCGACGACACCATCAATGGCAACGGAAAGGGATTCGAGCGCCTCACTGAAGCGCCTGCAGTGAAACCTGCGTCCAGCAAGCCCACCAACAATATCAATGTCATTTCTCTTTCCTACACGGCAAATGGCATTAATATCCACTACCAGACGCCTTTTGGCCTGGGACAGGCTCCCTCTATTAGCTGGGGCACCACCACTTCTCGCTTGACCAACAAGGCGACCGGAAGCAGCACCACGTACGTATCTTCTGCCAATATGCCTTGGTTCGATGACGCGAGGGAATGCGGAATTCAATTTAAATCAACACAGTTTCATTTCGCGTGTAAATGACAAACACAGTGGCTGACCTGGATTTATAGCTATGACCGGACGCCGCCCTGCTCTGCTGTGACCAATGTCACTCAGTGCAGCCAGCATTTCCACGACGTACATCTCAGCAACTTGAAGGCAGGAAAGACTTACTACTACAAAATCGCTGCGGCAAATGGCACTACGGCGTCTGATGTTCTCAGCTTCAAAACCGCCCCCGCGGCTGGCGATAGCGGCGAGTTCTCGGTCGCTGTTCTCAATGACATGGGATACACCAACGCCGCCGGAAGCTACACCCAGCTGAACAAGCTTGTGAAGGACGGCGCTGCCTTTGCTTGGCATGGTGGTGATTTGAGCTACGCCGACGATTGGTATCTTGGTATTATTCCTTGCGACAGCAGCAACGAAGTTTGCTACAACGGCACATCCTCAACAATGCCCGGCGGCGTTGTCAGCGAGGACTACAAGAAGCCCTTGCCCGATGGAGAGGTTGCCAACCAGGGCAGCCCCAGAGGTGGAGACATGAGTGTCTTGTACGAAACCAACTGGGACATTTGGCAGCAGTGGATCAACACCATCACCACCAAGATTCCCTACATGGTATTGCCTGGAAACCACGAGGCCGCCTGTGCTGGTGCTTCCAACCAGATCTTGACTGCTTACCTGAACGAGAACAAGCCCAACACCAGCGCTTCCGAGTCTAACGTCAACTACTACAGCTGCCCTCCTTCTCAGAGGTGAGACATATTGCGTCAATCATGCTGCGGAACGAGAGACCTAACATATGCCAGGAACTTCACTGCTTACCAGAACCGATTCCACATGGCCGGAGAGGAGAGCAACGGTGTTGGAAACTTTTGGTACTCTTTCGACTACGGTCTGGCCCACTTTGTCTCCATCAACACCGAAACCGACTACGCCAACAGCCCCGAGGCACCCTTCGCCATGGATCTCTCCGGAAACGAGGTCCACCCTCTTGCCAACGAGACATATGTCCGAGACAGCGGCCCCTTTGGTACCGTCGGAAACTACAGCGACACTAAGACCTACCAGCAGTACCACTGGCTTGCCAAGGATCTCGCCAGCGTCGACCGCAAGAAGACTCCGTGGCTCATTGTTGGAGGCCACCGCCCCATGTACAGCTCCCAGGTCGACGATTACCAGGCTTACATGCGAGATGCCTTTGAGAGCCTCTTGCTCAAGTACGAGGTCGATCTCTACATTTCTGGGTGAGTCGCTTTCTGCTGCACTTGCTGTAGCAGGAACATATCACGCTAACAATTTATTGACAGCCACATTCACTGGTACGAGCGCATGACGCCCATGGCCAGAAACGGCACCATCGACACCGCTTCCATGGTCAACAACAACACCTACGTTACCAACCCCGGCGTCTCCATGACCCATATTGTGAACGGTGCGGCTGGCAACATTCAGAGCCACAGCGAGCTGGGCACCGACCCGCTCCTGAACATTAGCCAGGTCCTTGATGCTGAGAACTTTGGAGTGGCCAAGTTGACTGTTCACAGCGCCAAGAAGCTCTCGTGGAAGTACATCCACGGAGAGACTGGTGTTGTTGGCGATGAACTGACACTTCTGAAGAACTAATGCTCAGATGAATGAAATGACAGTTTTCTGTAGTTAGTGTTCGAGTATATACATAAATAAAAGTGTTCCGCTGTATCATGCGAGGTTATTGTGTGCAAAGCAGTTTCATGATTTCCGTGAGCAGGTGGGTGCATCCTCAAATTGATTCAGGTCGGACCTCGCTCAATTCGTTATCATTGCCCGAGATATGTGATCTGGCGCATTAGGAGACATCTGAAACTCTTGCTGGAGAAAGGTCTTATAAAGGGTGGAGTGGTTCTTGGGGTAAATTCAATTCGTGCTGGGAATGTTGACTGCTCCCATGCGGCATCGAGATTCGGGAATTCGGCCCAGAGGAATTAACTTTTCTGCTCCTCAATCTTGCCGAATCTAGCTAGATGATCATGGGGTAGGGTCCAATCATCGAATTGATAGATGCAGAGTTTGTGTGCAATTCCTCGGCCAAATCCGCTCGGCCCGTATCTCAGCCGCTTGCCCCATCCTCAGGCGGGGCCTTCCTCCAATGGCCTAGCCTTCATGCCCCATACTTTCCTTGCCCGTCATGAGAGACAGATGAAGAAATGAGTTGGACTTGAAGGAGAAAATAAAATCCCACTTCAAGATTCGCTCGACTTTCCGATGATAGCTAGCTGCGGGGTGTCTGGAGATCGACTAGCAACAACTCAAATGTCCAACTCGGTTAGAGTGTGGCATATTGTCGCAAAATATGTTTTGTAGTGACCTATTGTAGAAGGTAATGATAGACTGGGATAAATTCTACCTCCATAAACTTCTTTTGGTTCTAAGCCCTGTGGATTGCATTCCTTCTTCTGTCTATCGAATCGTTGTGTTCGCAAAGGATACTTATGTCACCTGCTAGGTTAGCGGTAACCTCCATGCGCGATTGTGGATGGCTTACCCTCGAATCACTTGCCGCCTGAATTCCAAAATGTGTTTATTTGGTTTTTGCATCCCTGACTCTTGGACGCATGACCCGCTACAGCAGTGTGTCCTTAATGAAGACGCATCCAACTGGCATTTTAATAGTGACATGTGTAAGAAAATAATCGGGCAAGAAGCCATTATTCAACATGGTGGTGATATTCTGTCACGGGGTCAGTGGGTACGTCAATGTCTCGCCGTTGGAGATTAATCGCATCAAAATCAGGCACGCCCCTTCCGTGCCGAATCTAGGTTCAAATAAATGGACCTGACATGAGTTTTGACGATGAGAAGAATGAAACCTTACCAGAATAACAGTGCTTTCTTTTTCTTCCCAAATAGTGGCGTGTTTCATTGGCTGACTGCTTTAGGTTCGTGCTGCACTTTCCCCCGCAGTGTGGAATAACGCTGCATTCGAGGCTTGACGCCGGAATTGGATTGTTTTTGGGCACTCTAGAAAGTATAAGATGTCGACATGGTCCCGCTGGAGAGATAAGCAACCATTCCTGCAGCAAACTACCAGTTCAGTCAACATCTTTAAACAAAAGACCATCCACCAATAATATGAAAATGGCGCTCAACCGCTCTTCCTGGGAAGCTCAACTCGATCGCCGAGTTGGTCTTTTGAAATTCTGCTTGGAGACAAAGAATGAGAGCCTCCTCAATGCTCTCATCGTCCAGAAGTTTTCTGACGAGAGTCACGCCACAGGCACTGGCGATGACCACAAGCCACACCAAGGGCAGAACTTTGCTCAAATTCTTTTCCAGGCAGCTAGCCAACGCATCAACATCCTCAAGGCATCGTTTGATGTCGAACTGAGCGAGTTTGGCAAGAGAGCGAACCCCGATGACGAGGAAGTGTACGACAAGTTGATGAAAAAGCTCACCGAGTCCACCACAGAAGAGCAAAAGGTTGAGCTGGACGGCCTAAAGAATGAGGTGAAGAGACACATTCGCGAAGTGCCCAAGGAGGACCTCGAGGCCGCGCAAGAGCTTTCCGAGATTCTCGTTGACAGCTTCGCCAACTTCTGCATGGCGCAGGTTATGGTGTTGGAGAACCTCCTGGTTGCCCTACCCGTGCACTTCAAGCGAATTATGAGGAAGTCGTTCGAGAAGAACGCGACAGCATCCAAGGCCACCAAAGATCTCATGAAGAGTGTCACGGGAGTCCATGGAGAGCCCCGAGGACCACCTCGCTACAATCTTCCCGGGGTTTCTCCTAAGACTGATCGTCTTTGTATCAGGAAGACTGAAAATGGGTGGGAGATTTCTGAGATGCCGCAATAGATTTTCAATTGCATTGGCATTGGCGTCTATGTAGTGTTACTGTGGGGATGCATTCCGTCGGCTGGGTGGGTGACGCTGTCGGATTCATGTACTAAAAAAAAGAAAAAGAGGAGGATGACTAAGAATCTCATCCTTCCTGCGCGAATAAATTGCAAAAATCAGAGCAACTCTGGACGGATGGCGGGGTTATAATTATTGTCCGATATTTGCCGTGATACTTCTCGTGGCAGCCTAAAATTGATATCGATTTGCTCTATGATCTTCGCCAATCGGCCCTGGATAACTCGTTGTGTAGGTATGGCTGATGTTAACTCGGTCCACAACTCTGCGGCTGCACCGTTCATAACCAATAGCATAAACACGGACAATCGGGTCAAAACTCTGTGTCCATCCTGTGATGGCATTCTCTCTTGGATCAGAAGTCCTGGCAAGCAAGAAGACGAAGATAAAAAGTTGCCATTTCAACCGAGCTTTGAAGCCATTCGAGCCTCAGCAAGGTCTTGCCCGCTTTGCGCTTTTGTTCTCGATGAGGTCTCCCGACAAAAGACGGTCCAGGCTGGTTGGAATGGTGACAAAGGTGACGAATCGTTCAAGTATACCGTTCATATTCGTGCCGAGCGAGACCTGCGGCGAGGTGTATTCAGGATTTGCTGGCGAGAGGAGCCCTTGTATCCGAGCCCGTATCTTGGAAATTCCGAATACTACTATATATCCAATTCTAGAGGTAGGTCAAACTGAATGCCGGATGAAATAGAACAAATAATCTTATGGATCAAAGTTCTAACCATTTTTGTATCATTGCAGATAAGGTTGAGAAAATCACTTGGCAACAAGAAAAATTGACCTTTGAGTCTCGACTGAAGACAGTATTGGAATGGTTATCAGACTGCAAGAAAAATCATCCTCTTTGCACAGAGCGGAAAGCGGATTTACCGGGCAGGTTATTGGATTTGGCGGCTGTAGAGTCTTCTCAAAAAGTCAAACTCGTTGAATCTCGGACCTTGGGCACAGCCCCGATTCAATATGCTACTCTCAGTCACTGCTGGGGTCCCCCAACGTCCAAACCGCCTCTTCGGACCGTAGGGTCTAATCTTGCGAATCATTTCGATGGAATTCCGCTGGATAACCTAACGCTCAACTTTCGCGACGCTGTACTGACAAGTTGCAAACTTGGGCTTCGATATATATGGATAGATTCCCTTTGTATCATCCAAGATAGCAAAGCCGACTGGGAGATTGAGGCTAGCAAGATGGCGGACATTTATCGTGGAAGCTACATCAATATTGCAGCAGCAGCAGCGCAGGATGCCCATGGGGGATTCATCGGGCAAAGTTCTTTGCCAAAGCCGGAGGCACGGTTCAAAGCTATTCAACACCTCGCCGCAACTCCGACAAGTGCAAACCCGACCGGCTATGCCAAAGAAACTCTGCTGATACAGCGGGATTTTGGGGCCGAGGAACATCGTCAGCTTTCGGATGAAATTTACCCATATTTTGGAAGAGGCTGGGTTCTGCAGGAGCTGGCACTGTCGCCACGGACGGTGCTCTTTCCGAAGGGCCAGATGTTCTGGCAGTGCCGCCATCGCTTCGGCTCTGAAGATGACACGGTCTGGTCGGACCAGTTCCGCAGCATAGCAAACGGTGGCCAGAGCGTGAGCGGTTTCGACCTTGGCTCACCGCTGGCGGCGCTGAAGACTTGGAACTTGTGGCTGGAGTCGTATTCGCAGCGCCGTCTAACATACGCCTCCGACGTTGCTCCTGCCATCGCAGGCCTTGTTCATTTCTTTGGAAAAGAGACAAAACAGGCCCCAGTCCTTGGTTTATGGAAGGAAACTTTGGGACTTGATTTGGGATGGAGTCTCACCTATCGGCATGAGAATAAGCCCCCGCCAAAGAAGTTCCGAAGCGGGCAGTTTCCATCGTGGTCCTGGCTGTCAGTGCTCCCGCAGCCCGATCTCGCAGCGGAGTTGTTTCCGTCAGCGCCTTACAAGCAGAATGTGGTTTCGCTGCGAGTCGAAAAATGGGAGGAGAAATGGGAGGGCTCTGCATATACTTCGAAATTGAAAAGCTCGATGCTGGTCATTTCTTCAATGATCCGGGATGCGATTGTGTATATTCCCTCTAATGGACAGTGGAGAGGCAGCAGTTTCATTATAAAGAGCCCAGGAACGCCCAGCTGGAGTGGTCATTTTTCAAGCGACTATCTCTTTGACCCCGGTTCAAAACTGGATGTCAAAGTGGTCCAATTGTATCAAAATCAGTACAAAAACGCGTCAAGTCAGTCCGCAGGAGCTGTGCTGGATCAATTTCTAGTCTTGAGAAGGAGCGCAGATGCCTCAGATTCATTTTATCGTATTGGAGTCGGAAGCGTGCATACTGAGGTTGAGGAAGGAATAGTTCTAGGCCAACATTGCGAGCGACATTTTAGGAATAGTGAAAGGGGCTGTGTGAAAATGGTCTAAGAGGACCTAGAGGTTCGTTTACTTGAAGAGGATTTTCTTTGTCCATGGTTTTATTTGCTGTATAGCCTTGGTGTCGTGGGCTGTATTTCTACTATGAAGCTTCCGCTTTCCTAACCCAAAATGAACGAAGTGAATTAAATTCAATAGGAGCACACATAATCATTATGGATTCCACGTTAGTGACGCTTTGTATCTAAAGAGATTGAAACTGTCGGACATAACGAATGGCGGGGCTGATTTTTGACTTTGGAGAAAATGTAAAGTCCGAGAGCGCCGCGTCGCGCCGGTTAAATGTTGGCGACAGCGCCGAAGCATGATTCTTAACAAAGCAACCTACGATTTCCTCAGAGGAGAACGAGGCTGCTATGTCGGAATCGAATGCCTCCAGGGACAGTCCGCCGATCCGACGGCGGCGGGAACGGAAAACATTGGTCTGCCTCGAGTGCCACCGGCGGAAGCTAAAATGCGACAAGAAGCTCCCATGTAACCGGTGCGTCAAGAGGAAGCTGCCACATCAGTGCGCGTATGGGACGAAAGAAGGCGAAAATAGGACAAGCAGCCTTGCCTTGGATCCTCAGAATGTGTTGGGCGGTGGAGACCGGGATTCCGACACCATCATGTTCGACGGCTCCCCGCGGATCTCGGAGGCTCTGAACAATTACCAATCGTCGTCGGCCCAGACCCCCGCCGACGCCACGACAGTGTGGGTTATCCGCTGATTTGGTTCAATACGTGATACCGATTCATTCAGTAGGCGATCGGAAACAAGACCGAGCGATCCGCCGTCCGTCGACGGGCGCGTCGACAAGGATGCCACCGGGCAGCCGGCCCAGCACCCGAGATCCTGGCACGGCCGAAGTAGTGTCCGCTGGCTATTTCCACATGTAAGTCTCTGCCTATGGAATCGAACGCACACATCACTAATTTTTAATTTAGTTTGAAAAGATGTTCACTTACATCAATAAGGCTGGCTTTGTGCAGCCGGATGGTGAATTCGTGTCCTTTGACCAGTGCAAACAGCAGCTGTTCCAGCGACGGACTTTAGTATTCGCCGACTTGCAATCACCGCCAGCAACGCTCGCAGAAGAGATGCCTCCAAAAGAAACCGCAGACACACTCATGGACAAGTACTTTGACACTTTTGGCCAGATTTTCCCCATCTTTGACCGGCCCGCATTTGAGGCCGAGTACGCAACGTACTGGGAGTCGCCGCGGAGCGCCCCAGTTTCCACGTCCATAACGATTCTATTGGTGATAGCTATTGGCAATAGCTGCATTGACCCGTCAGAAGGCCGCTTGCCTGATGACATCATAATGAAGTGGTGGCATTTGGCGTTGTCATGGGAGGGTGTCGTCCTACATTCTACTGTGTGCGACATGGCGACACTGCAGGCATGTTGCCTGATAGGTCTCATGCAGCAAGCCTACAACTTGAATGGGTCCACTGGCTGGCGCTCATCTGCCATGTTGGTGAGAAATGCTATGACGCTGGGGCTGCATCGAGACGCCACCTTGGTCGCTGATTTGCCAGCAGGTGAGACACTGCTTCGCCAAAACTTGTGGTACACAATTCTCGAACTAGACCTACAGTCCTGCATGGATGAAGGTATGCCACCATTCCTTAGCGAAGAGGACTGGGATATCCAATTACCACACCAGAGTGAAGTATCCACCACCGATGCTCGCCTAGAAAGTCGTCTCGATGATACAAGTGCATTCCGAAACGTGCTTGTTAAGACATTACCAACACGGGTACGAATCGCAGCATTTTTGAACAAGGCTTCCTGTTCGATGGATTATGGTGAAGCTATGGACCTGAGTACCTCGCTCTGGAGCTGGGTAGAGAATTTGGCCTCATCCTACACCTCATCCAGAAAAAAGGAATCCTTTGCAGCCCATTTTGCACTCGGTTTCTCATTGACCCTTTGCCAAAGGTCTCTTTTCGCTGTGCACCTGCCATTTGCAATTTTGGGAGAGCCTAGTTACGCCTTTTCCCACAATGTTTGCTTGAACACCGCATTGGCTATGCTTGAGCGACTGGACCCGGTCTTCACACAAGCAGAAATCCCCCGGGAAAGTGGACTGACTATACTTATGCGGACTTCTGGTTCTTTATTTCGCACAGCAGCACTGCAAGCGATCCTTTTTCTGTGCCAACGCATCCAATCTGGCCTGGATCAAGCCCCGTCCTGGACATTAGTGGCACAACTAGGGGACAGAATCCAGGATGTCCTGAGGAGATATGTCAATCTTGCAAGGGAAAAGGTAAAGAGTCAGGATTTTGTTGGGAAAGCCTATCTAATCCCATACATGACTCTGGAGTGCGCAAGATTTTCGAGTTCCCCAGACGAAGACACGGACGCTCGCTGCCAGGCAGCTGCTAATCGGGTTGCAGAAAAGTGCTTTAGCCTTTTCTGTAGACGGGTTGATATCGTGTTTTAGATTTATCTTTTGTAATGCCGTTTGTAATATCCTATATCGTTGGACTCTGTATATTTTTATGGCTGGGTGGGGTGGGAATTCATGGTTACATCGTTACATAGTGTGAGCGGGGTGTGGCGATCCCGGGTCAATTAGGATCTGACTTTATTCAAGGGGTCAATAGGATAGGACGATGTATACGATGGTACTAGTGCGGATTTATATGTATAGAGAGAGGATAGTGAAAGGAGTTCCTCTGAAGTAAATTGACTGTCTTACTAAACATTGTACACCGACAAGCATGAACGTATCAACCATTGAATCTTACTTACCTAATACTTGATAAGACTTCTTGACGTCAAAAATGGACTCCAAAAGGGGAAAGAAAATGGAGCCATGATTCCATCGATTGTACGCGGAGCTACAAAAGATGACTTCCGTCTTATATGAATACATCTGCAGGATTTCCATGGCAATTGCGACGCACTTCCAACTACAGTCCCATTATCCCCCTCAATTACTACCCAGAGATTGTTAAAATCATGATAATTACATGATATTTATAATTAATTCCGCGACCGATCACTTGCATTGAAATGAATGTTTTGCATGTGCTGAACCGCGTAGGATACGAGCTGAAAAAGTATAGAACGAATCAGGACGCTGACATGCAGCAACCTATCCTGAACGGGAATGTGGCTTCTATTGGTAATCATACCATGATACAGATGTTGCTGAAAATTCCAGCAACTACTGGTAATTTTGCGCACATGAGGCCAATTTCCCTGAACAAAGCCAGATATGAGGGATCGCGAAAGGAATTGCATGTTTCAGCAATTCAGAGACGATCCCAAATTATATTTTAGCAACGAAGAAGTGGACTTTCACGTGGCCAACACTTCATAATGGCCCTCATCAAGCAACAAATGCGGGGTAGTACCCCGATGATGACTGCAGATCATGTTGTGGGCAAACCGTTTCTGGTGTTTGTTGCCACTTCGCTTAATCCTGATGATTACGTGGCTGCAAGCTTGGCCGCCCTTTTCGGGAATGTGCTCATGAAAAATATCGCGTGGTTGAAAAGCACAAGGCCGACGAACAGTGGACTGAACAATCTCAGTCGCTATGATGATCAAATACCTCCCTGGCACGCTCTCAACATCAAACTCTCCACACCATCGGCCGAAAGCGGCTTCGTATCATGGATAGATCCGGACATAATAATGGGCCACACCAGGCGACCAATTCGGTCAGGCGATTGACCCCTCACCAATATTACGGTTGCATTTGGTGGGGGGATACTACCACAGTGGTATATAAATACTAGCTAGGTACATTCTGGACATCCTCTGGGCTGAATCCTTCTCTCGATCGATTCATCAAGTAAAGCAACATTTACTTTATTCACAATGTCTGACTTTGAGGCAACAAAGCTCAGAGACCCGTTCATCTTTGTCAAAGCGGATGATTTCTATCGTGACATTGATCAATACCCTGGCAGAGTGAAACAGCCAGCTACCATCTCCTATCAAGCAAGTGATCAATTATTGGAAGATGGCAACAAGAATCCTGCTTGTAGTCACGGCGGGATCTTCCGTTTTAATGATGGCTCTTTACTCTTGATTCAATTCATGAGACCAAGAGTATGGAGAGTCCGTTTCGATCCCAAGAATAACAAAGGGTCCGATTTTACAGACTACAATAGGTAAACGAGTAATCACTCAATAGAGTACTGATGATTGGACGTTTGCATAACTCACAATTTACAGCCGGACTATCATTCAAGATACCCTGACTCTTCTCATCGCCACCCTTGATGCCGCTGAAGGAATCAACTGGGCTGTCGAAATAATCGAAGACCCAAGGTACTACATCCTGCAGTCTGTCCGAGACCAAAACACACCCCAGCGCAAGGTAGAGCTCCAAATCTGGATTCAACGGGATCCATTTCAAATCACCGCCGTTCGGGTCTTGGAAAACCAAGCTCCCGCGGAGAAGCTTCCAGAGATTCAGAGCTTTGAGTCCGAGACTATCGAGAAGCTGAGCCTGACGACAACCAAGGGCGCCGAAGCAGCCATTGTTTGGAAGACTAAGCCGAGAGGCTTACAATACAATGACTATGCGACGGTACTCGCCATTGAAAAGTCTGTCACGGCTGACTTTATGGGCTTCGGTGAACAAGGAGGCAATAGCATCTTCAAGACCAAGACATACATGAACTACTTCAGTAAGCCTCAACTATCAACTCGAGAAACATGAAGCTGATATGTCTGCTTATAGATTTCGACAATATGAAGTATCAGAATGTCTACGGACAGGGACCACTTGACAGTAGAGAGCCTCTTTATCACTCTGAGCCCTTCTGGGTTGAGGTGGATTCACACCCCGGATACAAATCTCAAGTTGCGACATTCATCGACAACTACTCTCATATTTGCGTTGATGTGGGAATGAAGGATCCAAACTGTATTCGTGTTGCCACTAGATTCAACAGTTTCCACTCCATTATGGTCGCTGGAGACAGCATGCAAGAGCTGATCCAACTCTACACCTCCATCGTCGGAAAGCCTCAACTCAAGCCGCGCTATGTGCTGGGTTATCACCAAGGCTGCTATGGATATGACACCCAAGATCTGGTTCTGGAATCCATCCAGGAGTATCGCAAGTGTGGTATTCCAATTGATGGAATGCACATAGATGTCGATATGCAAGACGACTATCGCACCTTTACCATCGACAAAAGAGATGGCCATTTTCCCGACCCGGGTTCCATGTTCCAGAAACTGAGAGAGCAAGGCGTCAAATGCTCCACAAACATCACCCCGTATATCAACTGCATGCCTTCTGACAGTTACCAGACTCTCAACGAGGGACTTCAGAATGGGTATTTCATCGCAGACAAGCGTGACATTGATCCTTCGGCCCCTCAGCCGTACCAACAACGGTACATGGAATGGGGCGGCGGTAACCAGTACTTTAGGGTCCCGATTTCGGACAGGCCTTACTACTTTGAACCAGATCAGTATGACTTTGGCGCCATATTCAACAGCGGTCAACCCTTCCACGGTGGCGTCGACTATGGCTGGGGGAACGGACATCCAGGCCACTATCCTAACCTCAACAACCCAAATGTTCGCAGGTGGTGGGGAAAGCAATACCAATACCTCTTTGAATGCGGTTTGGACTTTGTCTGGCAGGATATGACTTCTCCATGCATTTCGGAATCATATGGAGACATGAAATCGTGAGTCGACATCGGAGTATGTATGATGATCAGCATTGGCTAATAACTGGTGTAGCTTGCCTTTCAGACTCTTGCTCGATTCGGATGGTTGGTCGGGCGACCCCAACCTTGAGAAACAGAAGAAGGCTATTGAAATATGGTCGCTTTTTAGCTACAATCTCCACAAAGCTACCTACCATGGTCTCAACCGCCTTCACGAAATCAGCCCACAGCTGCAGTGGAGAGAAAACCGTCGCAACTTTATTATCGGAAGAGGCAGTTTTATTGGAAGCCATCGCTACGCCGGTCTCTGGACTGGAGATAATTCATCCACCTGGGAGTTCCTTGATATCTCAGTCGCTCAGGTTCTGTCCCTTGGCATGTCTGGAATCACCATTTCTGGCCAAGATGTTGGTGGCTTCGAGTTCATACCAAATGAGAGAGATTTCGCAAACCCTGAGCTTATTATCCGATGGTATTGCGCCTACTCTCTTCTGCCATGGTTCAGGTAAGAAATAAAAACCCAATGTGTCGCACCTTGACTAATATCTGCCAGAAACCACTACACCAAGTATCGCAACTGGATTGATGGCCCAAGACAGGGCCAGATGAGAAAGGATGGCAAGCAGTTCCAGGAGCCGTACGCCTATCAAGAGCATTATGAGCAGAACCAAGGACAGTACCAAGGAAGGGAAGCCATGGTTTACCGCGCTGTTCTCCCGATCTGCCGTTATCAAATCCGTCTTCGATACAGTCTGATGCAGCTCCTTTACGATGCAATGTTTGAAAACATGCTTACAGGATTGCCTATTGCGAGAGCGATGGTGAGTACATGTTTTGAAGTGCTCAATAGCTTTATGACCTAACCCAAAATGAAATTGACAGGTGATCACGGATGACTTTGATAGAACCTTGTTCTCGGCAGATGTGAGTTTTGATCCGTTTCATGGGCGAATTCCTGCTTACCACATTTCCACTTTTAGAACCAACGATTCACCCGAAGCCAGTACATGGTCCGCAATGACTTGCTGGTAGCGCCTGCGCTGCTTCCCGAGAGTCAACGTCAAACGAGAAAGCTCTACCTCCCATTCCCAGATGACTGGTATCCTATGAACTTGCGACCAGATGAGCCCCTTGGCAGCGCATTGAGCACAATTGCGGAAGGCGGTAGCCACATTGAATATGATTGCCGCATTAGCGACCAAGATTCCCAGCTCCCGTACATCACACCCATGTACATCCGCGAAGGTGATTATTTCATTGCCAATTGTCTGAGGTCCTGCTAATGTTTTGAATAAAACAGGTGCTATTATCCCGAAGATTGAAGTCCGAGACTATGTCCCAGATCCGTCGCTCCCGAAGCAGGACCCTAACCCTATTACATTGCACGTGTATCCCGGCAAGAACAACGTAAGTATCGCGGGCGATTCTCGCATGAAAGAAAGAAGAAGGGAAAAAAACCTGACACCTCTTAGTCTTACAGCATGTATCTGGATGATGGAATCTCTCGGGACAGCGCCCCTACAGTGCGCAGTCAGAACCCAGATTTCGGGGCACTGCCTGGTAGCGGACAAACAGTGACTGGCGACCCCAAGGCTGGAGACAAGTATTGCCACGTACTAATCGAGCAGGTGAGTCAACATTCCAACAATGATTAAGTTTATTTGAATGTGAATTGACATTGGACGGTCTAGAAAACCAACAAATTTGCTACGGACAACGAGCCCGTCGCCACGAAACGCCTTCTGACAATCAGGGCTCCCTGGAACGGCTATGGAGACTTGTCAGAGATTGTAGGACAAGAATACAAGATTGTATTCTGGCACGACCTGACCGCCATCATCAGCTCTGTGCAGGTCTCGGCCTCAAAGAACATCTCGCACGATACAAATTTTGACTCTCGCGCGACCATCGTGACGTTGCCGGTTGCTGACGCCCACACTGAACACGGCGTCACTATTGAGCTTGTTCACAACAGCTCCATTTGATCGGCAAAAAGAAGAAAATGCCAACGAAAAAAGGGGCCTGTTAGGAATAGTGAGATCAAATTGTATCTTCGTGTTCTCGGGATATTGGACATTCATCCCGCATCTAAAAGTGTTTAATTGCTTGGTTTCAATGCAAAGTTTTTCGCGAGCTCAGATTGCCAACATTCTATCGAATGGAAATAATAATGCAATTCTATGGACCGTTTTTGTTTGTTTATTATTGTTTGTTTTTGTGATTAATTGCCCACCTATAACAAAGGCGGGGAAATCCAATGCGGTGAAACGTGCATTTTTGTGGGCTCTCATAAGCATCCCGAAACCTACATGCTCGTGTTTCTGCGTGACCGCCCAAATTTCATTTCGTCTTCATGGATTACCACTGTAAAATGTTTGATTGCAGCCGCCTCATTCCCGAGAAATTCGAGGGTTGGGCCTTGAAAAATAAGCATGCACGAGGCCACAGGCTGGCCATGATGTCATGCCGTCCAAAGATTGAACTCTCACAGACGTTCTGGAAGCGCAATGGGTATCCTGGCGGGCGAGTCAAACGAGGCATTTGTCTAGGCTCGTTCAGTAGAGCTTCCAAAAAACCTAATGGCTGACCATGCCGAAATGAGAGGGGATACGCCTTGCAGCTGCCGTGATCTTAACTGTATTTGTTATCGATCAGCGGCTCACTCGGTGACAAAGATCCCTGATGGCGGGGGGGTTCCTCTGGTCTGCTCCTTGTTTCCATCCCCAGCAGCCAGGACTGGGGTGGACCAAGGCATAGATTTTCCGGTCCCCCTTGTCTCATGTTTAGGGCCGTTGCCTCAAGTTTCCATGGCTGGGGAGCAAAAACAAAGGCTGGTCCAGATGGTATTTTCTACTTTGCAAGCATCGATTGTGTGCAATAATTCGGAAATGGAGAACCTAATTCCTGCTTCATTTTTTGTATTTTTGTTTTGATTATTTTATCCATTTCACTCATCGTATTTTTCAGCCCAATTGATCGGTGGTGCACGTCCGGGATAAGTTGGGACGATTCACTCGGCAGGGCCCAATTAAGGTGTGTTTGATTGCGCCCGTCTCAAGTAGAGCCACCCCTGACCAGGGACCGTGCTCACTCGGTCACACCTCCAATTTAATCCGTCATGCGTATGTGACCAAGTATATAAGATTTGGCTAGACGTCATTGCATTGATTCGATTACCCCTCGACTGCGATCCAAATTCCCTCGTTGTTTTCCCAAGACCTCACCGTGTTTCTACAACATTCACAACAACAACACAAAACAACCATCCCGCCAAAATGCAAATCATCTCCCTCTTCAGCCTCCTCTCCGTCGCTGGTCTGGCCTTGGCCACTCCCGTCCAGACTCTGCCAAACGATGCATGCTGTTGCTGCAGCATGAAGACGTGGGAAATCGTCTGCAACCCAATGACCGCCCAGCAAGACTGCATGTGCATCGATGTTAAGTGCCCCGACGATGCCCCCGTGGTCTACAAGAACGGCACTGCGGTCTCCTCTTGATGGAAAATTACGCACAACACGAAAACTTCGCAAAACACATGTTGATTACGGATGGGGATGGATTAGCTGCCTGAGCCGCCGCTGACTTGGAGCTGTTGACTCCTCGCACTGCCATTGGCCATGAGAAGCTGGCTTCTCTCTATTGGGGCCAGCCATTGAGAATTACATTCGCCTTGGTCGAGACGCGGCGATATTTTGTACTATGACTTTTGACGAATAACAACATGACGCGTGGTTCTTGGCTGGAAAAGGACCATGTGTGATTGTTACGAGGCACAACTTTCCGCATTTGCGATTCTTGCATTGTATATATTTTATTGTACATTGTACCAAAATAGCGCGTTGATCAAATACTGGTTGGGAAATTCAAAACCAAACTAGCCCTCAACTTTTCTCCCCTGTGCCTTTATTATCAACGTGAAAGCCATAATGTCCGCTCACCCTATGCCGAAGAGTTCTCGTGATGCAGGTTCCGGGATTACGAGTGGGCCCCGTTCAGATCGAGCGCCAACTGCGGACATTTCTGTCCGGGCTTCAGTGAAAAGGCGTGCTATATAGACGTGTTATACGAACCGCAGGTAAAACGCAGCATGAGTTTCCAGGCCGAGCGCGGGGTAAGAGCAAGTGTTGATTGGCCTATGCGCTTCTATGCGCATTGAAACAAAGGAAGCAGTGATGTCATGGCACATTTTTCTTCACAACACAGCCAACTAGTCCGAGCACCTAAAGCTCGAGACCAGCTCTTGGTAACAATGTATCACGAGAGAGCGGGAGTGAAAATGTAAAGATAAGAGCTGAAGTAGTATTGTTCGGGGTACGGAGACTCCGGATACTCAAGCTAAGCTAGGTACGCAACACTTTCCAAAAATCCTTTTTTTTTCAACAGGAACCAAGTCCTCGCAGCAGAAGGAGAAGAAGAAGAAGAAGAAGAAGAAGAAGAAGAAGAAGAAGAAGAAGAAGAAGAAGAGAAAAAAGGTATAAAATGGGATTGGAGTCGTCAACCGTAGCCGATTGCTTCTCCACCAGTCAAGAATCGAACGTTTTGAGCATGGTTATGCTCGGTCGAAATGCCAACTTGGTCCTCAAAGTAGGATGCCAAGCGCCGAAACAGTCGCTTAGTTGTGGGTGTTGAGGCACAGAACACCCTGGCCAGCAACAGGGATGAAGCAGCAGTTGGCAACCTTGGCCTTGGCGCTGCAAACAGACTTGTGCTGGGCGTTGGTGGGGGGAGCGCCAGGAGCTATTAGGTTATCGTTATTAGCATCTCATTAATTGATTCGATTTATTGGCCGAGGCTGGAGTGTTGCTTACCATACTCGCAGTCGAGGCTGAGAGCGCCGAGGACGTTGACAGAGCAGCACAGCGGGCTGCTGTAAAGGCCGGGAGGGCAGGCACCAGTGAACTGGCGGGCCTCAAGGACCTGGGCATCACGAGCAATGAGCTCGTTGACGGGGTGCTCCATCTCCATCATGGGGTTGGCGGCGACGAGGCCGGCGAAGAAGATGCTGACAATGGTGGAGAACTGCATTTTGATGGTTGGTGGTGGTGGTTGGTTGGTTGGTTGTGGAAGTGAAGTAGTTGAGTGTTAGAGTGGTGAAGTTGTTGTTGTTGTAGTGTGAATTGATTGTTGGATGAGGATGATGATTTCGAAAGCAATGGGGGAAGATAGATCCCTTATTTATAGAGAAGATTCTCACGATGAATGTCGAATGCAGGGCTGTCTGGTTGCTGTTTTCCTGTGACGAAGTGTGATAAGCACAATGTCTCGTAGTGCTGTCGCCTCCTATTCTCGCAAAGCGCTGCGCATCTCGTCACATAGGACCGAAAGCTCCTTTCCGTGCGCCCTGTCTTTTTCACTCAGTTGTAGTGAGACATGCCGTTCGGGAGACTGGGACCTCGGGCATCTCAGCCCAACCCGACTTCCGAAACTTTTCGCAAACGAGACTTGTTCTTGGGCCGAAATGTTTTAAATCTCTCTCGCCTTTAATCCTAAAGTTTCCCAACCAACTTGAACAGGTAAATCGATGGGTTGCAAAGCAGCCGACCGCAGCTCACTTTAAAACGTCTAGACCATGACCATGAAGTTACTTTTTTTTTCCAATTATATCAAAAGAGAACAAAAGGCTTTAAGAGCCTGCCCTGAATTACAGTTATCGATGAGTCTGTTCTGCTCTGGCTATCTTGGAAGCCCAACTCCAGACAGTTTTGCAGGTTGGTTGGAAGTTGAAAAAGATTGGCACAATGTCGGGCATCCCGAAACAACCATCATCACACTCATTTACATTGCTCCATGAGAGTAAAGTTCGTATCTTCAAGATGGCCCGCACGGATCAAATGCAGCATTTTGTTCCAGATGTTGTGAGATGCCCCTGATCATCGGGCCTATTAGATCCCGTGTTCCAGACAAGTCTGGGGCCGTTGCTTTTTCCCGGCTCATGACGTCCACGACATTTCTCAGCCTAGAACAATCATGAGAGTTTACGCTAGAATCTTTTTCTTCTATTGCAATTAATTCGTCTTTTGCCTTGGAAGTTGGTCATAATTCTGTACTTTTGAACCCTGAGACTCACAGGCCCAAGTATACTTTGTAATCAAGGCCAGAATTATGCTCTTCTCCATTCCATCACTGATTGTTTTCCTGCACTCGCATCATGACATGATTCATTAGTGCGACAAGCCCCGTTGAAATTTGGAATAGTGGAACTCCGAATAAGTTGTCCCCTACTTCAGCCCATTCACCGACTTTCCTCTCCCTCTGCAAATTGGGCTGAGCGGAGCCAAGCGGCATAGAAATGAGGCGAGTTGTTCACGAGACTGACTTTTGATGGTGATGAAGTTAGTTGCCGGATCAATCACATGGACTGGTAATGCTCTCTCCATCTCGTCACATTCCACTATGTGCCTCCTGACCCAGCGAATCTGAACTCGTACCTTGTAGGTGCCCTTGAGCCTCAAGCATCACAGGCATGAAGATATCCATTCAATGAATACCACTATACCTAGTTATGCCGTTGGAAAAAGCCATTGGTGTGGTTATTGCACAGAGGATGGAATGGAAACTAATGATTATGTTGGCATTTTATCATGGATATATTGTAAGCGGATGCTGGGCCCCTGAGCCTCATGTCTGCCGTGTTGGAGATCACGTCAAATATTTTGGGCAGTGCTCTTGGGAGGGGGGGGGGGGGGGG
>KV875305.1:80774-117748 GCA_001879505.1 Calonectria pseudoreteaudii
CGAGAGAGAGAAAATACTAAGTGTAACAAGAGGAATCAAGCACATGACTACCATACCACCTTTGCAGGAATTTAGATGTGACCTAAATTTAACTGTGATAACCTTGAACTCGCGTGCTCTGGCACGGATTCCTTCTGAAGGCTAAGCTCTCTACACTGTAATTTACGAATGCTAGAATATTCTGCATCCCTACCCTGTACTTTTTAACAATCACTGGCTTACTAGTATCACTATCTCAGTGGAAAGGTGGTTGCGACTGGGTTCAGCTCACATCTACGACTCGGTTCTGTTCTGCCGGGCTGTTCAACTTCTTGCCATTAATTTTACTTAAGCTCAACCGCGTCCTTGAAATGGAAAAGCAAGCCTCTTCATGGGTCGGACCCCTATCACGACCACTGTAGCAAGGGATAAAATTGACAAGAGATTTATTTACGGTAAGGCTGCGGTCAATCATGTGAGTACTGATTTAAGCGGGCAAAAATATCCGGGACAGCAAGCCGAGGAACGCCACATGACTCACTTCGATTCGAATGTGTGGCGGCCGAGAACGCTTTGCTTTTTGCCTTACTGGAGACAGAATCTATCACGGGTATATTTATAAAACTTGTTTCGCCCGGAACAATCTCCTTGAGCAAAAACAGGGGGTTGGATACCAGCAAGAAGATAATGGTGCGGGACACACCGAGGCTTGTATTCAAAAGTAAACATGTAAACAAGATTAATCTTAACGAATTATCTCAGCGCATAGAAATCCGATCAAAAGTTTAAGATAATTCCATAATGCAGTTTGCCATGCCTTGAAAAGATTTAGGCTGATATGAGAAGAACATTGAGGCCATGTCAAATATAATACGCGAGTCTAGTTACAATTATTACCACCAACTAAATGCTTTCGATATTCCATCACCAATGGTATGTGCCACGTCGACCACGGTGTCTTCCACCTTGCCCCCGAAGTCGGTAACAAATTCATCCGTCTTCCGAGCGGTGTCGTCGACAAAGTTGCCCACATCCCTCACAACCTCTCCTCCAAAGTTGACTGCATCGTTGACAGTCTCTGTTACCTTGTTAGCACCCTCTTCGATGGTGTCACCAACATCTTTGACGAATTCTTCTCCTGCGTGGACAACATCCTCCGCCGCGTGTTCCACCGTATCCACGGCATCTCCCACTACCTCTATTGTGTCATCCAATACCTGTTGGCCCACCCTAGTGGCTTCACCAAATACCTTTTTGGTACTCCTCCCCACTTCATCAACTAGTTCTTCGCCGCCCTCAACGAATTCGTCAAACCCACGCTTCAATGTGTTGCCTAGACCATCTGCCGCGTCCTTTATCGCCTTGTCTGCAGCGCTCAATCCGTCGTCGATCAGTCTGGAAGCGTCCTCGACACCCTTCTCAATATTCTCTTTGGTCTTGTCAATGGCCTTGAAGGCGTCGTTTATAATGTTGATCACTTTTTGACCGAATGAATTGTCTTCCTTTTCTCTGATGAACGGCCTTGAATTGGGCCAGTCGAGAGCATACCCAGCCTCTCCAGAAACGGAAATTGTTTCTGTAGCGGGATTGTTATCCCCGTGGACATGCCCGTCACCATTGGCCTTGATGCCTTCCTTGCAGAGCGCAGCACGAAGGGTCTTTTGTTGTTCACCATTTCGTCCCGACCACCAACTCTTCACGATGTTGAACATGGTCTCTTGAATAAAAGTCGGCTTTTTAGCGAGAGCAAATGCCGGATGGTGAAGAATCTCCAAAATGGAATTGATCTTGGATTCGATCACTTTGTCGTCATCAGAATCCCAACATTCAACAACGCGCTGAGTCGTCCAATTTGTTGTTGCAGTAGCGACTCGGCCTAGCAGTAATGTCAGCAGTCCGCCTCTAGCCATCATTTGTCATCTGTAGTCCATATTATCTACAAATGGGGATTCTATAGACTCACCAGCAATTGGGTTCAGGTAGTTGCTGAAATGGTCTTTGGCGAGGATCTGAAAGTCCGGATATCAGCATTCTCCCAATCTCGAAAAGGAATAGTTCAAGACTTACCGAATGGCTGGGGTCCGATGCATCTGAGTCTTTGTCAAAAATATTCACGTATGTGTGACTTGCGCGGTCAGCTTGTTCGATGGCCTCCTTCCCTTCCTTGATAGCCTCTCTGGCTGTATTGACTGCCGTTTCCGTGATGATAGCGAGGGCAGCATAGGTTAGCTCGTCAATAGCATCGCCAATAGCCTCAATCGCATCCTTGATGAGTGGGACGGCCAATTTATCTTTGTTCTCGATCCAAAATCTTTTGACCTTGCCATGGAAGGAAAAAATGGGCTCCACCAATTCCCAAAGACCGCTAGTAATGCCCGATGCATCAACCTGTGCTGGCTTTGAGTCCCCGCTACCCTTGACGGAATTCAAGATATTTTCAAAATCTTTCTTTATACCGCCTACACCTGGGAGTAGTACAAGAAACTGGAGAGCTGAAGAAATCTGTGCGGCAATTTTCTCAAATCTTTCTCTTGAACCGACCCCAAGTTTCTGTTTCCAGCATTGTAAGCATATGAGTTGTAACAAAAAAAAAAAAAAAAGAAAAACACCAAGGTCTTTCAACTTACCGAATTCAAGCCCAGCAAACTTTTGCTGCGAAGGGACGCCTTGTCATCGACTTCTCCGATGATGCTCTGGTAGACATCAAGAGATCCAAAAGTTCCGGTCACGAGAGGTGGCACTAGCTTTTTCGTGCCGGGAACTTCACACCTGCACTTGTCGCCAACGAATGCAAATACATCTTCCACTCCGATGGCCTGCAGAGCAAGTTCGACATAGTTGCTGTGTGCGGAAAAGTCTTCGAGGGTATGCAGTAAAGCGCCCAAGTGGATAAAGGCCTCCTGTTTATCGCTCTCATTACCCTTTCGACCGGATCGTCCCTTTTCAATACACTCTTTTAGCTGCTGTCGAAGGTAACCGGCAGAAGTAGTGATGCCAATAGTTTCATTCGCAATATAATTCTTCATTCCGGTTTTAGGATCAATAGCAAGTTCTTGGGACAGAGTTAATAGTTGCTGTGCCATCTTTTAGGGAATAAAGCTTACCCTTGTCTTCTACCTGTAGACGTAGTCGCGAGTCGAGTTCCGCTATGTCGGAATTGGGAATGGGTTTCCGAATTGGCTTGCCATTGACTATCTCGGTTTCTACAGCGTATCCCTTGAATAAAAGAAATCAGCATGAGGTTTGTTCAGGCTCTAAGTACCAGAATTTCCCACCTTTGGGTTATCTGAAATAACGTTGTTAGCTAAGATAGGACGACTGCGGGGCGGGGTACATACCGATGTGCTCTTCTGGTTTGTAGCAGCCGAGTCGGCTTTTTGTGATGTTAAACTCATCGGTTGTTAAGCCGAATTCCATGAAGCCAAGGATAGAAATCTGCCAGTTGATTAGCTGGGTAAACCCGCAACAGAAATCGCCAGGCCATACAATTGCCCTAAGTGTAGCCTCGTTCATCTTGCGCAGCATCATAATATCGATAGCTTGACTATAGTCTCTGAGCCAATTGCCAAAGTAAACTTGCAAGATTTCAAGCTTGGTAAAACCATAACTTGTGATGAAGCTGACTGGTAAATACTTCAAGACCTCGCCAATGTCGCCATGCTTCCAGACGCGTTCATCAAATTGATTCTTGTTGGGTATATTACCCGCACCAAATGCGTGTGCTGGTTTGGAGAGAAAGATCAATACAAGGGCAAACGCCAACAAGGTTGACGACTTGCTAAGGTTTAGTGCCATGGTGAATAGGCAAACTGCTCCAACAGGTCAAAGAGTGAGAAAACCAGAAGGCTGTGATGGAGAAAGAGCTTGGACCGGAGTGCTGATGGGAAGAGCATCGATTTATACAAGTTATGTTCAATAGTGGCATACGCGCCCATCACAGTTCCTGAAACCGGGAGGGTGGACTCGCGCGATTGCCGCCGATTTCTTTTCGCGTGAGGGAATGGTGAACTGGGGGGTAAACGCCATGAGGCTGAGCTTGGTCAATATTCCGATCGATTACGAAACTGAACTATTGAATCTCAAGAATCTAGAACTGGTCACCCGACATGGGATCTAACGCATTTAGCTATAAGGCTGACTGCATTTTGCCTCTCGGATCCTCCGATGCACATGCACAACAGGAGCTGGAGCTGCAACTTTCAGCATCTGGACGCAGGGCATAGCTACAGAGCGGGCTGCACCATACTCCTTCAAGGAAGTTTACCGGGCCGCGTGGCCCCAATGCAGCCAGCCACAAAGCCAATCCACCGACGGCGCAAGCTTAGAACGGGAAACTATTGATTTTGCACCACTCACGGTGGGTTCTGCCCTGGACTAGTGATGCGCGGATCCACCCAAGCTTCAGCCTGGATCACCGGGGTCGGAAACCAATTCAGCGGCTCTTGATTTTACGTCAAGATAGCAAGTGGACAATGCCCTCATGTGACGCCTGTGACTCTAGATTTCAACCCCTGCAAGGAACGGCGGCAGCCAAGTACCCGCTCGAAATTCCCTCACCTACCAATAAGCAGCCCGCCGTGACGGACTTGTTGTGCAACTGGGGGGGTATGTTCTATCCCAGGGTACCCAGGTTACCCAGTTGGTTTTTGTCTCCGGATCCTACGGCTTTTCCCACATGCGATAACTCCAATCTTGGTGTTCGACTTTGAAAGTATTCATTCATGAGACTTGTTGGTGATAAATTGCGATAATCGGAGACAGCAAGCAGTTAGAGCCTAGAAAGAGCTCTCTCTTTGGCCATCTCTTGGTACTTATCGGCCGTTTTTTCCCTTATCCTTTTCCCCCAAATGATCAATGGCACATGCAGGAACCCCATGGCTGTCGCCCAAACTCCCATGACGATGGACATATTCTGCACACCCTGCGTGTCCATCCATGGAACAAGCGCAAAGGAAATGGCAATGCTAAAGACATTACGCAAAAAGGCTACTCCAATGAAAGCCTCACCAGTGATCTAAGAAAGGTTAGGCAAAATGACAACCGCAGTCTCGCACCAGCACCTACCTCTTGGTAACTGTCTATCAAGACACAGAGCGCAACGTCACTAAGGCCACCCAGGCCGAAGCCAAATATGGCACTGCCTATGCTTGGATATATCCAGTGCATGCCCTGCCGAGGTCAGAGTTTGTAAGGAGAAATCCCGTGCAGAAATATGCGTACCTTGGATATGGTTACTCCAAACATGATGAACCCACCGCCCATACACAGGGCAGGAAAATGATTCCAGTGCAGTCTCTGCTCGGGTTCATAATAGCCATAGTTCCTCCTGGCAAACCACATGACAGTTCGGTCAGTCAAGGCTCCGTAGACAGAGCCCAAAATGCACCCGATAAAGACACCCAAACTAAGGTTTCCAACACCGACGGTGCCATAGTTATACGGAGGTTGCGTGAAGACAACAGAGACGAGTGATGCTTGGACGGAAATCCAACAAAGGGCAAATGCATATGTGCATGCCGTGTACATTACAGCCGGGAAGCGAAAGAGGATGAGGACAGAATTGCAGATAATTCGCCACATGCTTTCGTCGGTCTTTGTAACGAACCGCAATCTCTGTCGCCAGGTGAGCAGTGGAATATCCGAACTGACGCGGACTGGTTCAGAGTGAGACATGTTTGGCGAAATGGGCGCGCTCTGCTCCATGTCCGAATCTTTCTTGCATCTGGATGCAGGTCGATCCTGATCGGTAACTCGGGCCTCTATACGCGGAATATACTTGCTTTCTTCAAAGAAGAGGCAGAAGTATACCAAGAGCACAGCTTCGACGGCAAATGTGACCCAATAGCAAAGCCTCCAGTTGCCATCAGCTGCCATGTAGCCGGCAATAATCGAGCTTAGAAAACTCTTGGTTGAGTTAGTGGTGAATGCTCCAGCACCAAGGTCTCTTCCAAAAACTCACTCCGATCATAACCATGATCATGTACACGCCATTGGCTGCTCCTCGATGATGGACAAAGAAGAGATCTGCTATCTTGGCAATGTCAGTAACAGCCGATGTGTCAACATTTGGGTTGCCCTACCGTCATTTCAACAATTGTCTCATTGGTGGCGCTGGCCAGGCCGAAAATCAGTTGAGAGATGTATAATTCGGGAAGAGTCTTCATGCAAGCTGACCAAACTGCCGTGGCGAGAAGGACTGCTGTGGATATGATGTAGACGGATCGGCGGCCGTATTTTACGGCCGGGGGGATAAATAGCAAACATCCTACTGCTGTGCCGGCGTAGTTGAGCGCTTTTGCGGTGTTGAGTTGATTATAGGTCCATCCGAATTCGGGGATCCAAAGGACCCAAAATACAACAGGGAGGGATGTCCTCATAAAACCTTAGCATGCGTGACGAGCAGGGGGACGAAGGGTTGAAGTACTGGGTAAAGATAATTGCTGTAACAGCAAGGATAGGAATAAAGTTCATCAACTTTCTCGATCGACTCCAGTTCTGCAGATGGATAGTTAGCCAATTGGGCCAATGTCAATGATTTGATGGCTTACCAGAGGGTCATTGGGATCGTCAGATGGGGTCGGTTGCAGAACCAGCTCTGGTGTTTCAAGAGGCCCATCCTCTTTGACCATTAGTAATTAGCACTTTCCAAAGATGGTCGCTCCCTGTACATACCACTGATGAGCAACACGGTGCCCGGAGGCTGGCTGAAGGCCGGAGGGGGGCGCTCAATGCGACGCGTCATTGCCACGATGGTAACGCGTTGAGAATGAACAAATGATTCGAGGCCAGAAAAACAAATGATGGCTTTGCTTTCCTTGCTATTCTCACCATTTGGCAAATTCCAGGTCTTAAGTATGCGAGCAGCGTCGCCTTCGCCACTTGCTATCCATCCAGATCGGTCCTTGATAGGAACAGAGGTTGGGGGCGTTGTCAACGACGGCTCCGCCTACTAAATATAGTTTAGCGTTATCGCCGTCTGGTCGCTATTTCTGCATTGATGCTCCCCTGTAAGATCCAATTTAGCGCGGGCTGCATCGTATTGTAACAGTGACCAGCACGCGGGGTAAGCGGGTGCAAGATAGAACCGTAAATATTAGCGTCAAAGCACCGTGACCCTGGGGAACCAATGTGGTTAAATTGCTCCGGAGGTGCGGAAATGGTGTGACAGGGGTTCTGGGCACATGGTAGATGGTGCGGTGTTTAAGGAATAACGGGCATTTTCGTCATTTCAAGTTATTTTGACGCAGGCGTTGCGTAGGCACCAAGCTAATCTGCAGGTACTTATTTATATATTCCCAATCCAATTGCAATGATAATTGGCACCAGCCAAGCAGCTCATCTTCCTACATATACATCCTCGACTGGAATTCCGGGAAAGTTTGTTAAACGCCAGCAATCTATAATGGCCGCGCCTTCAAAGGACTGCAGAGCTCCAATAGCCACAATACCATTCATCCAATTGTATGGCCCGTCACCTGCGGCCTCAAATGTGATGTGCGTAAAGTACTCAACCTGATCTTGCGAGTACGGTGCATCTACAGAATCTTCGTAATCAAATTCCACGCCAGGGCCTGGCCTGAACAGACCGCGAGCCTGGACATAGATGTGATGTCCATCCGATGTTTTGATGGCATACCGTGCGTCCAGCTTGTAATAGATCTGCGGCGGTCAACCTAAGCGCAATCAACGAGGGAAGAAAACCAACCTTCTTTGAGTGAACTCTTTCGGCCCAATCAGCTCCACTGTTTTCCACCACTAAATGATGTACGGTCAGCCAGTCTGCAAAGTGTGAGGGCACATGATGGGACGGACCAATGCCTTCTATGCCTGGACCTCGGACGGTTCCGGATTGAATGTGTCCAATGGAGCGAGTAACGCCGGTTCCCTGAATATTTTCAAGGTCGTATCCATCTGTCGGGTGCATTTTGGCGACAAGACGATAGACAAACTCCAACGATGGTGCTCTCATCGAAGGCACATTGGGAAACAAGTCGTTTCCGGGACTGCTCTGTCCTGCTTGTTGAACCATTATGTCGAATGGTAAGAATCAAATGTTTTTTTGACGACAAGTAATCTATTATACGATGCACTCCCTGAAGATGTACCGCTACATACTGATATAAGTAGGTGAAATCAGCTCAGCATGTCAACATCCGTCAGCCCCATGCTTGCTTTCGACATCTGCCGGTCAACCCTTGTCGTGTGGGGTCAGGATAGTTCACAGCGCGGCACCGCATAACAAATTGGGTTTAGGTGGTTTCTCAACGCCGGCCTTGCTACTTTCAGAATGTCCATGCGCGCGGGTACAAGGCAAACCGGCACATCAAGGAGTCGTAACTGTGCCCTAGTGATGCGCGGGCCCTGCTGAGATAATCGCGGGTATTTATTTTCGTCTTTCCTTTGCCATTCTGCAGTACTATCGTGGCTCCTACCCCCCACTAACTTATCAAGATGGCTCAGAGCACAAGACCCGTCGTTCGAATGCGACCATTGAAACTTGGTAAGTTGAGCACCCAATTTGTAACATGAAGCAAAACTTGGGTTTCTGACTTGGCTTTTCAAGACTACAAGTCTCTATCCGTTGCTGCGCAAACTCTTAGCCTCTCATTTGCATCCGATCCTTTGATTTGCTGGTTGAAGAAAAACCCGACTGGCCCAGGATGGGAAGCATTGCATCCTGGTACGCAAACATGGCAAGAGGCACGAATCCGTAACTATGCCGTGGAAGGAATTGGTATGGAAGCCATAGCTGAGGGGGAAAGCACAAAGAGCGTGGGACTATGCCATCTCTTCCCGCCAAAACCACCTGTTCGATGGATTAATCCTTTATGGTGGCCTGCATATTTCAGAGTGCTCTGTGATCAGTATTGGGCAAAACCTACTGAACCATTGGCAAACGAAGAGGTATGATGATATCCAAAGAAAGGCCAGAGGGCAATTGCTAACTCTTTTCCAAACTAAAGCGCATTGAAACCATGATGAATGTCCACGAAGACACTAGCAAATTCATGAAACAGCAATACCCACCCAACTCCCTTTACTATCTCGAGATTGTGGCTGTAAGGCCCGATGCGCAAGGGTTGGGAGTTGGCGGCGCTATTATGGAGTGGGTCGTGGAGCAATTGGTAGATTCGCCATGCTATCTGGAGTGCACAAACGTGAAGAACGTACCATTCTATGAAAAGTATGGATTTAGGCTTGTGGAAGAAAGGAAGCTGTGTGACAAGGACGATCCAAGTTATTCCACCATATTTTATTACATGGTTAGAGACAAAGGAGCCAAAGCAAGTAGCTGCAAGTAAGGGAATATGAGAGGAGATAGTAATCGCTCTGGGCGACAATCACTATCTGAATATCTACGTTCTTGCTTTATTCCTTTTTTAAACCAAAGAAGATGAATAGTGAAATATTTGCACAAATATATCGAGACTAGATTCCCGCAATTTATTGCATGTGCCTACAAGACTCCACGAAGCGAACCCCCATGCCAACTGAACTTGAACCGACCAACCCTGCTTCGCCATGTGGAAGTATTACAGCAGAGACAATACTCTTTTTACAGTAAAGATGGCAAAGGAGAGAATTTTAACAGGATTGGATTTTAAGTAGAACTATTACGTTGAACATATATTTCAGGAGACTTGGACGTTTATATAGGACTCTTGCCTTGCATTTCCATAGATATCTGTGAAAAGAACAGGTAACCGAGCATCTGCTGCAGCCAGACTCACTTACTCTCCCCTCGAGCCCGACTACTCTCGCTCCACATAACCCGCCTCATCGGCCTTCCACTCAAACGTGCCCATGCGATGTCGCTTGCCCGAAATGTAATCCACCGCCAGCGTAAATTCCTCGTAGATACCCATGTCCATTATTTTCTGCATTCGCGAGTACTTTCGTACCTCTTCATCCTCGCTCTCCGTCACCACTTGGCACTTTTCATTGGGTCCGTATCGCATCCAGCGCTTGCCCTCTGAAATGCGAGGCCAAGGATCTTTTCCGTATGCAAAGTCGATGAAGTGATTAGCCATTGACCTTGCCAGCTCGCGCTGACCTGGAGTCAGTTTTTCGTCAAAGTTGAGAAACAGGTACAACAGGTCAATGGCGTGGTACGCCAGCCCCTTGAGAATGCTCTCGTGCGTGCAGACTTGGTCAAAGTGAGAGCCAAATGTTTGCGGGATCTGGGACTTGTGCACCGCAACCCAGTTGTGGGCTTTAAAGGTCGCATCTCCAGCCATTTCTTCCATGCGAGCCACGAATTGGGCTTTCGGAAGATCTGGTGTGACGTGGTAAAGCTCAAGTATGATATCAGCCCCGCCTTCGCCAATTCGAGACGCCAATCCAGCCCGAACAGAGCCAAAGTCATCTTCGCAGAAACTCTCGTAGAATATCATTCCTTCGTCGAGCGTGTCTCCAACCATGTATGATTCCAGCCATGATGGGGGCGAAGCGATGGCATTGAAAGAGGGAGACACAGCGTGGAAACCATCGTCACAAGGATTGCCTGTTGCGTTGAAGATACCCTCCAGAGGAATCGTTGCTTTCGCAACAACATCCTGGGGAACATTTCGAAGCTGGTCAAGTCCCGATGGCGAGTCGGGGTCAATTTCCAAGTATTTGAGGAGTGCTCGATAATGCTTTTCATGCTGGTCGAGCGTCCACGTTGGGATGGTATTCAGATGACCAGACATTGCGATGGCCCGACGGAAAGGCGCTGGGTGCTTGGCGGCAATTTGGTGAGATACGGACATGCCTCCTGCAGACTCGCCCAGGATGGTAACATTGCCTGGATCCCCGCCGAATGATGCAATGTAACGGTTCACCCACCAGAGAGCTACTTGTTGGTCATACAGGCCAAAATTGCCAACCCCGGTATGCCCATCTGCCTCTAGGTCTGCTTTGATGGCAGCTGAAGCGAGGAAACCTCCCAATCCAACTCGGTAATTGAAATTGACAGCAACAACTGGAGTATTTCGCTCCAGAGCATGCGTCACAAGATTAACACAGTCAAAGACTCCCTTGTTGGCGCCGCCAAAAAGGAACGAGCCGCCGTGAATGTATACCATTACTGGGAGCTTTGTGTCTGTCTGCACTGGCGGCATTGTAACATTCATGACCAGGCAGTTGAGTTCATCCTCGATGGGCTCCTCAAAATGTGAGGGAGAGTCCACCGGCACCAGGGGGTCTTCTGGCTCGTTGTATTCTGGTGGGTTGGGTGCGCTGCATCTGCATCAAAGTTAGTATATACTTCGACTTATGCTGACCACGCAGCGGTCATACCCCAGCTTTGTTCCGTCATGAAAATTGCCTGGCCATGAGTTGTTTAGCCTCGCGCGAGTCCAACGCTTTGTGATGGCTCCGTAAGGTATGCCATTGAACTGGCAAACACCGCCGGGGAAGTTCAGTCCTTCGACAACGCCCAGACCGTCGATTGAAAGCTTAATTTTTCCAGTAGGGGTTTTACTCGCAGGCATGTTGATGTCGAAATATTATTTACTCGGGAAAGAATTGATAAATATATTCTCAGTATCATGTGCGAAGATCACATCTTATTCATGTCCCTTTTATTTACCCGCCCCAGTGAGTTCTGCACAGGCCCGGATGCCCTGTGAGCCCTTTTGCAAATCAGCTAGTCTGTAATAGGTAGGCAAAAGCGCGCGCCAGATCGGTCCCCTGTGGTCAATTCACCCGGCCCACATGATGCGCGCCCGAGAGCGACGTAAGAGATAGCGGGATGCAGACACGGCAATTTTGCCAACTAATAATGCATTTCGATGCGTCTCGGGTTATACTTTTCCAAGGTCTAGTTGGTAAGTATCCAAAATTGATCCTAATTATGATGACGGCGTAGTTTCAATCCAGAGTCCCGACATGCATCCTCGAGTCCTTGACTGCCTACATCGGGGAAGGACTGAGTGTCGGTATGAGATGATGGCCGCCTCCAACTACTGATCCTTTACTCATCTTAATTTTATGTTTCGTATTACCCAGCTCTTATCATTGTTGCATTTCTTTTTCCTCAATGCCAACCCTTCTCAGCATAGAATTGTGTAACAGGATGACGACATAACTACCTTCCACGAGCCTTTCACAATAATACTCTCCAGCAACAAAGAAAAAAAAGAAAATTCATCTGTTTCGAATTAGCATAAAGATTGTTCATATCGGTGATTTCAGATCCATTCTAAGCTTGTATGAGACCCTGCGATTTCAACAAATCCTCTACAACCTTGAGCTTCACCGGCTTTGTGAGAAACGAATCCATCCCACTACCAAACGCCTCTCTCTGCGCATCCTCCGAAGCAAGACCGGAGAGTGCAATAATTGGTAGAGGCTCAAGTCCTTCTTGAACCTCGTGAGCCCGGATGTAGCGTGTGGCTTCAAAGCCGTCCATTATCGGCATTGACACATCCATCAGAATACACTTGTAGTCGTGCGGGCTATACAAAAAACAATCAACTGCCTCTTTTCCATTGACGGCTGTGGAGTACTCAATGCCAAGTTTCTTCATGTATGCGGACAAGACCTTGAGGTTAATTTTATTGTCATCAACAAGCAGAAGTTTTCTTGGAGCGGCAGGAGGCTGAGGAGGTTGTGGTGACGATGTATTGCTTGCATCCGGTCCTGTTGACACGCTATTTCGCGGAGAATCAACATTTAAACGCGAGCTGGAGGTCGCTTTATTTTCAGGCGGTCGGGTCGAAAACCCATTTGCTGCAGCGGCCAACGAAACGTGATGCGATTCACTTGAGTTGGCATAAGGCGTTGTCGAGCGGTCCGATGATGAGACGTTCTCATCCGCCCGTCTACCATGTGGAAGAGATAGAACATGAGTGATGAACGATTTGGGGAGGCCCATCCATCGCCTGTATGCAAGTAGCAATGTCTTTGCAAGCTTGCGAGGGCCGATGCTAAGAAAATGTTAGTAACCTACACTGGAAACATGAACAAAATGGCAATGCGCTTACGGTTGAGAAAGGAATTCAAATATTCCGGCTTGGCCAGCCGATTCAAAGGACGTAGACTGACGGTAAGCCTCGACCGGATTAGAGCAAATGACAAGATTGGGGGTTTCCTCAAGTTTTCGAAC
The DNA here is from genome assembly GCA_001879505.1 of Calonectria pseudoreteaudii. Taxonomy (NCBI): domain Eukaryota; kingdom Fungi; phylum Ascomycota; class Sordariomycetes; order Hypocreales; family Nectriaceae; genus Calonectria; species Calonectria pseudoreteaudii. Next base: position 93,844 of record KV875305.1, read on the forward strand.
ATGTTCAAAGTCGTCGGGCAACGCATCGTAGGACCAAAGGACCAAATCTGGCCTCCAAATGGCTGCTTGGCTCTCTGAAACGACTTCCATATGCAGCCAATCAGTGCATATGAATGTCAATTTGCTTTTGTGACAGTCCGGGCTGCTTCCTGGAGAACAAGAAGGGAATATGATCTGAACCCGCAAGCCTTTGAGGTCTCGGCACCGCTCCTCGAAATCCCTGTCGTTATCGGAAAGTGAAGAAATAGAGTCTGGGGATTGTGCTACCTGCTCCAGCGGAAGCACAACAGTAACTGTGGTCCCAGCGCCAACCTGGCTATCCACTGAAATGTGGCCACCTAATTGAGTTGTGATCTGCTTTACTAGACTAAGCCCGAGGCCCGTTCCTGGGGCAAGATCATCCTCTTGGCTGAATGGTTTAAAGAGCTTCTGCTTGAGGTATTCAGGACCGATGCCCTTCCCGGTATCTTGTACTATGATTTTGGCCACGTGTGTCTTTTTCTTCCCCTTTATCGAAACCATGTCCTGTGTGAGCGACAGCTCCACTTTTCCTGACGGCGTATACTTCAATGCATTCCCAAAGATGTTCATGACGATTCGGCGGAAAGCCCCTACTTGCAGGTTGTAGATCCAGTTGCAGTCCGGATCGAACGAGAGCAGTATCAGGACGTCCCGAAAGTTTTGCTGTGATTCCTGATCATCGGCTGGCATTGGATAATGACGGGTACTGACACCACCACCTTCAGTCGAACTCCGCCGTCTGCTTGATGGATGCCAACCAGACAAATGCTGAAAGTTGAATCCAGCGAAAACGCTCTCTACTACCTCTTCTGCAAGCCCATCCAACCGAGAAATGCACACCAAGCTCTTCCTGCCGAAATGCTCCCAGTTGACTCCTTTCCCTGTTGGCTGAGACTTTCCGCTCAGCTTTACTGCATTGCTTCTTCCCGCAAAGTGATTGATCTTAGCATAGTCAAGAAGATGGTCTATGGTATCGAGAAGTGTGCGAGAGCAGGTTGAGATGGTATGAGTCGCATTACCCTGGAACACATCAAGATCCGTGTCCATCAACAGCTCGGCACTAAGCAAAACACCATGCAGAGGAGACCGCAGCTCATGTGAGAGCGAACCCAGAGCATCAGACTTTGCTCTGTCTGAGATCAAAGTATTTAATCGCAAGATATCCGCTATTGCAAGTGTCCCAAAGGCTCGAAGGTAGCTTAGTTCTCCCTGCAGAGTCAATGTTCGTGTTGGATTGTTGGTGTAGATGAAGCCCCCGGCATACCACCGCTCCTTCCTTGGGTCCCAAATAGGAACGAATGCCACGCTTCTTGCCCCTGGGAAAGCTTTTAGAAGTATGCTTCCTTCATGCTGTCGGGCCCAGGGCTTTTTCGTTCCTGACGGTGATGGAAGACTGAACGGTGCAGCATCCGAGGTGGACGACGCTGACGAGAAGGGCACATCGTCTTCTGAGAAATCCGACGGCTCCAACTCTCCATCATGGCTAAAATTGAAAATTTTGCCTTTTGGATATCGCCGCAGCAGCTTTATCAGAAATTTCTCCGCGACTGATACGCCAGGTTGTCTCGAGGTGACTCCGTCTACACTAGAGCTGGCTGACGTGGAAAACCCAAGCAATTGGCAATCGGTGGTGGAGTGTTTTCCCGCTACAGTACACTCTTCGCCGCTACTTGTTGAGGACGATTGGTTTTGGGATTCATCTGCTGAGTGAACCACAGATGGTAACCGGTATGATCCCATTGTGGCGTCGAAAAACAAACATCCCTCCACCTCAATCGACTCTCGGATTATGTTGGCGGCTTTGGAGAATATTCTGGTTGGTGTCTCGTAATCTGATGCAGCGGTTGTGTCTTCGGTGAATGAGCCATTCATGTTGTCCGGGACATTGTCAAACTGAGGAATAACTTGATGCGGGCATGGGTCAACTTCAACTGTCGGGGGCCTGCTTGCTGTGACGCCGTCGTCGTTGCGCTGCAAAAACTGTTGTTTGGGGTTGAGTGCGCCCTCGTGGTCGGGTTTGTCCATAAAGGCGGCAATGTTATGGCCCACCCTCCACCCAGACATTGTGGATTTGCCCTCGATAAAAGATCCCAGGCCTCTATTCATGCGTTCATTTCGTCGGCACAAATCTGTAGATCGCCGCATCTCCAAGTGAATCGTGATGTTCTCGGAAATCTCACGCAGCTGGTGCGTGTGTTCATCGGTCCAATCTTTCCCGGGCACTGCGTTGACGACGCAGTACACGCCGATGTTGATTCCTCGCGGCGTCCGGATGGGAACGGCAGCGTAAAACCGCGCCAAGCTTCCAGGCTGGCAATAAGGTTTTGAACGAAACCGAACATCAGCGGCGAGGTCTTGCGACAAGGTGAGAGGGAGCTCGGCGGAGCTCTCCACCTCAGATGCATCGCCAAGCAGTGTCAGATCGCACACGCCATGCTGGCGAGGAATTGCCGTGCCGCACAACCAAAGCGGTTCATGACAGCTGTCGCTGGGAACTGACGGCTGCAGAGATTGGGAGGGTGTTGCTTCAGCGACAATGTACTGATAATTTGAATCGAACAAAGATATAAGTGACCGGTCTGTGCCCGTTCTCCAGGCTCCAAGTTGAGCAAGCGCGGTGAGAATGGTGTCGTCGGATGAGGACAGCAGGGAAGACGCAATTGGTCTGCCGCTGTTGTTGAATTTTGCAGTGCTTAGAAGCAATGGATCATACCTATGGGACGAGACGCATCAGCATATCATGAAATAATCTTCTTATAAAGAGGGCCTTACTTGAACGTCTCGCGTTCACGCACTGCTTCGGGAACTTGTTTGAATGCCTTCGGCCTATTCATCCTGCCAGCTGAGAGATGGTTTTCTTTACTCTCAAATGCACCGGCAGGAAGTTTGAAAGGCAGAATGTTGGAATCACCAAAAGAAATTGGCTTCGTATATTTGCGCCATGCACGTCATAATTGCCAGGTCGCTATTTCGCCACCATCTGGTGAACAGCACAGTTACGTCATTCATCACACGGTGACGCCTGTTTTGGCGGTGCAGAAATTGCAGAAAGGGGAATAGCGCGTACCAACGTTGCATTTGCCATCAGATCCGATCCGCAAGACTCGTTCAAACCATGTGAAGATCATGGCCATGACACTGTGTATTTTGTTTCTCTTCCTACTCTAATTCAATGAATCATGCTGCAGCCTCATCTCTATCACGCATGATGATGAGTATCCAAGACGAGCCAGTCAATACGGAAAATGCAAAGCCCATCCCCGCCAATGAATCGCTGTCCAAACCAGAAGACGTAAATCGGTTCTTGTGTGGGGGCCCTCGATCCCCCAACCAGATTGAATCCAACCATCACACCAAGATGGTTTGTTTTGACACCACTCACGGGGACTCGCTTATGTTGGCGCGTCGACTCTTCAGCGATGGCGACACGGCATAAGTCATGATTTTCTGGTGCACCCATAGTGATACGCTATCCCACAGGCTTAGAGGACAGAAGATGAGACCTAGCCTACGAAACTGCTGTCAATCTTGAAGCGGGAGCTCGAAGCATAACGATGAACGAAGTATCTCAAACTCCCATCAGCATCAGGCCTATTATACTGAGTAAGGACCAATAATTTAACGATGCAGTCAAATTGCAATTCACATGCCTTCTGGTGAGTTCAAGAGCAGCATCGTTAGGCAAATTTGTGCACGGTGTAACGGTGTCTCGGGCTGCTTGGGCAACCCGCCACAACGGAGAGGTACTCTTCGAGACGGATGCATGAGTTCAATACTTATAAGATTCAGGTATTGGCCTCACATTGAAGGGGAATTACTCAGGTGATTAATTTGTACACCTGTGACGTAAATGTTAGAGTGCCATGACACATACAGCCGTCATGTTTCAAACGTCCAATACGCCAGCGGTTTGCTACACGGTACAGGGTCCAGGGCACCGCAATTCAAGGAATAGCCAAATCCACCTACTCTCGGTACATTCAAAGAAAACAGTTTGTAATTACACTAAAGGTATTGAGATAGTTTGCTCTATGTACAAAATTTGTTTGTCATTATGTAAATACACACTGATGGCTGACAAGCATATTTGCGTCGACAATACGCTATGAAGACTAGACACCAGCAGGCCAATTGCGGTTGAATGGCACAGAGGCTCCATTCATTGTCTTGGCCAAGCCCCGATCGGTCAGCATAACGCAAAATTTGGCAACATCCTCCAGCGGCACATCATTGACACCAGGCACAAACCCCGGCATGTGCTTTTCGATGAGCCCTAATCCCTGGACATCGACTCCGTTGACAAACGAGTCCTGGATGTTGGTTGCAGCCAGCCCTCCCAGCTGGAGCATTGTGCAGGTGATGTTGTTCTCGAGATAGTACGCGGCTGTGTTGCGGGTCAGGCCCAGAACACCGTGCTTAGATACCGTGTAGGCCAGGCCGCCATCCGTGCCGCAGATGGAGGCGTTTGACCCCATGTTGATGATGGTGCCACCCGGTGGCGACTGGGCCTGCATGGCGTTGACAGCCACCTTTGTGCAGATGAAGGCGCCCGTGAGGTTGACGTTGAGGATGCGGTGCCACATCTCCTCTGAACAAGTCCCCGCCGCATCGAACCTGTCGAGGATGCCGGCGTTGTTGATGAGAAAGTCCAGGCGCCCAAACTTGTCGGTGATGGCCTGCACCAGGCTTTGCATATCCGAGAGCGAGGCAACGTTTGCTTTTCGAGCAATGAATTTCTCTGGATATTCTTTGGACCATTTTTCTGAGGTTTCAGCGAGCCGCTCATCGTTGACATCGCAGATGGCCACGTTAGCGCCAATGTCAAGGAAGGTTGTAGCGATGACTCGGCCGAGTCCACCAGCCGCGCCGGTGACCAAGACTGTCAAAGGGTTCTCAGAGTTGGCCATTTTAAGATTATTTTCGGAATAAATTCAAATTGATATGAGTTTGTTTGAAATGATTATACAGCAAGAAAAGAGATTCCATCAACCCGACACCGCAAGCGAACATTTAAAGTCCTGAAAAGACAGGCGGGTCCATTCATCTCCGCGCTTCGCGTGGCCATCGCTGTTCCACGCTCTGGCCATCTCGGCCAACACTTCCGCACAAAATACCTTTGGGTCATGATCTTGTTTCTGTATACAATCCATACGATTATAAATCTAGCGAAAAATTATTAAGATGAGTTGTGTCGCTCATTGCCGTCCAAAAAATCACGCCCCAGCACAATCTCAAATGCATCGTTTTGAAAACCCTCAGTGACCCAGAAATCTAATAGAACTGGCTTTTGCCAGTCAGTCGGCTGCCAACTGACACCAAATACTTTTCCCAGTAGTTCATTTCCATCAGGGTAACAGTAAATGTCCAGAGGCGATGGCCCCGCCTCTGAAACTTCCAAACCAAGCTCCTCTATTACTTCTAATGACACATAGTTATCTGCATTGTCTAGATCAAAGATCGCAGTGAGAGGTCGAGATTCGTGTTGATTCGCGGGGTTCCTCAAGTGGCCAGACATCGGCTGCTTAACATCAATGGGTTTTAGAGAGGTAGTGGGTTCTGGAGGTGGAATGGGCTCTGGAGGTGGAATGGATTCTGGAGGTGGAATGGGTTCTGAGGGCGGAGTGGCTCCCGGTCTCGGACTTGGGCTATCATTGGCTTCCAGCGAGTGTCTCTTTTTCGGAACAGTTCCATTTTTACGCATGCTCCGTGCCAAGAGTAATAGCCGCTTCCAGAGGCGCCGGTGGTCGACACCAGACTTAGTACGGGAGAAATGCCGATACACCCGTTCAGCCATCTTCAATTGTTCACACAATGACTCCCTAATTTAACTTTTTGTCAGCAAAACACAGCCACTGCTGGACGAAATCTCACTCTCACATTTCCGCCCTCAGGCTCTGTTCAACCTCAGGTCCAAGAGTTGCCGAACGGTGTTGATTTATTTCCAAATGCAGAATGGGGTTGACAAAAGACAGACATCCCCACACCCGATCCATTGCGGGGAATAAAGACTCGACTTCCATCTTCTCCCATAGATACCATCTGAGGTCCTTTATTAAGCGCGCCCTCCCAGTTTTGGGGACAAGGTCATTTCTAATTGTTGTCATTTCTTCGATGATGGATTCTGAGCACTTTACTAGGATATCAGTAAGGCTATTCTTGCGGATGTAGTCAACAACTTCCGATTTATTTTCTTTCATTTGTGACATGGTCAAGCAAAGACCTTTCATCCGTTGGGAGCCAATACAAATGGATGAAGAAGTCATCTGAATATGCTCAGCCATCCTGCGGATTTCCTCTCCGACAGGATCAGCACCAGTGGCTATGTTTCTGAGGGTCTTGGTGAATATTCCCGCAGTTGTTGATAAATCCACTACGGCTTGTAAACTCTTGATTATTTGAACAACTTCAGCCATTTTGGCAGGGATGTAAATAGGTGAGAGTGTATCTATCAGAGAATGAGGCCAAAATTTTGAGCAAGGTATTGCAGAACCAGGACAGTTCGAATCATGCGTATTTAAATCCATGTCACATCACACATCTCAATGTTAGGTAACATTCCGAGCAGACGGCGCAACGCCTTGCCAATTGAGCCACGCTGCTCAGACATGGAAATGCACCAAAGAAAACGACAGACGCATAAGATGGTGGTCTCGAGCTACTTTTTACGGAATAGGATAGCAGCCTAATGAACACGTTGGGCCGCATTGCATGTGCAGGCTGATTTTTGGTTTGGATGCAACACAATCTGCCATCAGTGCCGTTGGTCAACCAGATTCCAACAATTCCCCCATGGTCCGAGACAGGCGGGAACTCGACCTCGCGACGATGCAAATGTGGAATAATTCATACGGATTGTTGTGGGATATTGAGTTACCTTTCTCTGATTGTCAAATAATTGATGACAAATGGCCTTGAAGCGGAAAAGGCCAACGGCTTCAAAGTCGAAAATGCCCATGCTCCTGTCAACTGATGATGTTGGCTGACGCGCAGACCGCGTGACACGCGCGACGCGGCGTTCGCCAAGGCAGATCCACAAAAGAGTGGGTGCTGATCCATGTGAGGACAACTCCAGGGTAGGACTGATGAACCAAACATGGCAGCTGTTGAATGGTTGCTCAAGGTTGAAACCATGATAAAATAACAGAAAATAGTTGTTTGTAAAGTATTTTAGTCTCGTGCTTTTGCTTTTGTAGCACCCGCACCAAGTTTGAGACAACTTGTTCCTCAAAAAGGGCGGCGACGATAAACATCACTGGAGTTTTAGCAACATTTAACACGCCACCAGTAGAAGAACCCAAAGGGATCGGATACCTCAATCCTAGTCGCGTGTAACTTGTTATATGTTTATGAAGTGATGGAGTCGAGCGTTTCAAAGTGGATGCGACATCTCGAGGTAGGTGAATACTTATCCAACATGAGCACACAAAACACCTCCAGGGCTGCACCAGCCTCTTAAAAAGCAGGGGAGAGATGGCTCCAGAATAGGTATCGTGAAGATGTGTTTTGGGCCTTCGTTCGAATAGGTAACCATAATTGTAGGAAAGGCACCAGTAATATCACTGGTGCTGCAAAGAGATATGGGCAGCCTTTAGTATTGGGGCAACGACTCCGATTCCTACCCACTCCTGGGTTAGAAATCACTCGGTCTTACCTGTTGCTGCCTCTGCGGGTGTGGACGATTATTGGAACCTGGGAGAGAACGTATTCTTCTCCGATGCAGCAAAACTTCACCAAGCTACCGGATCCGATGAAGTTGATGCTGTCAGGCTTCTGCACAACCCCCTCAGTCGGATCTTCAGGTGGTTCGGGCACGAGCTGACCCCTTGGTATACGTGACCCCCTTGCGAATGCCACTGGAGGCAGGTCTTGTTCTACTGATTCTTTGCATCGACAAGGATGGTTGGGACTTCTATCACAACCTAATTTAGTAGACAATGGAGGTACCGTCAATATTTTGCAGGCTTATTGGTCAAGAGTTTGGCGCCCCAAAATAACCGCACACACGCATTGAATTAGCACCGTCTAGTCTTCCGAGGCTACCGTTTTGCGTACGGCTGCGCCGACACAAAGGCCAGAGTCCAGGCCCAAAGCGGACAAGGCCCGGTCGGAACCAAGCTGATGCAAAGCGTGTGAGTGGGAATCCACCAAGCATCTCGATCAACTACCCAGCTAGGCCCAGACTATTGAATGCAGCGAGCTTTGGGGGCGCATCTTAGGGTGTTAGCGTCTAATTTCAGCTGCAGAGGAGGCCGCACGGAACAGCAGCGACACCAAACATGGTGAATGTCGAGGGAATGAGGCTGGGTCACACGGCTGTAAGAACGCTCGGAAACGTTATAAAATATCCGGCCCTCGCACACATCGACTGCTGGATTATAGCTCTCCAAACTCATCATCACTGAAATCAATCATTTTGAAAGCCCGCTTCTGAACTGCCGCACGTTCACTTGTTCCATCCCATTTGTCGCTCAGCCCGCAGATTTCCAACGCCAGGACCAAAATGTCCGACTCCAGCTACTTCAGCTTTGTTGACAACATCGGCACCAGCCTCAAGGTCCAGAAAGATGGCACCGAGATGCCCGTCAACAATGTTGATCCCCAGAACCCCTACCTTGGAAAATCGAGCAGCACGATTCTGGTTGACGCCGGAAAACCAAGCGGCAAGCTCACCGCGACCTTCTCGGCTGCCACTCCTGCCGGCCCCAAGCCACGTACTATGACCATCGATTACAAGCCCAAGCCGAGCAATGCCAACGATATCGAATGTACTCTCACTTTCACGACGGACACCGATCCCTGGGCTGGATGCAATATTATAGTGCAGATGATCAACCCCAAATATGGCCCGTCCCCGATTGCCTCTGGCGCCGCCGGCAACATTGGCCGAAATTGGAGCTTTACGAAGGGCCGGACTCTGCGCATTGAGGTCGCCAAGGGCTGAGCAAGATATGGGCTGGACATAATAAATGTTATTTTGTATTTTTGATGTAACCTTTTGATCGGATGATAAGCAGACCGTGACTTGGAAACATCGTTTCGAGCTCGTTTTGAAGATACATATTCAACCGTGACTCAATAATCTGGGACCTGACGCCAATTATGCCACCCACTGACATGGTTGGAAAAAATACACCAGTAGCCTGTAGTTTAGACAAACCCGGCCATAGTGTAATATGTTGCAGGCTGGTACAACGCTGGAATTCAAATCAGGAAAGACGCCGACGGCAACTCAATGTTGGTTTTAACGCGATTTACTGCTCGAAATAGACAGGTTGTGACGGCCAGCAAAATCCAACAGCTGGGCTAGCAGCGCCAATCAGCCAGCCAGCAGGATCCAAAGTCGGGGCGCACACGAAGTTCAGCTGGCCTAGCGGGCGGCTGACAGCGTGCCTGAGACATTCTACTATATCACGCGGTCCACATTGCGGGATATTGGGACGGCAGAAACCCTGTGGCGTGAAACATTGTGTCTGTCAAGACTATTGAAGCCATTCAGCACTAGCTGCCTTCGTACCGCGGGGGCTGTGCACGAACACAGTCTAGTCGTTTTCTTGTGGCTTGCTTGCTGCAGGCGTTGAGCGGGCTTGACTACGGACTAGAGTGTATACTCAACCTAATCACTCTGATCCTTGTCAGCTTTGCTGCACGTTTTCGCGCCTACCATCTTCACTGTCGTTCGGGCTCGTGCTTCCACTGATTGCCCACCACTAAGTTATAGAAGTGCGAGCAGGAGCCTCGGTGCGCCCACAAGAATGGGTTTGCTTCACACCTGAGGGCTATGATGCTCCGGTATGAATAAAGTACGACTTTTACGAAATGGTGCACATTCAATTACAAGCAATGATTCAAGCGCAGGTACGCGGGGAGCTACTCATTGGAATTTCCGCCTGGTTGTGTCATCCCACCTTTCTATCATGTCGTTTTGACTAGGTTTCATTTACTCTCCTGCTCTGGTCGCTGCGTACACATACCAACAGCCTGAGTTGATATGATCCGGGACGACCGAGCCTCGCTGCGATCTAGCACGTCTGCTAACACCTCGAGATTGCGTTGTTGCATCTGACCGGCACTCTTGCCCCTACCACCACTTTATTATAGCTTATTGCGGCATATCACCGTTCTTAATTCCAGCTCTCCCTTGAAGTGGTTATCTGCCTACACACTAATTCGCATTAATGGTAGTGACAACGAGGGCTACTCGCGATGTGGGGTGAGACCCCGAGCGTACGGCTTTCGGCTGCAACACCGATCGTGGACCGGTCGTCTTCCTGAACTTACCCAACTTAGTTAAATAAGGAAAGAGACACTTAAGACCCTGTCGGGTCCGGGAAGGGGGTAAAATTTTATCATTTAAGGCTTGTGCTAGATGAATGGCTTTTGACGCGTTATCCAATATCCTTTGATAGCTTGCCTGCACGGCGATAGCTTGATTGCTGGCATTGTGCCAAGAAGTGTAGTATAAACACATGCGATGATTAAAGTTTAAAATGCTTATCCACACCCACCGTTTCAGCCTTATTATCCACTGGGTCAGATGGATGAAAGCCAGGAGTGGATGTTATGAGCGTCCCCACATGGCGGACAATGAAGAAAAAAAAAAGGCGTAGGAAATAAAAGTTGTAAGCTTAATCTGGTTGATCATGATGGAAAGGATCCCTTTAAGCTTATCCGAAGAATCCTGCGCCAAAAGAGTGTTGTAGGACCCCGCCAAAGGTACCTTGAAGCGTCGTTTGCCGATTGGCCTGGAGTCGAAACGAAAGGTCGAAACTGGAGTCGTTTTCTCAAGCTTCAAACACCCTTGTCGACTTATTCCAGCAATCAAAAGTTCTCTTGGAGAAGGATGGGAAAATCTCTCATGTTCCATTGTTTCACTGATAGCATCGATGCGACCCACATTATATTAATTCGAGGCTTTGGCTTGAATCTGCAAATGGTCGTGGCTTTAGCTTGTTTCAACCCCTGGTCGTCGGTATCGGAGAATGGCGTATGCTCCGTCCACAGTCTGGGCGCAAATAGGTGAGAGATCAGTTTGTGGTCAATGAAGTAGAAGTAAAAACGAGTCTTTTTAGTTCTTGCCGTTAGCTCTTGAAATTCTCCCTTTGCAAATTTGGCGTGTCGTTTGAACTTTGTAGAACACGTCATCCTTCTAGTACGTTTGGAGTTGATGCTAGCTTAATCCGGAGCCTATATCACATTGCGAATAAGCCTAAAAAGCTCTTATTTAAAACAAATTGATTAATGTAAATCCTTCACCTGTAAAATATGATAGCTGTGATTACGAGTACACTGTTTCGCCTACTGATCCCCAGCCCGGGTCTTCGGCTGAGTCCGCCAAGACCCGATGGTTTGGAGTCTTAGGTTCGGAGAATATTGGACCCTTTGTTTAGGCTCTGGCCGGTCTCCGGACACGATCGATTGGGAAAACAACCTTGGGTAGTCCGAAGAGTTGAAACATGATGCAACAGCATGACCGATGGACACTGCAAGGGGTCTCACTCGGAACAAGGATACAAGTCTTGGCAAGAGCTGACCTGTCAACATAAAAGATGATCGTGGGTCATCATGTTTCCTTCTTTACTAGCAACCCAACATTCTTCACTGACTTCATTCACTTCACCAGTCGTTGAGCAGGCTCTCTGACATCATTTAACCCATCCTCCGGCAGGCCTTTTCGCATTTTGAATTCATCAACTCCAGACCCAGTCCTCTTTGATCCTCTCTTTCAACTCAATTTTCCACAATGAAGTTTTTCAGCCTTCTAGTTACGGCTGCTCTGGCAGTTGCTGCTCCTTCAGAATCATTGGATGGCAACCGACTAGATGTCCACCTGGATAAGTTTGGAAACTCTAAGATGAGGGCCGTCGTTCGCAACGTTGGCAATTCCGACCTAAACCTCCTCAAGACGGGCAGTCTTCTTGATGAAGCCAATGTTGAAAAGGTCCAAGTCTTTTCTCGAGGTAAGCATAAAAATGACTGCCACAATTGCGTTGAAGACTTCAAGCTGACTTAATAAAATCAGGCGGCCTGGTGCCATTTCAGGGAATTCGAGTCTCAATGGAAGTTTCAAACGCCCCCAAGCACGCCTTTGTTCGTGTTCCTGCAGGTGGTTTCATCGAGCGTGAGTTCGACATTGCAGAGTTTCACGATCTCTCTAAAGGTGGCGGCGTGAACATTCGGGCCAATGGAGTGTTCCATTACGCCAGGGGCGACTCCCACTCGGTCGAGGGTGTCATTCCTTATCGATCGAACCACGTAACCGGAGAAATCGATGGTGAGCAGGCCTCAGAAGCCTACACCAGCTACCACCGCAAGCGCGCTGAGAAACGAGCCAAGGTTTCGGGGTGTTCCGGTGACCAGTTGACCGCTGCCCAAACCGCTCTCTCCAACTGCGCGAAGCGATCTCAAAAGGCGTACGCGGCTGCGATGAACGGTACTGCAACCAAAATGGAGGAGTACTTCAAGTCTTCGAGCCAGCAGACGCGCCAGACTGTTGCCGGTGTGTTTCAGAAGATTGCTACCGAGTGCGGCACCACCAACTCTGGCTCGGCTGGCTACTCTTGCGCCGACATTGACAACTACTGCGGGCAATCTGGTGCAACCGCTTATGCCGAGGTCAATGTCGGCTCAACCGTGTACTGCGATACCTACTGGACCGTCCCAGCTGTGGCAACTCAATGCCACGAAGGTGACCAGGCCGGTATCACCATCCACGAGATGAGCCATCTCAAGCAGATCAAGGGCACCGATGACTACAGCGGTTATGGATATGAAACTGTGAAGAGCTTGTCTGGCGAGCAGAACGTCAACCATGCCGACACCTACCAGATGTTTGCCAACGCGATTGAGCTTGGTTGCTAAATACATCATGCGCGCTTTGACGAATGACTACGGTAATTAGATAGAGGATACCTGTAAGATACGGAGTTCTTGGATAGACATGCAACTTTGAATAAATTGTACACGAGCATAACCTGGATGAACCCAAGTGCACAATTTTATGTTGCTGTGCGTGAATTTGAGAACGTAATGTTTGATATGCTGGTCCAGACTTGCTTGGTTGCATGTGTAGTTGAAGACGCACTCCAGAGCTGAAAAGAGTATTTGGTACCTGAAGCCATGGATTGGTCACCTTTAGATCAGCTATGTTCCCCTTTGCGAAATGAAGCCTTCAGTTCTAACCCAATCAATAAGATAAGCAAGTGAGTGATGTTGGCTGAGCGGGATGCATGAACCTGAAATGAACAATCACATCAGCCCTGGCCAATGCGGTCGATCAATCCCTCGCAAATGTGTCCAGCCACTTTTGCGCAGGTCGCCATCCACTTGGATTAAAGCCTTGCTAGCGCTTCCAGACGATCGGGTACTGAGAGCTTTTTTTAGGGTTAAAATAGCCACCAAGCCTCACGAGACCAGGTGCTGTTGCCACAGCCAGAGAGTTGGGCACCTTGCACGTCCCGGTTGGGTGGGATGGGAAATCGTCCAAGGGACTCAGCCTCATGGCCGAAAATTTCTGCCATCGTGTGTTTCACTTGCCAGCCGTTGGCTGCGGCGAAGCATCATCCCCAGCCGGCCCACCACAGAGAGACGCGAGCTCGCACTCCGATATGAGAGCGGAAGCCGAACCGTTGCTAGCTGCAGGGGGAGGGGGGAAATTATTGAATTAAATAATGCGTCGATGTCAACATATTTTAACGGTGAAAAAAAGCGAAGAAAACAAAACTCAAAGATGCGATTTTGCCGCATCTAGAAACCCCCGGACGTATTCGGTTCGTCCCATAATCAGCTAGCGTGCTGACGGCGCGCCAGGAAGGATGAGGCGGAGCACCGAGGCTAAGTCAATAAAGCGAGTGGGCCATGGCCCTCTGTTGGCTGCCATTTGGTGGTCAAGCTTTGATGACCGGGGCTCCGAAAAGGTCCGCAGTAAGGCGCATGCGAGACCTGTCCCGGTGGCCACGTCGTGGGGCGCTGGCTGCTCAGGGATGAAAAGACTGTTGTTCGGCGACCTCGCGCGGGCACACCGCCAGCCAGATCCGCAACGTGATGATGATGGGCGGAAGCGCGCCGACGGGAGGGGGCTCGGTCACTGCTAATCTATTCGCGCTCGGCGTTGGTAGGGCTTGAAACGCTCCATCATCGCTCGTGGGGAGGCTGAACAAGCGCGATGGTTGGAAATCTGACAGGGCGGGACCCTTGGACTTTGTCAGGATGGAGATGACATGCTCTGTATATAGCAGAAGTCTCCCATTCGTAGTTTCTCGGATGAAAAGACATCCAAATATTTTCAGTCTCATTGTTTTTACTTGAATCAACATCATCTACACATCTGACTTCTTTTTTATATTTCCAGCTGAGTCGACCCCCGAACAAACAGCAACTCACAACTCGTTCAACTGCCTCTCCCTCGTCAACAACCAACTCATAACACCTACCACCACCATGAATTACTGGGACGAAGAAGACGACCTTGCCACACAGGAGTACTGGTTCCAAACATGCTTCACCAACTTCATGCTCACAATGCAAACGTATTGTTGGAGCTGCAGCGCGTGCGGAGGTTGCGATGCATGTGACTGTGACCTCAATTGTGGTTCCTGCGATTGCAACTGCGGGGCCTGCTGAGATTGTCGCCGTCCGTGCAGAAAAAGGAGCCACATCGCTGTGGAATGGGGTGACCCAGCTGTCGCTCCAGAGAGCCAATTACATCATTGTCAATGCCAGCCTCGTATGATTTGCCGCTGTGCTAGTCCCCTGGATTGTGGCTATGTCGCGGTGGATGTTGGACCTCACCATCGAAATGAGATTGCTCCTCGGGCCACCCTTTGCGTTTTTACTCAACAATTCTCGCAACAGAGAGCATTGCTGATCACCTTATTCTTATCCAATTGTTCATTTTTCTTCTTCTTTTCTGTCCGAGGAGCCTTTACTTTTGGTATTGTTGAGGCGACTGGATTTGCCTTTGCATTATCATTTGGTCCCATGGGACCTGTTCTGCGATATATTCGGCCTGTTTCATAATTTTTGGGGAAGTTTGATCTAACGATCGGTTACTTGGCGAATCTGGAATGCTATGAGGTGTTATTCTTGGAGGTTGGTGGGGTTGAATTGACAATACCTGTTATACCACTTTGGTGCATCGGTTCCAATATTATTTGAATACGAGACTCTGCTTTTCCGAATGCTTTCGTTTACGAAATACCTCTAAGAATTTTGATTAACATCTAAGGTGTGTAGGGGTGTGTAATCCCGGTAACATCTCCATACGGGCTTGATCCACTGGGTATGCATGATCACCAGGGAGCTCTCAAGATCCACTACTGACATTATGCTTCATCACCATGTGCATGTATTGGTTGATCCTTGGCTAACCCTGCAACTTAGCTTCCATGTGTTCTGTGCACAGCCACCTCGTGCTGTATGTCTCAACAAGGTATAATTGTTTCAGGGCTCACTGGGTATGTCAAATCATTGATGAAAGGTCCGCAGATGGATGTGTGATACTTGTCACAAATGATGCGTCCGGACATTATTTTCCTGTTGTTCATTCACACTAACTTGGTTTCTTCCTGTTAGCCACCGGGCAGGTACTCTGGCGTTGGGCATACTTCGACCAACAGTTGGGTTGGCAGGCCCCTTTACCACTTCACGCCAATCCTATTATAGCATTGGACATGTGGTGTGCATAACACTAGCTTGTATGCGTTGGCCGCTGATCCAAGAAGAATTTTAGCCATTTAAGTGATACGCAAATGCCCCGGCCCCAGAAATTGGCCGGATGGATAATAGGGGCGGGTGTCAAGCAAACCAACATGCACAGCCTAGCTGCGAAGGATGCCACCCAACTTTGTGCTGCCCAATGCACACCATGTTGAAATCTGGTGCCGTATCTCTTGGTTAGATTGAAGAGGTAATTGGGCTCGATACTAGAGAAAGTATGAAAAACGAGTAGCGGGCATCTAGATCGGGACAGGATAATTGTTTTGGGGTGGAAAACATGAAGTGTTTAATCCGCCCATAGCACGTGAACAACCTCCAAGCGTTCAGGGCAGGATCAAGACCGTCCAATAGTTCTGTATGTCGTGGGAGAAATACGTTTAGTGACGTGAAATAAATACCAGATATATACATCCGAGGCGCTGGTTCTGAATCTATCAAATCCATCGACTTATTGCTCGACAGCCCATAGCTAGGCGCCAAATTGAAGCCCTGTGATCTTTGCAGTAAGGGAAGGAGACTCGAGGCCATCAAAAGGTTGGAATTTATCTGTATGGTATGCAAATCCACCTCACGAGCTCTTTGGCACGCGATTAACTTTGCCTCGTCTGCCCAGGCGTCCATGGATTCACAAAAGCTTTTTTTTTCTTACAAGATATAAGAAGCGCGTAGGGATTTCTTGAGATAAAAATTGCAAATGAATGAAGCTGCTCACGTGCAGTTTGAAAACGCCTAGGTCCGAAATCGGCAATGGCTTGGCGGCGAGAAAATTGAGTGGTGGTGGGCAAGACGATAAGGCAGTCCCAGAGGTGCTGTGTGTAATTATATTTGGTACATAAAATAATTTCAGATACTTGCTATCTGTTTAATATTGAATGGAACCAGCTAAATCAACGTCGAGGAGTATTTATTGCCACTTATCTCTCGGCACAGGGCCATCTGATGACCATTTCTACCACAAGGCCACAGCGACACTCCAGAATTGTAGCGTACATGCCTCGGCACAAGGAGTACAAAGGCACAGAAAATATAGGTCTCTATTTATCACGCGCGAAATGAAAGAGGAAAAACGCAAATATGTGACAGGTCGAGCACCACCGACGGCGCCCACGGGTCCCCTGATAAGCAGAGCCTGATTATCGCTAATGTGTGCACACCATGACAGTTAGTGACAGCCCTAACGGACAAAGGGTTAAATTATACAGCCGAAAACGCCTTGAAACGTCATAAGGCACACCAAATGTGTGGCCCAACACACCACGAGCAATGTGCTGATGGCCGGGTATGGTTGGGGGCCAAAGCCCTCTGGGGGCGTAATGCGGTGAGGGTGTGGAAGTGATTGCCAATCAAGTTGCAATGTGTGTGAAAGTGTGTCATCCGAGGTGATTAAGGCATAGTCCTCGTTATTTCCTTTTCTAGTGGTGCTTCCCCGCTCGGCATCATGTCGCCATTCTCAACTAGAGTGCCAACTCACAGCCCGTCATCTGCAATCCAACTTTGAACTCCAACATACAGCTACGATACTGCTTCTATACGTTCTTGAGGGACGGCTATACCACTCGTGGAGAATGAACCAAAATACTGCCGTTGCGGTCCTGGACGCGAGGTCGGAAAAGCTCCATTTTCTTGATCTGGCTGATATTGAAGGTGAGCGTGATTGACTTGAGAGGTCCAAGAATATGCTGTAGCAGAGTTGGCTAAATACTGATGCAATATTTTCAGGGACACGATACGAAAAAGTCGAAATACCACGCTTCAAGAACAGCTTGCCTGTCTGGCTAGACCGACCGGGATGCGAGCCAGGGAGACAACAAAGCAAATATGTCGGAACAGTACATTTTCGGAGTTTAGGAGTCAGGTACAATCTTCATCGATACCTTCGATCCGGCTCGAACCTTTATGTTGTCAATATTGGCGGGAGAAAGATTGATCCCGGCGTTGAAATCGATTCTCGCACACTCTGACAGGGCATACGTGCAAATTATGGGCGTTCAAGATCTCAATTACTATGGAAATTGGGAATGGGATATTTTGAGTACTCGGTTTATTATCTTGCGATGATTACTCTTTGCCGACGGTATAGATCCGGCAGTTGGTTTTACAGTTTATGCTTCAGCGATTGATTTTTGGGATGAATTTTAGTTTTTGTTACTCTAAACCTAAGCTCCTGTTTCTACTGTGGTCAGATAAACACTAAAGTTATGGTCAGCTTCCGAATCATTATTTTCCATAAGTAGGGCCCTTGCATGTTGGGCGAACGCGATATTGCGTCTTCTAGATAAGCTAACGCAGCGTACTTGAGCCATTTTGCCAGTTCTGATGCAGATCAATACCCAAAAAGCATTCATGGACCGGACTAAATCCTCTGGTAAAAAAAAGCCTTGCGGCTGATTATTTGCGGATGCTCACTACGAATGTGACACCTAAGCCGCGCGGCTTTGAAGCACCATCAACTGGGTTTGAACGTAAGTGTAACAAGGCAACCGGATTCAACGCTCTTAATGACAAGATGGGGGCTCAAATATCACGCATACACGTAAACTTGGGAAGCAATGTTGGACGTAGTGGTGTGGCCTGGTCAGGCCAGCTGAGACGTGACATGGCCAGAAGTAGACAAGGTTGGGGGCGACACAGTTAGCATCCAGCAGGCCACCAATGAATAGCATAATTTTAGACAAATGCGTGGTAAGACTCGAAGAAGGGAATCCCAAAGCGGAAGGATTGCGACGTTGATATCGCATTGGGACTTCGGCTCGAGATATCAGCCGTAAAGAACTGAGGCAAGGCACCTTTGGTCGCAAACACAATAGTCAGGCATTAGACGAAAGACCTCCGAATCTTTTTCGACTTGCTTTATGCCATTAATAGCTCGTGATGGCGGGCTACACTCTGCTTTTTGCACCCGATATATCTGCTCACGGCTTCCTATCGACGTTATGCAATTCTATCCTTCAAATCTAGCGATGAGAACGTATCAAGGGACGTGGTGACAGGCAATACGCGGTATTGACAACCCATATGCACACTAGCCTCGGAGTTCTGAGAAGTCTGGTTGAATTTAATCCATCTGATGGGGTTGCGGCTGCGTCTAAGACCGTGAAAGGGGGTCAGCATGCGAACGCCAGGTCAGTTGGTTGCCTCCACCCGAAAAGTTGGGGGTGGGAACAACCGCGCAGCCGCCATCCATTCCAGCAACTTCGTCTACTTCATTAGTATATGAAACCCTTGACCAGCAATGATTGAGTTTTTGCCCCCCGAATCTGCACCTGTAAGAGCAACGCAGTTGGAACTTCCTGCCATACCGTCGCCCATTTTGAGTCTCATTCACACAAATCACCCGTCTTAGATACACACCAATATTTGAACCATGGGGGCGTCTCTAGAACCCAGTCCTTCATCTGTGCATGACTCCGGGTCCCAGGCGCCGAGCACTGTTGCCGACAAAATGCCCGCACCGCGGCGAGGACACTCGGATATTTCTGATGAAGACGGACCTTGGGCACGAAAAACAGTCCTTTCTTTCGGTACGAATAAAGTTAAAAATCCCTTTTCCTTATTTTTCGCTAATTAATTTTTGATCTGCTTGATCTAGATGGCGGGGGAGTACGCGGCTACTCTAGTCTTCTTATAGTGAAGCAAATCATGATTAAGATTAAAGAGCTTGAGACACAGCATTCTGACTACCCTGCTTTTACAAGTAACTCCTATCCATGGATGGGAGATGAATGGAGAAACCCCAAGAGGCAGGAACATAAATCGGGGAGGGTCGATGACTTCCTGCCTTGTCACTACTTTGACTACATGGTGGGAACATCAACCGGAGGGCAAGTATTGATTTTCATGGTGTATTGAAACTTACTGACAAATTTCTTAGACTTAGCAGCATTATGTTAGGAAGATTGCGTATGACGGTGGATGAAGCTTTGGACCAATACGCCGAGTTTGGCACTGCTGTATTCGGAAAGCCCAGATGGTTCCATGAGACTTCACTCCTCTGGTATCCTCGCGCCAAGTTCTCAAGCCGAAAAACACGAACAGCGTTCCAGAAGGTTGTATATGAGAGCATACGACGAGATCGACCGAATGCGCCTGCCCACGATGCCCACACAGAAAGCTTCAAATATCGAGAGGACCGCACTCGAACGTAAGTAACCCCCGTTTGGCAAGGTATATCACAAACCGCAGGTGCTAATATGAACTTTTAGGATAGTCGTATCTTACAAAATCAATGATGAGCGTGATGTATCAAAGCATTACATTTGGAGGACATATGATAATGACCCCACTCCCTTGGATCCAAATGATCCTAGCGACATCAATGAATGGTGTGTTTCCAACCCGGGACCAGCAAATAAAGAGGCGATATGGGAGGTTGCTCGTGCGACCACTGCGGCTCCCAAGTACTTTGAGTCGATTAAAATAAAAGGCAAAAAGTTCATGGACGGCGGGATGGCAGCCAACAATCCCTCATTGCTAGCTCTGCAGGAAATTCATGAATTTCACAGTAGCGTCCCGGCCTTTTTCGTCAGTATTGGAACAGGTTTGAAGAAGGATAAAGACACAACAGAGCGCCCAAATACTATGATGAGCAACAAAGATTTTGCGAATGAAATCAAGAATGCCCCATTCACCGATGACGTTCGGCGGAAGCAATTTCTAAAGAAATGGCTCGAGATATTTCGCCATTGGAAGAGTACTATGGTTGACTGTGAAGGGCAGCTTGGAACCCGCGGATGGGTATATGATTGTAAGGCGATTGGGCTCGAACACAAGTACAGACTGAATGTTGATGGGGAGCTATCTAAAATACGACTTGATGAGTGGCGACCTGCGGATACTGGAAAGACTACGCTGGATGAAATCAGAGAAAAAACAGAGCGCTACCTGGAAAAGACAAAGGTCAAGACAATGATCTCTGCTATCGCTGCACGAGCGGTCAGCATTCGACGCCAGCGCGCCGAGACGGAGCGATGGGAGGACTTTGCGCTGGACGTGGAATATACTTGCCAATCAGGGTGCAACGGCAGACAGCGCTACTCAGCTCGGGCCAAACTTCGCACGCATCTTAAACGGAGCCAGGCACATCTGGATGCAGATGGCCATCCTGTTCTACAAGGTGATGATCTTGAGGCAGCTCTTGACGCAGGGAGATCTTTCAGACGTGGCACTCCGTATCCAAGATAGATTTGGTAACAATTTTTCATATTATCGTGATGAGGAAGACCAGGGTTTTAAATAAGTGGCGGAGCTAGAAATGTGTGAGTTTGGATGGTAAAAGTAAATGTGATTCAATACAACCATGGGATTATTCTTCGTCGTTGAATGCATAAAGACTTTGAATTCAAAAATGATTAACAAGGACGTGATGAATGAATGAAGAGAGAGAGGAAGAAAGAGACACGGTTTTGGTGAACATTGTCATTGTAGCCAAGAGTTTCAGTTCAAGTGTTCTGGGAGCCTCTGGATACAAAGTACTTCTGATTATAGGACAGGTGCGCTGAAATTAATGTTAGATGTTCCATTATGTAAGCCACAGTGGCGAACGAATGGTGGTTCAAATCAATGCAACCAGTATTATGCTGCGAACTTGACAACTGATCGACAATAACCTCGCTACCTTTCCAGTACACCAGACCTCTGATATCCTGGGCAAAGTTGAGCTAAATCTGCTGTATGACTTTTAGCCCATAGCCTGATATATTGACAAAGGCATCTTCTGATAACGGAACAGACGAATTGAAGCATCCACAATGTATCACAATGCTTTTGCATGCGATGTTCAACAAACAAAGAAAACAGATTCAGACTCGCAAACAATGACTACTTCACCGCCAACAAGGCCCCAAAAAACGTCAAGACATTGATGATGTTAGGTCCATATATTTAATTGGCACTCATGCTATGTGAATCACCTTGGTCATCCTGTTTCAAGGTAATCCATCTGCGAACACTGAAACAGTCTTTTGGGTCTTTGCATATATAATCCTCACATTGCTCCCAGGGTATTTCCACATCACACCCAATATACTGGCATTCCAGAACTCACAACCGATTACTGGTCTTTAACCTGATTCCGTCGCTTCAGAGCTAGCCCGCTGCACCCAGCCCGACAACTTAAAAATGTCAAAAAATGATTCCGAAGGTAAGACTCATCCCATATAAAGTTGAGGTAAAGGCTAATTGAAATAAGGTACGATGAGATACAAAGGCGAATGGATCCGAAATCCAAATCTTCCAACGCCAAGTGGTGTGAAAGCCTACATCCACAAAATCATGGAATTTGGCAACCAAACCCGGGCCATATCTAACGAAGAACTCCGAGATGTCATTTGTTGCGGGATGGATCAGTGCAATGAGCATTCTGACATCGAAAAGCCGAAAGACTTCAGTCGGTCGATGTGTCTTCACAAGCCCAAATGCTTGGAGGGGAATGAATGCATAAATTGCTGGCTAGACAGGCCGTTGTTAAATCTCCCTCCTAAACAGGCAAAGGCGGTTTTTGATGCTATAGCAACATGGGGAAACCGCGTCATCAGAGTTCAACAAGAAGCCTGGTCCGACACGAATAGAGCGAAAGCTCTGGACAACATTTCGGTTCCTAAGCTGAGGAGTTCCAACGGAAAATTGTATGAGGTAGAGGAACTCAAATTGTCACCCCCACTAATTGTAACACAAAAAACACAGTTGTAATGAGTACCCTTTTATTAGTTAATACAGCTAGTCCATTTGTGTTGCAATCAAATTAGTCAGCTGTAGAAATAAAGGGAAATTATATAGAAATCCCAGTCAGATCTTAGTAAAAAGGTAATTAAATATACTCTATATATTTAAATCTAACTTTTTAAAAAAAACAAGCTATAGACTTAACAAGGAACTAAGTTATAGAGGTAGTATATAATTAGAGTTATATAATAAAGTTAGCTATTAAAATCTTATTATTTTAGTTAAAAAAATAAATATCTTAATATCTTCTTTTAAAATCTTTTTTTAAAATAAACTTTATTTTTATAAATTAAAGATAAAATTAGCTTCTTATTATTTAAAATACCTTTTACTAAAACTAATTAATACTCTTTATTTAATACTTTTATTATTAATTACTATTATATACTAAGAATAGTACTATATTAATATATAATTATATATTAAATTTAACTATTATAAATATAAAGTTATTAAACTAATTAATAAATTTATTAATTAAGAATATAAATATTATATTTTATATCTTAAAACTAGAAAATATTAAATTATAAATAAAATATTTATTTTAAATAAATAATCTATAAATATAATAACTTATATTATTGTTATTGTTTATTTGGACAGATAATTGTATAGTGATCCCAGTGGACTTACTCTTATAATATATATAGAAGATTGGTATTATAAGGTATAGTATTTGTAATTATTATAAGGCTTATAGTACTAATATAGGTAAATTTAGTGATATAAATTAAATTACTTTTGATTCTCTATTTAAGGTAATAGATTTATCTTTTAAAAAGACTAATCTATTATATAATTAAATATTTAATTAAGTTATATAATAAGTACTTTTCTTTGAGAAAGAGGTTATTAACTTAGTAATAATTTATTATAGAGAACTATAAACTTAGCTATATAGTTAATAAATACTATATATAAAGTTTTTTTTTTAATTTAATTTTAAATTTATTTTCTAAGTACTTTATTTTTATTTACTTACTATTAAATTCTACTTTTTCTTTTTATGTTTTTATTACCTATTTACTATTTATATTTTTTTTATAGACTTATAAAAAAATTCTTTAGTTTCTTAAGAGTTTTTAATTTTATAGGAAATAAAGTTAGTTTCTTTATTATTTAAATCTAACTTTTAAAAAAAAACAAGCTATAAACTCAACAAGGAACCAAGCTACAAAAGTAGCATACAATTAGAGTTATACAATAGAGTTAGCTATTAAAATCTTATTACTTTAACTAAAGAAATAAATATCTTAATATCTTCTTCTAAAATCTTTTTCTAAAATAAACTTTACTTTTATAAATTAGAGATAAAGTTAACCTCTTACTATTTAAAATACCTTTACCTTACTAAGACTAATTAATACTCTTTATCTAATACCTTTATTATTAATTACTATAACTAAATATACTTTACTTAATTATACCTTAAATTAATATACTTTAA
>KV875306.1:0-18385 GCA_001879505.1 Calonectria pseudoreteaudii
AATTAAATAGAACTCTTTATCTTTTTTAGTTACTAGAAACTAAAGATTCCTATAGGTAATATAACTTTCTTCTAAGATATTATACTTAAGATATATTTAAAAGAAATTAATAATTTTCTTCTAGAGATTAGTAAATATAGATATACTTTTAGCTTATTATATAAAGTATTTAGTTACTTTTATTACTTATAGTAAAGTAATAATAAAGTAAACTTATCTATAATCTTCAAAGTCCTAGGTAAAAACTACTTTCTTATTATATATAATTTAAAAGAAGATATCTTGTTTTTAATCTATAAGAGTATCTTTTATTTAATCTAATAGTCTCTTAAGTTTATTACTATATATCTTTATTCTTTTTTTTATAGTTAAGAATTTTAGAGTAATATATTCTAAGTACTTTAATTCCTTTTCTAGTAACCTTTATACTTTATTTTATTAAGTTTAGAACTAGTATAAGCTTTCTTTAGGAATAAAACTATCAGAAAGCATATTATTATATAGGTAGACCTTGACTCCCTTCTTTTTGTATAAAATATTAATCTTAATCTTTTTCTAGCTAAGCTTAGGTCTTTATTTTAACTAGTATAACTCTTCTCTTACTATATTTAGGGTTGTCTTATATTGAAGGTGAATTTCCTTTTCTATAAGCTTGATTACTTTAAAACTAGTTTTAAAATTAATATAATATATTATATTATCTAAGTTTAAACTACTTTCTCTATTAACTTTAGGCTTAGAAAGAAGATTAATGTTTATTTTAGTACTTTGAGAGCTCTCTTTTTGAACTCTAGCTTATATACCTCCTACTTTAAACTACTAATAGTAATTATATATACTTTTAAATTATTAATCTAATATTTAACTATTATATTATTATTTTTAGACCTATAATTAAATAATATCTTTATTATTTAGATAAAGAGTATCCCTAAAATAAAAGAAATAAATATATAATTAGCTAGAGTTATATATATCTATTATATAATATAAGTATACTTAATATAAATATGAATAACTGTTTCTCTTATTATTCTAATACTTCTATTAGAATAGGAAATTATTTTAATATTAATATTAATTTAAGTTAAGTTATAGTACTTTACTAATTCTTTTATAATAATATTATTCTAAGATCCTAAGTTAACTATAGTCTTAATTAATAAGCTATCTTTATTTCTTAAGTAAATAAATATCTTTAGAAGATCTTAATAATATTAAAAGAGTTTATTACTAAGTATAATTAAATCTCTTATTAATATAGTTCTAATAATTATAGGTTTATTATTCTATATAACTATTACTTTGTTAATAGAGATAGAGTTTTTCTTATAGGTATTGTTTGTCTTTGTGATCTATTTACTAAGCTCTAAATCTCTAAGAAAGCTGGTCTTTTTATTATTTTAATTAAATAGTCTTTTTATTTTATTTAGCTCTAGTATCTCTTTATATTGCTGAAAATTGGCTATATTTAGATTTGGAATTTTAAAGTATATTAAGGTAGTTTTTAGCTTTTCTGAACTTGTTTCTTTAATTATAATATTATTTTTGAACTAGATTATCTTATTAAAGTCTTCTATAATATTTTTATAGTCTTTTTTATGAGATTATCTAAAGTATAGGTTTAGTATAATTAATTTTATAAGATTAAGACTATATTTCTTCCTAGTTATAATTTTATTATAAATATAGCTAAGAGTATTATTTCCGATGTCAATAAGTGGTTTCTTATTTCAGACTATACTCTTTTCCTTCTATTTAGACATAAGCTGGTTGTTTTCTTCTATTAGAGGGAAAAGTGCTCTTATAGTTATAAGTAGGTTAACTATAATAGTCTTATAGTTATTATTATTATCTTCTATAGTTATACTTTATATTCTCTTTCTCTTATTAATATTAACTTTAATAATTATAATTTATATTTATTATTTAAATAATATCTTATATTTTTTAATTATAATAATATTTATAGTAAGCTTAATATTAACTTTTATATTTTCTATATTTTTAGATTATTTGAATATTTTAGGAATAAATAATAAATTATAGTTATATTTAATATAATTATTAATTATTCTTTATTTATTAGGGGTTATATTCTAAGTATCCTTTTACCTATTGTTATTTACTATTTACTGTATAGTTTTATAGATAAGTATTCTGGGAAAGTTAAGATTCTAAAAAATAATAAGCTTCTTAACTTTATTTTCCTTTTTGAAGAAGGTAATAAGATAAAGTAAAAATAAGAATTTCAGAGTAACTTAAATAGTTAATAAACTAAATTTATAATAAGTAAGCTTATTATTAAAATTATATTTATAATCTTTATAGTTAGGTACTATATAATTACTCTTTTTATAGTACTAATAATTATATTCTTTCTAGCTCTTTATAATAACTCTTATAAAAAAGGGATTTTTCTTTTTATAGAGATTAAATAATACTAAGTTAAATAATTTATTTATTTTATTAAGAAGTTATAAAAGTATAATTTATATAAATAATTAGGTATCCTTTGCTTAAGCTATATTAATTTAAAGATCTTTTAATACTAAAGTAAGAATATTAATTTGCTTATTATAAAGGTTTAATTATAGCTTTTTATCTTTCTATCTCTGTAGAATCTTTTTAGACTTTTCTTTGATAATAGTTTAAGTAATTAGTTTATCGAATTATATAGTTTTAAGCTTTTAGTTAATCTGACTTTACTATTAACTTTTATTAAGGTAATAGTTAATATACTTTTTAATTTTCTCAAAAATACTTTTATAATTATTTTTTAAGATTTCCTCTAGAAGAAGATTATTCTTATTAAAGACTATTATTTGTAAATCTCTATAGAGGGCCTTATATAAAGCTTTAGCTTAGGTCTTAGAATCTTTCTATTTATTAGAGTTAGTCTTATAAATCTAATACTTATACTTTCTTATCTATTCTTTAGTAATAGTAAAGTTAAGAGGAAGTCTCTTTTTATTTAGTTTAGTGAGAGTATTTTCTAAGTCTAGCTATTACTCTTTGTTTTTGTGTTATTATTTATTTAAGCAGTGGGTTGTACAGTGACTCCGGTGGATTCACCCTTGTAATATATACAGAGGATTAGTATTATAAGGTATAGTATTTATAGTTAATATAAGGCTTATAGTACTAATATCTATAAGTCTAGTAATATAAACTAAATTTCTCTTGATTCTTTATCTAAAGTAATAGATTTATCTTTTTAAAGGGACTAATCTATTATATAATTAAATATCTATTTAGACTATATAATAAGTGCCCTCTTTTAAGAAAGAGGTTACTAGCCTAGTAATAATTTATTATAGAGAACTATAAACTTAGTTATATAATTAATAAATATTATATATAAAAGTTTTCTTTTAATTTAATTTTAAATTTATCTCTAGAGCCCCCTATTTTTATTTACTTATTATAGGATCTTCTATTCTTCTCTGTCTTTATTACTTGTTTTCTATTACTTATACTTCTTTTAATACCCTTTAAAAGAGTTTACTAGTCTCTTAAGCTTTGTAGGAAATAGAGTTAGTTTCTTTATTGTTATAGTTGCCTTCTTTGTCTTAATATTAGCTAGTTGTTAGCTAGATTTCCGGCTTATTATCTTGGTAATTCTTGTAAGTTTTATTAGGGTTATTAGTATCTTTGTTTATAAAGCTAATATTTTTATTTTAGTTCTTTTTAGTATTAGGGTAGTTAGGTCTTTGATAGAAGGGAATTTATTATTAGAGTTAATAGTATTTTTAATAATTAGTAGGTATTTACTTAAGTTTAGTATATTTTTTACTTTTATATTTGTAATTATCTCTTATAAAGTTTTAATCTTTATAGTTTACTTATATAGTTAATCTTTTAAATTAATTAACTATTTGTCTATATCTTGTATGTTTTTTATTATTTTGTTGATTGATTTAGTATATTTAGTAAAGTTTTTATTAATTATAGTATTTTAAGTTTTTATTATTAGGACTAGGAAGTTATTGTTCTTTTAGATTGTATTAAAGATTTTGATATTGTTTAATTTAATCTTATTTTTTAGTTTATTAATTTCAGCTTTTACTTTATTAATTATTATTTTTGTTTTAGTTGTTATAGTTAAGGTACTATTAGTTAAAGTGAGAATCTTTATAGTATCGAAATCTATAGGAGTGGAGGTATTTCTATTTATATTATTAGTATTTTTAACTTTAAGAATATTACTAAGGTTTAATTATTTAATAGTCTAGAAATAATTAGTTATAGAGCTGTTATATACTCTGAAGGGATTAAGGAACCTAAGGGTAATAATGTTAGCTTTAGAAGGTAAGTAAGTTATTTAATATCTTAGTTTTTTTTTTAAATATAAGATTTCTTTTGTCTTAATAAGTAATTATTATATTTTTAAGAGTCTCTTTAATTTATTTAATTAATATTTACTTAAATAAAGTCTTATTTTTATTTAGCTAGTTAAAGTATTTATTAATATTATATTTAATAGTTTATTAGAGTTTAAATAAGAAATAATATAGATTAGTAGTATTGTCAGTTATACCTATAAGTCTTATATTTTCGAACTCTTATCTATATTCCTCTAAAGTTCTTTTATATATCTATTTCTTTTTAAATAAGTTATTATCTTATTTAGCAAATCTAGCTTCTCTAGGGCTAGGTTTAATATTAGTCTTAGGATTTCTACCTATTTTACTATATTTATTTTTGAGTTCTTTTTTAGTTTTATAGTAGTTTTACTTACTTTATATATATCTGATAGATTTACTGTTGGGAGTAAGAATCCTAGTTTTAGAGTTAACAATAGTAAACTATCTTTGCTTGTTTGTTTTAGAGTTTTCTTTAATCTATAGTAAGTTAGGTTTAATATTTTCTAGAGTAGTTTTGTCTTTTTTTAATTTAAAGTTAATATATCTTAGTTTTTTGCTTTTTCTATTAAACTTTAGTTTCTATTGAGTATTAGATATTAGGGTAATTAAACTAATTAGTTTAAATTTTATAAATATTAAGATAGTTAGTACTTCTTTTTTTGTTTTAGTCTCTAGAGTGTTTAGTATCTCTATATCTTCTATAGTATTGTTATTCTTAGTAATATTAATATTTTTAGTAGTATTATTATCTTTAGTAGTATTATTATCTGTTTTAGATTTAGTCTCTTTATTTCTATTATTATCTTTACTTTATTTCTTATTACTTTCTCTGTTTTATTCTTTATTACCTTCTTTTTTACTAGCTAGGGGGTCAGTAGTATTTACTTTTATAGCTATTAAAGTCTAAGCGATTTCCTTATTATTTAGGTCTAGTACTTCTCTAGGGTACTCTGTCTATAGATTTATAACTCTGTTATTACCTATAGCTATTTTAAGTTCGAGTTTATATAGTTTATTTAAGTGATATATTACTTAGTTACTCTTGAATATCTTAACATTGAACTTAGAATAGACTATATTAAACTTATCTAGGGATAGTTAGGCTTGAGTTTATAAATATCTTTCTTAAGTGATAGTCTTTTTTGTTTATATTTTAAGTTTTACTTTTTTTTTGAGTTCTTTTTTTAGTTTTTAAAATCTATTTTTATTAATTTATCTTTTAGTATTAGTAATCTCTTTCTTTTTGTAGGTAAACTCTTTATAGAGAGTTTTGTTGTCTATAAAGTTTCTAGTATATTAGTAGTATTAGTTATATTAAAGCTTATAGAAGAAGATTTAAGTCTTCTTTAGTAGGGTATATACTTTATTATATTAAATAAAGGATTTATATTTGCTCTCTTTGGGGATATAATTAAGTTTATTAGTAATAGTTTTATTATCTATAAATAGGTCGAGATATATTTTATTTTATAAGTTAAGATATTTTGTATTTTATTTATTAGTTAGCTTTTAAGGTATAAAGGTTTATATATGATTATACTGTTAGTAGATTTTTTGTGAGGACTTAGGTGGTGAGGGGTATGATATATTTGCTTGGTATAAAAAAGAAGTTATTAGTAATAGAAATAAAATCTTTTTTTTTATAAGTATATATAGTTAATTAGCTTATGTAAATATAAAACTTTTGTATTTATAAGTAAATTTAATGGTATATAGTTATATGTAGTAGTGTATAAGTGTATTTACTTATATGAAAATTTATATAAGACTAAAGAAAGATATAAGAGTTAAGTTTGAAGTTAGAGTTAAAGGAGGGAGGAGGTAACTATAAACTAAGAGAATAATTAATATATAGTAAATTTAATGATTTATTTATTAAATTTTCTTTTATAAATTATTAAGTATAGAGAAGTAAATAGTAACTCAAGGAAAATATCTTAGTAATTTTTTAGGTTAATTTATTAGGTAAATTATCAGATTTTATTGTTTTATATATGGATTTTCTTTTGTAAGTTTTAATTTTTTTTTCTTATAAAGGTCTTTCTAATTGATTGTAGTGTAGTTAAGATATTTATTGAGAGTATTATTTGTATTTTCTTTGATTATATTCTCTTTTATTTAGTTATTATCTTTAATAATAAAGCTTTTTTATTGAATAGTATATTTATAGATAATTTTTACTCTTCTCTTTTATAGTCTATAGCTAATGATTTTGTTTACCTCTTAGATACTATTATCTATTATTTTATTAATTATAATTACTTTAGGTTCTAGAGTAGTTCTTTTAAATAGGTCTTTGCTTTATTTTAGCTTATATAGCTATAATATTAATATAATAAGATAGATTTTTTAGTAATTTAGAAAGTTAAGTTTGATTGTTTATTTATAGACTTTATAGATTATCTTAAAGAGTCTAGTATATATAGGTGATTATTTGTATTTTAGCTTGTTAGGTAGGATATATCTTTTGTGGAGGTGTAAGTATATTGTATCTTTTTTATTGAATTTGATAGGGTTATATATATTATTATATCTTATCTTAGATAGAGTAGTTAATATATCTATAATAAATGTTACTTTCTTAGAATATAGTTTTTATAAGTTTTTAAGTACTTTTAGATTTATTTTTATTTTCTTTAAATTTACTTTTAATATTATTTTGATTATATTTATTAGTTTAAACTTATAGACTAATTTATTAAGAGTTCTTTTAATAGCTTTAGAATATTTATTATTAAGGTTAAATTAGATTATTAGGAGAACTTTTACTTATAAGAGCTCTAGGTTTATTATTATATAATATCTAATTATTACCTTAACTATCTAATTCTTTTATTTATTAGTTTTATTTATTTAGGAATAATAGGTAATTAATCTAAGTAATTTAATATTGAGCTAGGTAAAGATGGTTTTCTAGATATTATTTATAAACTTAAGGTTTTTATTACTAAGGACCTAGTAAGAGATACCTTAGTTATATAAAAGTAATACTTATAAAATAGTTTATACTTATTATTCTATTATATATATAGTATAATTTAAGATAAGTATTATCTTCTTTGAGAAGAGATATATTATTATATATAGTTAGTTTAGGGTCTTATAGCTTTTTATTTATTATATTGTTTTTTCTGTACTTACTTCTAATATATTTGTAATGAAATCTAGTATTATTATATAGAAAGGGTATAGATAAATGGGTATAGATTGTATTTAGTTTAGAGTTAGTTATCTGTTAATTGAATTTTCTTTATAGGTTGGATAAAATAATATGAATTTTTATATAGTTTTTATTATTTAATAGAAATATATATTGCTAAGTTCTATTATTATATAATTGATTTTAAGGTATTATTTTTTATTATATATTTATATTAGGAATTCTCTGATTACTAGTCTAGGAATATATATCTTTTTTCTGTTAGATCTTCTTATATAGTAAAGGATTCTGTCTTTTATTAGGAACTATAATAGAGAGCTCTTATTTTAGTCTTACCCTTTTTTTAGTTAAAGTTACTATAGATATTTCCAGATCTTATTTAGTTTTAAATCTTTATTATATCCTCTTATTATATCTCTTTATAATTTTAAGTCTATTATTAGTTTAAAGATTTTGGTTTATAGAAAGTAAATATATATTTTTAGTTTATTAAAGTTATTATCTTTTGTTTTTTTGTAGTATAGCTCTTTTATAGGTAAGTATAAGAGTATATTAGGGATAATATTTAAAGTATTTAGTATATAAAAGATTTTAAGGTTAAAAGTAGATAGATAGTTAGTATATTTAGTTAGTTTGAGATTAGTTTTATTTAGACTTATAGTGTTTAGTGATATATATATAAGTATATCTTTAGTTATAGTATAGTTAGTAATGATATTAATAGGTAGATGGCTGGATTGTATTATCTTTCTAAGTTTTTGTATTATCTATATAATTATTGTTACTTTTATCTCTATAGATCTATATTTTTATTTAACTTTTGAAATTAATCTTAATAGAAATATAATTAGTTTTAGCTTTTTTATTAGTATATTCTTCTCTGGGATGTTTATACTGTCCTAATTAATAGTAAGTTAGAAGATATAGAGTTTGAATTTTATTTTATAAATATCTAATTTGAAGTGTAACGGTCTGGTCCCAAGCCCTGCTGTTAAAGACAAAGGTGGGGCTCAGGGAAGCCTGTGGCTCGAGGTGAATAACAGGGTCTTATGACCTAGGTAATGGAAGCTGTGAGGAGCTGCTTTTATAGGCTAGGTGATGAGATTGTGTTATTCTAATTGTCGGGTGGATATTATAGGTTGGACTAAGTATATTAGGTTTAAATAATATAAGAGATAATAAATAGAGAATATTATATCTAGTAATAGGTTAATTAGTTAAGTAAATAATTAAAGGTAATTAAGTTATATTAAAAGCTAAGTTATACTTCTAGTGATTATAACTCTTAAAAGGTTTAAATATATAGATTCTATTAGGGTAATATTAAGAGTAAAAATAAGAGTTTTTTAGATCTAGTAATTATAGTAATTATAGTGATTACTTTAGTATTAAATAGTGATTATAATTATAGTTACTTTAGTTAGTAAGTTATATGATATAGATATCTATAGCTAACTCTATGCTAGTGCTAGTAGGCTGGCTTCCGGGTAGATTAGTCTTAGACTAGATTGTAATATAATACTCCTCTCTTAAAGGACTTATCCTTAAAACTAGTGTTCCTCTATATAGGTTAGTATATTCTATTTTTTTTCTTTCTTCTTTTATACTAATATTATATCTAGTAAATCTATTTTTTATTATAAGAAGCTTATAGTTATAGTTACTAAAGAGGGCTATCTTAGTATATTATGCACTAAGTGTTTTACTAAGGGTTTGATGTATATTGTCTAGTTAGGCTGTTTTACTAAGTATAGTAAGTATATTTCTTCTGGATATAATTATAATAGGGCTTATGTTTCTAATATTGCTTGTATATGAAAAATTCTTTTTTTAAGTAGTAAGCTATTTTAGGTACTAATACTTTTTATAGTAAACTAAGATACTAAAGCTTGGGATAAGTTAGAGTAAGTAGAGTAAGAGGCTAAAGAAGCCATGTTAGAGGTATAGACTAAGTTAAATGAGGTAATTACTCGTTTGACTTAGTTATAGAAATAGAAGTGATTATTGAAGGAAAAGGGGTTAACTTTTTTTAGTTATACTTTAGTTGAATTAGAGGAAATAGAATAGGAAGAAGTTATAATTATTATTGGTAGTGAGTTTTCTTTTCTTTGTAAAGGAAGTCTTTTAGTTTCCTTAAGTAGTATATGAGATTCTTTAGTAGTTCCTATATTTCTTTGTTATATTTTACTTATTTAATGTGGTAGTAGATTTTCCTGTTTATTAGATTTTTTTCTAAGATCTTCTTTATAGTGTATTCCTCTTGTGGTTTGACTACTAGCTTAATATAAGAGCTAGTACTAATTGAAATTATATTTGTTATCGGTTTAAGAAAAGAAATGTAAAAGATTAGATAAATCTTAATATTTACTAAGAGATTAAGTTTATAGTTATTTGTTGAGATTTTCTTTTTAATAGGGTAAAAGCTAAGATACTTAAGATTAAGTTTTTTATTTTATTATTTTATAGTAATATTTTTAGTAGTTAAGAAGACTATATCTCTTTCTTTAAAAGATGGTTTTTCTATTTATTTAAAGTTATAGTATTTTTTTATTTATATATAAATAAACTTAAGTTTTGTCTTTATTTTAATATATAGTTATTTTATTTAATTAGATTATAGTATTATTTTAATACTAAGTAGTTTATCTCTCTTAGTATAGAATATGTTAGGAGTAAAGCTAAAGTTGGCAAATATAGAAGTGGTTTTAATACTTGTTTAGTATAATATATTGAGAGTTAGTTGAGTAATAGGAAGTTTTTTAACTTAGTTGGTTTATTTATAATTAATATAATATTATAAATAGTGTTTAATTTCTTGGTTTTATCTTTTTGTTTGTTTATTGATCTAGGGTTAAAAGGTAGTAGTTAACTTGTAATGTAGTTCTATTAAAACTATTAATTTTTATTAGAATTTAGATGTAAATAGCTGTTTGTAGTTAGAGATAATTTTTTCTAGAAGCTTATAAGTTGTAATAATATATCTAAAGAAGAGGTATATAAATTGTTCTTTATTTATTGTTTTTTTATAAGGGATATAGTAAGTGAATTTAATAAAATGATTAATAATAATGAAAATAGTGTTATAATACTTGCTAATAGTGGGATCTATTAATAGTAGTAAATCAGTGATAAAGTCTATAGTGATTGACTTTTATAGTCTTAAAGCAATTGGAATAAGTTATAGTTTATTGTATGGTTTGTACTATAGTAATTTTGTTTATTAGTAAAATAAGTATTACTTAATAATAGTTTCTACCTTTTTCTTTATATAATTAAAGGAAAATATCTGTTTAACTTATTTAAAAGTTTTATTAATTCTTTTATATCTATTTAGAGGATATTTATAGATCTCTCTAATTAGATTATTTTATAGTTTATTTAGAATTTATAATTATGATATTTGTTTGTCTTTAGGGAGTAACTTATTATACTCTTTGATCTATTAGAGTAGTAGATTTTCTTATTCTATTGAATATATATTTTTAAAAGTATTATTTCTTTTTTAGGGTGATGAGGTATTAAAGGATAGCTCTTTAGAAGTGGCTTTAGGGGATTGTAATTACTTGAGCTCTTACTATTATAGGTTGTAATTCTTTGAGGCTGTTCTAGCTCTTTTTTTTTACTGAAAGCTATATCTAAAAGTAGTATAATTTATTATTTTTCATTCTTTTCAGATAGTAATAATAACCTTTTTAATCTTAATTATTATTCTATTAATAAGCACTTACTTTAGGTAGCTTTTAGGGGTAAATTATAGTAACTTTTTTATAGTAATTATCTTGTTATTTTAGTAGTTAATATATTGATTAATAGTATTAATTCGGGTGTTCTTAGTTTTTTTGATATGTATAATACAGTAGTTAAATTTAGATAAGTATTTAGTATATTATAACTATTATCTATTTAACTTCTAGATAGTAGTAAAGTAGGTGATATTCTTATGATTAGTGAATATTGTGACCTTATATTAGCTTTTAAAGAGATATTACTGGAATTCTTTGAAAGTATTAATAATAGCTAAGAATTCTTTATTGTAAATAGGATAGTTAAGTTTAGTACTATATAGTTTATGTAAGTAAAATATAATAGGATATAATTTCCTATTATTATCTTTTTGTTTAATCTAAACTCTTAGAGTAAAGTCTAAAGAGTCTATTTTTAATTTGATAAGCTAATTAGGGTTAAATATTATAAGTATAGGCTTGGTAGTAATTATATCTTTTAATTGATTAAAGGCTTCTTATACTTTTGATTTCTAAATAAATAGTATTTCTTTTTTTGTAAAGGTAGTAAGAAGTATAGCTATCTATTTAAAGTTCTTAATAAACTTGTAATAGTAATTAATAAATCTAAGGAAAGATTATACTTTTTTAAGATTAGTAAGTGATTTCTAGTTTTTAATTATAGCAATCTTCTTTAGGTTTATTTAGATCTTATTATATAAGATAATATATTTTAGAAATTTTATTTTAGTAGTATAGAAAATACTTTTTTCTAGTTTAACTAGTAGGTTAGTATTTTAAAATGCTTTTAAAACCTAATAGATATATTACTTGTATTTTTCTTTGTTTTTAGAGAAGATGAGTATATTGTCTAGGTAGTAGATAATAGAAATATCTAAGTATTTATATAATATATTGTTAATTATTTACTAGAATAATATAGGTATATTAGTAAGTCTAAAAGGTATTATTAAATACTTAAATAGTCTAAATTTTATTCTGAAAGTAGTCTTTTATTTGTCTTTCTTTTTAATTTGTATTAAGTTATAAGCTCTCTTTAGATTAAGTACAATAAATATCTTTATTCTATATAATTTATCTTTTATCTTGTCGATAAGAGGTAAGAGTGTATAGTCTTTAATAGTAATATTATTGAGCTATTAGTAGTTTATATAGAGGTAAAGTTTTCTATTCTTCTTCAGAATAAATATTACTAAATATCTAGCTTTAGAGTTGGAGATTTATATGTATCTTTTTTATAATATGTCTTTGATATACTCTTTTAGTATATTAAGTTCTATTTAGTTAAGGTTATAAATTGGGAAGAAATGGGTATTTGTTTTATCTTTTAGTATGATTTTATGGTTCTAATAATTAGACTTAGAAAGTCTTGTTGTAAGCTTTTTAGTGAATAATTATTTGTAAATATAGTATTGTTTAAGTATACTCTTTAGATGATTATTAGTAGGATCTTCTTTTATTTTCTTAAGGTCCTAATTGAGTTATTAGAACTGTGTATAAAGATAAGTAATTATTTTTTGCTATTATTTCTTTTAATTAGTTTTATACTTATACTATATTCTTTTAGGTAGTGAAGTATCTGTTGTATTATTGTGCAAACTCTCTATATAGTTAGTACTAGAGGTATAAGATCTCGAATTATTATTTATATTATTGGCTACGTTGTATTTAGAGAGTACTTATACTTAGCTAATATGTTAGTTAATATATAGATTATAATAGTATAACTATAGGTACTCTAAGACTAAGTTATACATTTTTATATTAATAATATCAAAAGAAATACCTTAATTCTTTCTGTTAATAAAGACCTTAAAGTAATTAATCTTATAATTAATAACTTTACTATTGTAGTTAAACATAGTATCTTCCAGATTAAAGATAGTATAGAGATCTACTTTATCCTTCTATAGGATCTTAAGTAAGTTTATAAGCTTTAGATATATATAGTTTATCTTTACTTTAGAATTGATTAAAATAATATACTATATCTTATTAATATATACTTTAATTATAAGTTATTATAGTTTTTTACTATTGATAGTATATAGAGACTTAGTAAAAAGTTCTTTTAGTAATTCTAGTATTTAATAGTCCTAAATATAAGTTAGTATTAGAAAATTATAATTTTCTAAAGTTACTTTAAGTACTATTCCTTTTAGATAATACCTCTCTTATTATTCTAATATAGAGGGTAAAGCTTGTTTTTTTAGTTATTCTTAGCGGTTTTATACTATACTTCTATCTTAGCTCGGAAGTAAACTTAGTAGTCTTTTGTATTGTATAAGTATAGATCTTTAGGATAGTAATAGTAATATTTAGGTAATTATTTTAGTTAATATTTAATAATAGTAATAGTTTAGTTTTTTTATTTTACTATTTAATAGTATTTATAAGTATTATAATATGAGATATTATAAATAGGGTTATTATCTTATAATAAGAAATAATTATTAATAACCTTTTTTAGTTTATAAAAAGAGTAATAATAGTAGAAATAGTATAATTATAAGATATTCTAATAATTTTAGTAATTGGATTAGGTATTATAATTATTATCTAATACTTTAATACTTTTTAATTAATATTTATAAATTATTATATTTTTTACTTAAAATACAATAATCTTTATTCTATAAAGAATATTAGTCTTTATTTTTAGTTATTATTAGTAGATTAGTTTATAAGTAAATAGGAGAAGGTCTTCTATTTTAATTATTTTCTTTAAAGGAATTAATCTAGCTCAAATGTATTTCTTCTTATTGTATTCTAATAGTCTTTATTTCTCTCTACTAAAGGGTTCTTTAGTACTACTATAAGAGTAGGAATAGGTAATAATAATAAGAATTCTTCTTTTTATAGCTCTCTTTATTCTTTCTAGTATAGGGGCTTAAGTGATAGTCTTTTTGCTGGATATAAGAGACTTCTTACTATTAATGGATAAACTATCTGATAATAAGGTGTTCTATAGTTTTTATACTTAAGTAATATTTAGTTACTTCTTATTATAGAGTATAGGCTTGAATTTTTAGTTAGAATCTAGTTTAGAATACTTATAGAAGGTATACTCTAGTTTACTATAGTTTTAGTAAGTTATCTTAGAGAAATCTTTTCTTTATATACTTTTTAATTCTATAGAGCTTGAATTAGTCTTATAAGAGGTAGGTATAGATTATCTTTACTCTAAACTAGTATTAGAGTAACTATATTTATTCTTATTATTAGTATTAAGATTTGATTTCTTATGTTATAAGAATTGTTTGTTATTAATCTTGATAACTATGTTAAGATAATTAATAAGAGTAGCTAATTGAGTCTTTTTGTAGAGTTCTTCTTAGACTATCTTCTTTAGCTTATTAAAGAAAAGTGATATAAAGGTATTTTATCTTTATAATAACTTAATAGTATATTAGGTAAAGAGAGTATTATAATTAGATATAGAGTTTATTTACTTTAAAGCTTTAATTTACTATTTAGCTTTAGATTTCTTATTAATAATATTAAAGGCTTTTTTTAGCTCTTCTTCTAAGTATATATAATTAGTATAGATTTCTATAGTATAAGGGTTATGATTAGGCTTGGATTTATTATTCTAATTATCTATTATTAATTAGAACTAAGTTTTAATATTTCTAGAGAATCTTTTTATTATATACTTAACTTTTATTTTTTTAGAGTAAAATAAGATTAGAAAGTCAAGGAAATAGTCTCTTATTTTAGTGAGGAAGATAGGGAGTTTATAGGAGTTTCTACTAAACTTATTAGAGGGTATAAACCTTAAGATTTCTCTTAGGTCTTTAATATAAGAAATAAAGGTACTAGGGTCTTATTAGTATTAGAAGGGAGCTTGATTCTGTGTAAACTATTCATCTCTTAGCTGGTTATGTTCTAGCGGTGTTGGTTTTGTTTGGCTGGTGGGCTATGGGTTGGCTAGTAGAATAATCAGTATATTAAAGAGTTATTAAAATATCTTCTCTATATTTATAAAGTATTAGTTATTTATATTAATATAGTATTGGTTTTCTTTTGTATAATATTAAGATTTAATAGTAAACTAGTGTATAGTGACTTAGAGATATCTATTCTCCTATTATAGTACTTTAAGTTACTTATTATCTCTTTTATCAGAAGATTTAATTTCTTTTATACTCTTATTATCTATAAAAACCCTAAAAATAAAAGTCTCCTTACTTTTGAGCTGGGAAGGTCTTGATATAGTAGGTTAGGATACTATTATAGTGATATTACTCGAAATTAATATAAGTAATCTTCTGAATAAAAGCTTTTAATATATAATAGTTTAGTCTTAAGTTTTGCTGTTAAAGATAAAGGTGGGGCTTAAGGAAGCTTATAGCTTAAGGTAAATAATAGAGTCTTATAATCTAGGTAATAGAAGCTGTAAGGGGCTGTTTTTATAAGCTAGGTGATAAGATTATATTATTTTAACTATTAGGTAGATATTGTAGGTTAGACTAGATATATTGGGTTTAAGTAATATAAAAGATAATAAATAGAGAATATTATATCTAGTAATAGGTTAATTAGTTAAGTAAATAATTAAAAGTAATTAAGTTATATTGAAAGTTGAGTTATATTCTTAATGATTATAACTCCTAAAGGGTTTAAATATATAGATTTTATTAGGGTAATACTAAAAATAAAAGTAAGAGTTTTTTAGACTTAGTGATTATAGTGATTATAGTAATCACTTTAGTGTTGAGTAGTGATTATAATTATAGTTGCTTTAGTCAGTAGGTTATATAATATGGATATCTGTAGCTAACCCTGTGCCGGTGTTAGCAGGCTGGCTTCTGGGTAGGTTAGCTTTGGACCGGATTGTAATATGAAGAATAGTAGATATTTTAGGTTAAAATAGTAAAGTAATAATTAAGTACTAAGGAATTTTTTTATATTTTTAAATATTGTTTTTTCTTTCTTATTTAGTATAAATATTAATAAGGATATTTTTGTTTTTCTTATATACTTTATTTGTCTTACTTAAATGATTTCTTTAGTGTGGGATTAGTATAGTAAGGTGATCTTTTGGTCTTAAAGTAGTTTAATTTGTATATTATAT
Organism: Calonectria pseudoreteaudii; assembly: GCA_001879505.1. NCBI lineage: Eukaryota > Fungi > Ascomycota > Sordariomycetes > Hypocreales > Nectriaceae > Calonectria > Calonectria pseudoreteaudii. Next base: position 16,348 of record KV875306.1, read on the forward strand.
TATAGAATCTTGTTTTATAAGAATCCTATTATCTCTAAGAAAGTCTTAAGAGATATAAGATCTATTAGTATACTTATTTTAGTAAAAGCTTTTAATCTATTGCTTATCTTGTGGATTCTGCTTCTATTAATAATGAATCTTAATAGTTAGATACTTAGAAATATAAAAAATGACTTTTCTATTGAAATATATAGTTAATTTTTGTGTATTATTTTAAAGATGATTTTAAGGTATTTAATATATTCTTTTAAACTATCAGAAAAGATAATTATATTATTGATATAGACTTAAATAAAGTATTAGTACTCTCTGAAAATTTAATCTATATATTATTAGCTAAAAGCTAGAGTATTTTTTATACTTATAAGTACTATATTTAATATTTTTAGTTCTTAATCTAATATAATAACTATTTAATTCTAGTATAGCCTATATATTGGGAGCTAGTGGAAAAATCTTGTGGTATCTATTAATAAGAACTATTACTTATTATATATATTTACTATTATTGGTATGACCTGGTCTACCCTGTAGTCAAACCTGCGCTTTCAGCAGAAGGCCGGATTAGTTTAACTCTTCTCCCTTCTAATATAACCTACTGAGGAGTACCTAGTTAATAGAATAAGGAGTAAAATATTTTAATACTAGGGTACTGTTTGCTCTAAGAGCTTACTTATATGATTATATATTTAAGACTTTAAGAGTTATAGTTATTAGGACTTAATTTAGTTTTTAATATAACTTAGTTACTTTTAATTATTTATTTAATTAATTAATCTATTACTAGATATAATATTCTTTTATCTATTAATTTTTATATTACTTAAACCTAATATACTTAATTTATTTTACAATATAAACCTAATAGTTAAAATAATATAATCTTATTACTTAGTTTATAGAAATAGCTTTTTATAATTTCTATTACCTAAGTTATAAGACTTTATTATTTACCTTAAACTATAAACTTCTCTAAGTCTTACTTTTATCTTTAATAGTAAAACTTAAGACTAAATTATTATATATTAAAAGTTTTTATTTAGAAGATTACTTATATTAATCCCGAGTAATATTATTATAATAATATCTTAACCTACTATATTAGGACCTTCTTAGTTTAAGGGTAAGAAGACTTTTACTTTCAGGGTCTTTATAAATAATAAGAATATAAAAGAGGTTAAATCTTTTGATAAAAGGGATAATAAGTAATTTAAAGTACTATAATAGGAGAATAGATATCTCTAAGTTATTATATATTAATTTATTATTAAATCTTAATATTATATAGAAAGAAACTAATATTATATTAATATAAGTAATTAATATTTTATAGATATAGAAGAGATATTTTAATAACTCTTTAATATACTAATTGTTCTATTAGTTAACCTATAGCTTACTAACTAGGTAAGGCTAATATTATTAGAATATAATTAGTTAAGAGATAAATAGCCTATATAGAATCAGGCTTCCCTCTAGTACTAATAAGACCCTAATACTTTTATTCTTTATACTAAGGACTTAGGAGAAATCTTAAGGTTTATATCTTTTAATAAGTTTAATAGAGACTCTTATAAACTCCCTATCTTTCTTACTAAAATAAGAGATTACTTTTTTAATTTCTTGATTTTATTTTACTTTAAAGAAGTAAAAGTTAAGTATATAATAAGAAGACTTTTTAGAAATACTAAAACTTAGTTCTAACTAGTAATAGATAATTAGAATAATAAGTCTAAGCTTAATTATAACCCTTATACTATAGAAATCTATATTAATTATATATACTTAGAGGAAGAGTTAAGAAAAGCTTTTGGTATTATTAATAAGAAATCTAAAGCTAAATAGTAAATTAAAGCTTTGAAGTAAATAAGTTCTATATTTGATTATAGTACTTTTTTTACCTAATATACTATTAAACTATTATAAAGATAAGATACTTTTATATTATTCTTCTTTAATAGACTAAAAAAGATAGTCTAAGAAGAACTCTATAAAGAGACTTAATTAGCTACTCTTATAGATTATATTAGTATAATTA
>KV875306.1:19547-29549 GCA_001879505.1 Calonectria pseudoreteaudii
TATTACTATTCTAAAGATTTATACTTATATAATACAAAAGACTACTAAGTCTACTTCTAAACTAAGATAGAAGTATAGTATAAAGTTATTAAAAGTAATTAAAAAAATAAATTTTATTCTCTATATTAGAATAGTAAGAGAGGTATTATTTAGAAAGAATAGTACCTAAAGTAACTTTAGAGAAATATAACTCTATAATACTAACTTATATTTAAGACTATTAAGTATTAAAATTACTAAAAGAACTCTTTACTAAGTCTCTATATACTATTAATAGTAGAAAGCTATAGTAGTTTATAATTAAAGTATATATTAATAGGATATAGTATATTATTTTAATCAATTCTAAAGTAAAAATAAACTATATATATCTAAAGCTTATAAATTTACTTAAGATCTTATAGAGGGATAAGGTAGATCCCTATATTGTCTCTAATCTAGAAGGTACTATATTTAATTATAATAGTAGAGTTATTAGCTATAAGATTAATTACCTTAAGATCTTTATTAATAGAAAGAATTAAGGTATTTCTTTTGATATTATTGATATAGAGATATACAACTTAATCTTAAGGTATTTATAGTTATATTATTATAATCTACATATTAACTAGTATATTAACTAAGTATAAGTACTCTCTAAGTATAATATAATTAATAATATAAATAATAATTTAAGATTTTATACTTTTAGTACTAACTATATAAAAGGTTTATACAATAATATAATAAATACTTCACTACCTAAAAGAATATAATATAAATATAAGATTAATTAAAAGAGATAATAGTAGAGAATAATTACCTATCTCTATATATAGTTTTGATAATTTAATTAAGACTTTAAGAAAATAAAAGAAAATCTTATTAATAATTGTCTAAAGAGTATACTTAAATAATACTATATTTATAAATAATTATTTATTAAAGAGCTTATGATAGAACTTCCTAAGTCTAGTTATTAGGACTATAAAATTATATTAAAAGATAAAGTAAGTACTTATTTCTTCTTAATTTATAATCTTAATTAAGTAGAACTTAATATACTAAAAGAGTATATTAAAGATATATTATAAAAAGAATATATATAAATCTTTAACTCTAAAACTAAATACCTAGTAATATTTATTTTAAAGAAGAATAGAAAACTTTACCTCTATATAGACTACTAATAACTTAATAATATTACTATCAAAGACTATATACCCTTATCTCTTATCAATAAGATAAAAGATAGGTTATATAGAATGAAGGTGTTTACTGTGTTTGATCTAAAGAGAGTTTATAACTTGATATAAATTAAGAAGGGAGATAAATAGAAGATTGCTTTTAGAATAAAATTCGGGTTATTTGAGTATTTAGTAATGTTTTTTAGACTTACTAATATATCTATATTATTTTAGTAAATAATCAATAATATATTGTATAAATACTTAGATATCTTTATTATCTATTACCTAGATAATATATTTATTTTTTCTAAAAATAAATATGAATATAAATAATATATTTATTAGGTTTTAAAAGTACTTTAAGATATTAATTTATTAGTTAAACTAGAAAAGAGTATTTTCTATATTATTGAAGTAGAATTTCTAGGATATATTATCTTATATAATGAGATCTAAATAGACCTAAAGAAGATTATTATAGTTAAAGACTAGAAATTATTTATTAATCTTAAGAAAGTATAATCTTTCTTTAGATTTATTAATTACTATTATAAGTTTATTAAGAACTTTAGACAGATAACTATACTTTTTATTACTTTTATAAAGAAAGAGATATTATTTATTTAGAGATTAAAAGTATAAGAAGTTTTTGATTAGTTAAAAGATATAATTACTACTGAACTTGTACTTGCAATATTTGACTTTGACTAGTCTATTAAATTAGAAATAGACTTTTTAGATTTTGCTCTGAGAGTTTAGATCGGATAAAGGGATAATAATAGGAAATTATATCTTATTATATTTTACTTATATAAACTATATAGTATTAAACTTAATTACCTTATTTATAATAAAGAATTCTTAGTTATTATTAATATTTTTAAAGAATTCTAGTAATATCTCTTTAGAAGCTAATATAAGGTTATAGTATTTACTGATTATAAGAATATTGCTTACTTTATTATTACCTAGAAGTTAAGTGGATAGTAATTATGATATATTGAATATTTATCTAAGTTTAATTATTATATTATATATATTAAAAGAACTAAGAATACTTAAGCTAATATTATTAGTTAATATATTAATTACTAAAATAATAAGATAGTTACTATAGAAAAGCTACTATAGTTTATTTCTAAAAGTTACTTAAAATAGGTATCTATTAGTAAAATAATAATTAAGATTAAGAAAATTATTACTATTATCTAAAAAGTATAAAAAATAATAAATTATATTACCTTTAGATATAATTTTTAATAAAAGAAAAGAGCTAAAGTAACTTTAAGAAATTATAACTTATAATAGTAAGAGCTTAAGTAATTATAATCCCCTAAAGCTATTTCTAAAGAGTTACCTTTTAATATTTTATTACTCTAAAAAGGAAATAATACCTTCAGAGATATATATTTAATAGAACAGAGAAATCTACTATTCTAGTAAATCAAAGAGTATAATAAGTTATTCTCTGAAGATAAGTAAATATTATAATTATAGATTCTAGATAAACTATAAGATAATCTAATTAAAGAGATCTATAAATATCTTCTAAATAGATACAAAAGAGTTAATAAAACCTTTGAATAAGTTAGATAGATATTTTCTTTTAGTTATATAAAGAAAAAGGTAGAAACTATTATTAAGTAATACTTATTTTACTAATAAATAAAATCACTATAATATAAATTATATAGTAAACTATAACCTATTCTAGTTACTTTAAGATTATAAAAGTTAATTACTATAGACTTTATTACTAATTTACTATTATCAATAGATCTTATTATTAGTAAGTACTATAATATTATTTTTATTATTATTAATTATTTTACTAAATTCACTTATTATATCTCTTATAAAAAAATAATAAATAAAGAATAATTCATATATATCTTCTTTAGATATATTATTATAACTTATAAACTTCTAGAAAAGATTATCTCTAATTATAGATAGTTATTTATATCTAAATTCTAACAAAGATTAATAGCTTTAATAGAGCTATATTATAAGTTAACTATTATCTTCCGACCCTAGGTTAATAGATAGACTAAGAGGTAAAACTAGGAGATTAAATACTATTTACAATATTATATTAATTATAAGTAAATTAACTAAATTAAAAAACTTCCTATTACTTAGCTAGCCCTCAACATATTATACTAAGCAAATATCAAAACTACTCTTATATTTACTAACTTTAACTTTACTCCTAATATATTCTATACTAAGAAAGATAGACTATTTAGTATTAAAGTAATACTATAATCTGATTAGATAAAATAACTATATACTAAAATAAAGATAGAACTTAAGTTTATTTATATATAAATAAAAAAATATTATAATCCTAAATAAATAGAAAGACTATCTTTTGAGGAAAGGGATATAATCTTCTTAGTTACTAAAAATATTATTATAAAATAATAAAATAAAAAACTTAACTTTAAGTATCTTAGACTTTACTTTATTAAAAAGAAAATCTTAATAAATAATTATAAACTTAATCTTCTAATAGATATTAAGATTTATCTAATCTTTTATATTTCTTTTCTTAAACTAATAATAAATATAATCTTAGTTAATACTAGCTCTTATATTAAACTAGTAATTAAATTACAAGAGAAGTATATTATTAAAAAGATCTTAGAAAAAAGAACTATTAATAGGAAAGTCTACTATTGTATTAAATAGACAAACTATAATAAGGAAATATAAGAACCCTTACAAAACCTTACCTACTATTCGAGGAAACTAGAGAACTTTCTGTAGATAGAATATCAATAGTAAAAAGTTCTATAACTTTATTATTAGCTTTATCTAATAATAATATCAATAAATAGTACTCAATAAACTCAATAGTAGGAATACCTATAGTTTTTAACTAATCTTCTATCTTATATAACCTATTAAGTTTAATAAAAGTAATTATAACTCGAGCTTAAGTATCTATTATTACTTTCTGTATTTAGTGATATATTTCTTAGGATTTCCCTAGAGAGGTCTATAAAGACTTTAACTTTTTCTTTACCTTTTCTTATTATTTATATAACCTTTTTACTTCTCGAATTACCTAGGATATTATACTTATTTTTAGAAGATATTCCCAAGAAATAAGGACTTCTAGTACTCATAAACTATTATATTTAACCCTATATAATTATAAAAGATATATATAGAAATATATTTCTTATATTAAGATAATACTAATATAGTTACATAGTTATAACTTATCTATATATAATAATTATATAAAAGACATTAGGTGTTAAAGATATCTATAAAAGAAGCTAGGTCTCGATTTTTATATTTCTTCTTAAAAAACTCTATTATTAAAGTCTGCTATAGTATTATATTAGTATAAACTAGAAAGAGGGGAAAGAGAAGGGATTCTTTATTAACTAAAAAGAAAAAGCTTAATAGGAAAAAAGAAAACATATAATTTACTTAAATAATTCTTATAGATAAGACTTTGAGAGAGAGAATATTATATTATAACCTAGTTTACCCTATAGTTGAACTTATACTTTTAGTAGAAAGCTAGATTGACTTAATTCTTCTCTCTTCTAATGTGACTTATTAAGGAGTACTTAGTTAATAGAATAAAGAGTGAAATGTTTTGGTACTAAGGTACTATTTACTCTAAGAGCTTATTTATATAATTATATATTTAAGATTCTAGGAGTTATAGTTATTAAGACTTAATTTAACTTTTAATATAATTTAGTTATCTTTAATTATTTATTTAATTAATTAATTTATTATTAAATATAATATTCTCTTATTTATTACTTTTTATATTATTTAAATTTAATATACTTAATTTACTTTATAATATAAACCCAATAGTTAGAATAATATAATCTTATTACTTAGTTTATAGAAATAGCTTCTTATAACTTCTATTGTTTAGGTTATAAGACTCTGTTATTTACTTTGAGCTATAGGCTTCCCTGAGCTTTACTTTTGTCTTTGATAGCAGGGCTTGGGACTAGACTGTTACAATTATATCTAACTAATTTGGTAGTAGATATATATCGGGTATTATTAATCTGTTAATAAATCTTAGATTGATAATAACTTTGTTTCTCTTGTAATTAGAAGGGTTTTTGTAGATGATAAATATGGGGTATATAATTGTAATAACTTCTTCTATGAAATTTATCTTGTTGGATTTATGTAGTTTTTTGTATTTTTTATTTAATAATATTTGATCTTATACTTTTAGTAGGTATTTTTAGGTAGTTTTCTTTATATTTTACTATTTATCTATAAGTTCGATTCTTATTTTTAGTTCTTTTAGTATTAGTATTATGTTTTTATCTCTATAGATATTAAACTTATTAGTTAGTTTAATAATTTTATTTAAAGTCTCTAGGTTAATATTTAAAATATTTACTCTGAACTTATTTTAGATTATTAGGACTTCTTTGGGCTAGGTAATTTTATACTTAGGTATATTGTTATTAACCTTCTTAGTTTTAGTTTTATTTAACTTTTTAATCTTTGTTTTAAATGTTTTAATAGAATTAAAAGATTTGTCCTAAAGTTATCTATAATTAATATTTTCTGTTATTAGGAATATATATTCTTAGCTTATATAGTTTGAGATTTTTTTTAGTTTCTTATATTTTTGAATTATAATAAGTTTATCTATTGTATTATTGAATTTAATTAGCTTTAGAGTGAGATAGTTAATAGTTATAGTTATATACTTTAGTTTCTTTGGTTTAAAATAATAAGTTTTATTTTCTCTTTTAATTATATAGTATTTCTTAATATTTGTTTATTTTACTTTAATAAAAGTATTATTGTTTGTAGGTATATTAATTATTTAGGTGTTGGTTATTTTTTAGTTAATTAACTAAGTATATAGTTTAAGTATCCTTGCTTTAGTAATTATATTTCTTATAGATCTAAAAGTAACTCTTAAGTTAATAAAATTAACTTTAATTTTATATTAGTATAAGAAGTTTGTTTCTAAAAGAAGTTTTAGTGTTAGATTTTCTATTATATTAGTTGTTACTGTAAAGTATATTTTTATTTTTTCTTTATTAATATATCTAGGGACATAGAAGTTAAAGGTGGCTTTCTAGGTAATAGTTATACTAGATTTAACTTTATTTACTATCTTTAGTAGATAGGACTTTATGGAAATATTCTTAGTATTTTCCTTGAGCTATTACTAGTTGATTAGGATAGTAGTTGTCTTGGTATTGAGGTATATATAGTTAGATTTGTTTTGACTAGTGAAGTATATATTGATTTTTAGGTAAGTGTTTATCTTAGTTTCAAAGGTCTCTTTTATATTAGGTCTCTTAATAGTTTTAATAACTTTTCTTTTAGTTTTACTCTATTTATTAATATTTTCAGAGATTTTTTTATCTTTATCTATATAAAAGTAATTAATAAATATTAATTCTTTAGTCTCTTTAGTTAAAATAGAGTTATTATCTGAGTAAATAAACTCTTTTTTTCTTTTAATTATTATAATATATCTTACTTTCTAAAGTTCTTTTTACTTTATTTAATAGTCTTTATTATTATTATATAATATTATTTCTATATAGTAGGATTTATTTAAGAGAAATTTTTATTATTAGAATCTCTAAAACTATTAGGTAAATAATTATTTATTTACTTACTTTACTTAGAGTTTCTAGTTTACTTTCTTTTTTTACTATTTATTTTTTAATTTTTAGTTATTTAAACTCTATCTCTAGAAAGGTCAGGATTATTTATTAAATAAGCGATTTTGCTTAGTTTAAGGTTATTTGTACTGTGATCTAAGTTACTTATAGTGGTCTTATGATTTGTTTTAGTTTACTTGGTTCTGATTTTCTTTAGGGTTGTTATTAGTTAAATATACTTTCTTAGTTGTTCTTTTTGTAGGGAAAGGGTTTTTCTTGGGATATATACTATCTAGTATTATTTGTTTTTTTATATTGACCTTATTTAGCTAATTTAACCTCTTATTATTATACTTTAGCTCTATGTACAGTGATTTTAACTTTAGGTTTAGTTTACTTTATAAGACTTATAATAGTATTAGGTTTAAAGTTATACTTTGTACTTTAGCTATTTAAAAGACTTTTACTGTAAATTTCTTAAGAGATTTACTATTTTTGATTTATTCTTTCAAGTAAAATATTAATTGAAGATACTTAATTATATTTCTTATTTTAATATTAAATTATTTGTATAGAGTAGTAAGAAATATAGAAATATTACTATTTAGGAATATATTTTATTCTTTATTATTTAATTCTTTATAATATTAATCTATAGTATCTCTTTTAAAGAGAGTTAGTATTTATTATTATATATATTTATATTATACTAGGTTATTATTGTCCTAATAAGTATTAAAAGATTTAATTTATATATTTATATTGTGAAAAACTAGTTATTTCTCTTTATATATTATTTCTTATAAATTAAAGTTAGCTTTTTTAGTATTTAGCTATAAGAAACTGATATCTATTAGTTTACTTTTACTATCTGTAAATAAAGTAAAAAACCTTTCTCTTCTAGGTGTTTTAGATCTCTTTCTAATCTTATTTTCTGGGTATCTTTTAGTTAGTTTTAGTTAAAGATCGAAAAGAAGTTATTTGAAGTTTATATTGAATGATATATAGTTTCTAGCTATTTCTCTTATTATTAGGATAAATTTATCTCTTGTACTAAAACTAGTTAAAGTTAGTTTTACTTTTGGTTTTACTTTTAGTATATAGTATAGAGCTAGTATTAATAGTATTAGTCTCTAATAAGAGTTTTTTCTAAGAGAGTTTTATAATATTAATAGGATTTTAAGGAGATTTTACTCTTATTAGAGTAAAAATCTTTATTAGACTATTTATTATATTACTCTTTACTTTCTCTCTAAGTTATTTAAAGTTATCTTCTAAAATACTTTAAGTAATAATAAATTTAGGTTATTTTAGGGTAAAAATAGTAATAGTATTAGTTAAAAGTTTAGGTAAGGTCTTTATAAGTATAGTAATTAGTATTAGGCTTGTTGTAGATAATGATATAGATGTAGTAGATATTATACTCTTTAGAGTAGATATTCTTAAAAGGGGTATTATTCTTGTTATTGTGGTGTTAGGCTCTAGTACTTTAGCTTTTAGTTGAGTTTTTTTGGTTTTATAGGGTCTTTTTTTTTCTTATTATATGTTAGGTTTAGTGGTTTTAGTAAAAGTTTTTATAGTCTTATAGTAATATTTATAAAGTCTTTATTTTTAGAGTTTTCTTAGAGATATATATTAATAGGATCTGGTTTTATTATCTCTAGAGCTATTATTTTTATTATAATTTTTTATAATTAAAAGTATTTTAGAGTTAGGTATTAGAAGTCTTTGATTTTTTATTCTAGGGAATATAGTTTTATTTAATTAAAATATAATCTTATTACTTTATTAGTCTTATTTAGCTCTTAATATAATAGTACTTATATATTTTAGTATTTAAAAGTTTTCTATATTCTATAATTATTAATAATAGCTTTAAATCTATCTAAAAATAAAGAGTTTACTTAATAAATAAACTAAAATTCTTATCTAATAAGTTCTTAAAGTTTCTTTAGAGCTCTTAAAGTATTTTTAGGGTTCTTAGAGTTATTTTTAGAAGATAAATTACCCTTTTCTTCGAATACTATCTTCCTTATTATCTTTAGTTATCTAGTAATCTTTAGAGTATTATTAAAAGAAACTGGTCTCTTGTAAGAACTATCTTTTAAAGGTAGTTAATTAGTTTTTAAGTAATTATTATTACTTATTATTGTTTATTTAGGTAGTAGATTATATAGTGATTCTAGTAAATTTACTCTTATAATATATATAGAGGATTGGTATTATAAGGTATAGTATTTATAGTTAATATAAGGCTTATAGTATTAATATCTATAAGTCTAGTAATATAAACTAAATTTCTCTTAATTCTCTATCTAAAGTAATGGATCTGTCTTTTTAAAGGGACTAATTTATTATATAACTAAATGTCTGTTTGGGTTGTATAATATTTTGTTTTTAAACTAAGTTTTTAAGATAATTTTAGTATTAACTTAGGTTTAGTACTATTTAATCTCTTATAAGATTTCATTAATAATATTAGAGTAGATAAACTAATTAATATAACTTATTTAATATTTATTATTAGTTTTATAGTTATCTATATAGTAGTTATATTACTTAAGAAATATAGAGATATCTTTATTTTTGAACTTTTCTAGGTAAAGGAGGCTAGTAAGGTAGTTCTTTATTTAATACTAAGTGAATTAAGTTAAGAATTTCTTAATAATAGAGTTATCTTAACTAAAAAGTATAATATCTTTTCTATTACTTTTGATCTTAGATATTATATCTAATTAACTATCTAAGAAAGTATCTTTTAAGTAATTAAATAGTTCTTTAGAGAAATCTTTGTTAATAGTATAAGATTATTTATATAGAAGAGATTAGTTTTCTTTAGTAGGAGAAAGTTAAAATAAAGGTTTTTTAGTTTTTTAAGAATAGGTTATAATTATAGTATTTTAGTTTACTGAGTACTTATATTCTTTTAAAGGTATTAAAGTTTTTGATAATAAGTTAATAATTTCTTTTTTTCTTTAAAATCTTTTATCTTTTTTATATTTATTTTACTAAGTAAGTCTTATTATAATAAAAGTTAATATCCTATCTTTTATTATAATTTAAAAGATAATTATAATAATAAACTTAAATTATTTTATAATAAGCTTATTTATTATTTATAACTAAAAGATATTAGCTTTTTTCTTAAAGTTTATCTTTATCTTTTCTTAGTTTACTATTAAATAGATCTATTTTTTAAT
>KV875306.1:29559-70312 GCA_001879505.1 Calonectria pseudoreteaudii
GGTCTTTATTTCTTAAGGTATTTATTATATACTTAACTTATAATAGGTTAGGTTATATTATAGTTTATATATATATTATTAAGAAGATTTTTCTTTTAGTAATAAGATTTAAGTTTTCTTATATTATTTCTCTAGTATTAAGCTTTTTAGGTATCTAAAGATTTCCTTTAAGTTTTATTCTATTAAGTTTATTTATTATTATTTTATAAAAGTAGGTATAATATAAATTAAAGTTATATATATTCTTATATAATTTAGGAGTATATTAAGTTATCTATATTTAAATAATTCTAAAACTTAATATTATTATTTAATATTTTAAATTATTAAAATAATTTTAATTTATTTATTAAGATTATAATATTAGTTTTAATATCTTTACTATAACTTTTAGTATAATAAAAATAAAATTTTAATATATAGAAACTATATACTAAGTTTAAAAGAATCTAAATAATTTAATAATTCTATTATACTTAAATTAACTTTTAATTATATTTAGATAAATAAACTAAAGTTATAAAATAAATTAATAACCTATACTTATTAAATTAAAATAAAAATTATAATTATAATAAAATATTTATAATTAAATAATCTCTTAAATAAGAAACTTAAAAATAAGGTCAAAAGGGTATATTAAGATAAAGCTACCGAGCTAAACTAGTATTAAGGCCAGTAGCTTTTATCCTACTAAATCCGGTATCACGACCAGTCCCTAGGTCACATAACCTACCCTGTATTGAACCCTTGTTAAGCTATTGCCCCGAGCCCCGTCACACTATCTCTTCCTTTTCCTTTTGTCTTCATATCAATCTTACATGTCGCTCGACTCGTTTCTTCTTCCCCACTATCCTACCCTATAGAGCCAGGCCAAAGGCACAGCCCATTACAATAAGCAACTACAACCTCCGCGGCTACTGGCTTATCTATTGGCCCCGCTGAGTACTAAATGCAGTGGGAAATACGGACCCTTACGAATAACATCATAACACTAGGCAGCTACAAGGCTATAATGAGAAAACAGAGAAATTGCGCCGAACATCTGTAGATGTATGGCATACACCTAAATTGCAGATGGGGCTGTCAGCTGAATTACTGATCGCTTCCTGTCTTTTACACCACATGACACCGTCGTAATGGCAAATAAAATTCCGTGTAGTGATATTCTAGCCATTAGAGCATCTTTCAAGCCGGTTTGATGTCATGGCTGACCGTTTATTCTCTGCGTCAATTTCCCTACAGAATCTGGTGAATTATTTAGTGTAATTCTGACTAAAAAAGAACAAGCTGGAGGCTCAACCGGGTGATCAATTCGAAGCGCAAGATACAGGCTCGGTGGCGCCCGAGACCCAGGAACCAAGCCACAGAGGTGGTATACAATTACAGCTGTACAATAGGTCGTTCATTAAAATCTTGTTGCCTGGTGAATTGTTATGAAAAGGAAAAGTCGAATAATTGTACTTGATTTTTTCCAGTAAAGGAAAAATATATTTGTAGATATTGGTTAGCTATATTTATCCCTAAATGCTAACTGTATAAGGAAAGGATTTATGCTGCAGTGGCGTGCTAGCGATGTTGAGAAAGACTAATTTGTTGAGTTCGTACAATAGAATCAAGGGCAGCGAAAATTGCACTGAAGAATCGCTCAATCTTTTGCAAGCGCAAAGTCCAGATGGTGAACGGATGGTTGGTTGTCACATGGTTTGTGGCGTAATTATTGTTGTCGTACCAAAGGCGTGAGCAGTGAAATTCGGGATTTTGAGACTAGACCATCCCAGAATCTTGGCATGATGCTTAGAAGTTAGTGGAATTATCCCAGTTGGCACATTCAATTCTCCGCGGCCTGATTTCCAAAAAGGTTGGGCATGGACAGATCTGGCCGTGGCGCGAATTGACCCCTGCACTACAGGGATCTAGAAGCACTCCAAGAAGCATAATCTTATCCCTAATATTGCTGGGTCATTATTGGGGTCAATTGACCTGCTTTTCGGACGGTTTAAATCCAGTTCCAATGGATATGTGGTAGACCCAGGTTGTCAATAATGATTGCAAGGAACAGGTACAAGATGCTTTAATGGCAGCCCAGAGACCTTGTAAGGGTGGCACTGACGATTCATCTACCAGATGTTGGCAGATGCATTCACAACCCCTTGCCTCGGCAGTTGAAGCGCCACTCTCGGTCCGTACAAATGGCACGGGCGGCGCCCTGGACGGTGTGATTACCTCGACCATGACCAAACAGCGGGCCTACAAAAAACCACACTGTCACAATTTTGGTCAGGGTTTTTTGTTTCTCTGCAATTTTCATTTTCGTGCTGCCGCAACGAAGATGAAGCCAAAACCGTCGAATTTACGTCAAACAAAGAAGCGCTACGCCAGCAGCTGCATTCCAGTTTGCGTTATGAAAAGTGAAGAATTTATGAACAGGGGTATTTATGAAAGACTAGGTAGGACACCTATTCGGATGAGGGGGCTAATTTAATTGGGGCCGTTACACCATCAACTCCAAGGGTTACCATGACTCGGCCCTTCGTCTCAGGCTGAAGTTATCGGCAAGTTCCTCGGCGTTCGAGCACAACACGAGATGAGCTGATCCCTATCCTTGTAGATGGCCGTGTCCGTGAGTGTCCAACTAGACATAATTGAGATTTAGCGACTCTTGGTCCAATCGTTCCATGAGGTGCAACAGTTAACCAATTAAAGTTTACAGGGGATCGAGGCTCAGAATAGAAAGGTCTGAGGGCTAAGTTATGCTACTAGCCGAATCCGCGCATGATGGGTGGCGGCGAGCCCGAACATCTGTGCCAAGCACGGCTGTCGAGTGTAGTGTATTCCTTCCCCCACAGCCATTAAAATTTTAAATCTAACCTCCAAATTCCCTGCATCTTCTATACGCATTTATGTAAGATCTAAAATCTTGTTTCTCTTCCCTATTTCTGGAAGCAAACGCTCCTTTACTATTTGTCGTGTTTGTAGCATCTTGTCAAGCCACAAATGGATGCTCAACTTCCAAAAGCCCCGATCGCCCCAAAGGTGAAAAGAACACGGGCCAAAACGCCAAAGACCAGAACCGGCTGTATTACATGGTATGTTAGATCTAATGACCCATCGCAGTGGTTTTCGTTCTTGCTCGACTAACTAATGACAGCAAGTACGTGATATAAAACAAACTGTGTGATTAGTGCTCATATGCTTTAGATTGCGTCACCTCAAATGCGACGAAGCGAAACCCCAGCGTAATAGATGCCTGAGAAGCTTTCATCGCTGTGAGGGGTATCAAATCGCTCCTATCCGAAGGAAGCAAAAGAACAAGAAATCCTCTGCACAAGATACGAAACATGGGAAGCATTTCTTCAACTATGCAACTTCTCGTCTTTTGGTTGCAAAAGAACCAGGATATCCAGCAGAAGCTGAAGTAGCCCTCTACGTTCAAAACTCGATCGTCGATGATCTAGCGAAAGGTCCTGTCCCCACAGAATTTTGGCTCTTTCACGCTCTGCCTCGATCCCATGCACTAAAACCTGTCCACTCTGCGCTTGATGCCTTGGGTGCTGCCCATAAGCAATTCAGGTACCAGCGATCGGCCCCGGAACTGGCTTCCAGATTGAGACTCGAGGAAATTTCGATACGACGGTACAATGAGGCGATTACTTGCGTCAGTCTCTTCTTGCATGATGATTCAGAATCAAATATAGAACTTGCCATCATGTGTTGCATCATTTTCATTTGCACGGAGCACCTGTTGAGCCGGCCTTCTGAGGCGCAAAACCACTGGATAGCAGGCTGTGAACTTTTCGCATCACTGCAACAGCGGTATGCTCGATGCCAAGATGCTGCAGCCAAGAAGAACTCCAGGCTGCTGCATCAAATAGCAATGTTACTATCAAAGCTTGGGCAGGACATGATAGTATTCTCCGGCTTCGAGCATATTCCTCACACTGTTCTCAGCACAACTCTGGCATTTGACTCTCCAGATCCGTTTGCCCCATTCACTTCGATAGAAATGGCTAAAGAATCGATTCTGGTCCTGGAATCCAAATATTTTGAGATGAATTATTGTCAGAGCAGAAGTTCATCAACGTCATCGAACTCACAAGGAAGGAAGCGTCAAGAACCCCTACAGCTTGTTCTCCCTGACGAAGTCAAGTGTATGATAACCTCCTCAATGGATCTCATGGCACAATTCCGTTCCTGGTCTGCACGACTCGATGTGCTCAAAAGACAGATATCTCAAGGGAAGCCAACAGCTCGTGATTCACAACAAATCCTCGCTCTATCGTTGAATCAGGCTATATGGTCGGCGTTTATGGGAAATTCAAGCTATACTGAGCAGATAAGCACAATGACAAGTAGTCATCTCCTTAGAATAGCTGAGGATCTGGTGTTTCATGAAGCTTTCGGTCTGGACCCCACATACAGTTTTTCAGGAAGCATAATTCCAACAATCCTTTGTGCCTGTAGAGCTTGTCCGGATCTTAGCGCCAAACAACGAGGGGTCAGGTTACTTCGTGCAATGAAGTTGAAAGAGGGTTATTGGGACAGCGAGGAAATTGCGAATAAGCTGGAAGCGGAGCTTTTGAGACAAGTTGAGTCTGCAACTTTGCTTTCCAAGGTCACCTAACTGCACACAGCGTTTTGGTTCAGTTCTCCATCATTTTAAATAGCCATATCAGTAGGACTAGAATAAAATACAAAGCGGATTCCAAGATTTCAAGTGCCTGTCAAACCAAAGTAGTTGGATTGACCAACGGAATGGTCAATGAACGCGATTTTATTAACAATACAGGGAAAGAGCTGGGATATAGACCAAACATTTGTAACTGTTGGCGAATGTCGCTGATACAGATCTGTGCTATATAGACCCAAATATCCTGTGTTACTCTGAACCGAGACACAGGTAGACCTTTTAGTGTAGCGGATAGGGGCTACCTCCACGCTACACGTCTCAGTCGCACTGGCCTTTGATCATACGCAAGGGTCGCCAACACGTCTCGGTCAAAACTGAGGCCAAATCTATCATCGGTTCCTCTAGAAATGCTCATGTTCTCAAGGCCGTGATAATAAGCTTGATTTGTTGCATGACATAGATGCTCTCAGACATATGAGTAATGGCAACTTGATTTTGAAAGATTATCTGGTTACCAAAGCATCATGCACACATATTATGTACTGTTATTGAAACGACTCTGATAATCTCAGTCTCATCACAATTCCGATGAAAATTGAGCATAGTAGGCTTCGAAGGCCTTTTCCACTTTAAAGAATTCGATCTGGAGCTTGCTCAAGGCCTCGCTGATTTTGTCCAAACAAACGCCCTCATCCTCTTCAGGGCTTTCGTCTTCTCTCTTTTTGTTGCCATAACACTGAATAATGTAGCTTGTGTCTCGAAGAGTTACCAGTCCTAGCGATGCCGCTCGCCCCTTGAAGAAATGGCCATTATTCGCAAGACTCAGGAGGTCTCTACGTCTTCTAGCATCGGGATAAAAAAAATGATTGGTCAGTCAGTTTCAAGGTGGTATTACAAGGTATCAAATAGAGTCAAGTATCAACTCCAGCTGGCAAAATCGAACGAGATGGAATCTAGTAACAGACTTACATCGCGTCTTCAAAACGAGGGAAGCATGCCTTTGATTCATCACAGAAGTCATTGGCAATCGAACGACTAAATTCACAAGTGGGCTCGTCATCCATGTCCAGGATCTGCTGAAACGTCTCTAGATCAAGTGCGTTGCCAAGTTCTCGAAGGGGCTTTAATTTGTCCTGTTTTTACTGCGTCAGCAGTAGCCATGCATCAGCCAAGCTGGGTCACGAACCTCATTCGTTCCCGACATGATAGGCGATTCAGGTGAGCAGTGAAATGCCTCAGAAGTTGCGAATACAACAATAATGGAGCGAAGCCCTTACTTCGCTACTTCGAATAAATCTCGATATTCTCTCTGACCTGATAAGCGCAAGGAAGACAGCTGGTTAGAAAAAGAGGTAGCGGCGATGAATTTGCAAAATCGACGTTGCTGGGTATATGAACAAGATGAGGGGGTCAAGAACTGCAAAGCTTGGGTCACCTCATTATAAAAGTGTGCCTCATTTGAGGAACGATGCCGGAGGATCTGTCCAGTTTTGAGGGATATTTCAAGGGGGGCCGAAACGCCTGGTCCTGAGGAGCTCGTGATGGGAATCTAGACTCAAATCCAGCCAGCCACAAATGAACTTGGTTCTGTCCCCATTGAGAACTATTGATTTCAAGTGTTCTGAAAGAGCCAATTGCGGGCGGGAGTAGAGCGAAAATGAAGTTAAGTTGGCCGTATTTGGCATAGCCGAATGCAACTTGCAAGACTATTGTCTTTTAGCGGGCTCGAACAACTTTCAGCACCCCCGCATGCAAACAAGAGCGATACTGAGAATGATTTTGTGTGTCTTAGAACTAAAAGATTGTCACATGTGAGTTAAATCGAATGTATTGAGTCTCAAAATTTCGAGTTGGCCTATTTCAGAGCATATTTCAGAAATATCTGGTGCAAAGAACAAACACCTTCATATAGCGACGACAGGAAAGTAGAAAGGGGCGCTAAACCTTAGGATAAATTCTCCAAAGTGAACTCTCTAGCATATACAAAAACCCAGTCGCTTGATATATGAGCATAAGCTCGCTATTATGTTGAAATAGCTTTCTAGTTTATCCCCCGCCAAATCTGGCTGGGCCAGGTCCCTAGGGCCCGCTGTTGTCTTTTGGTTATGCCCCTTTCTTGTACGCTAGTTATCTCTCCCACAAAAGAAAAGGCAAGATTATGCGAACATGGATGCAGACATGGAAACAACAAATTACGATACAGGTGCTCAGATTACTTGTGATATACAATGACTGATGAGGTAGGCTAGTCGACCAGCATGTTCACATCTGATGCGATTCCATAGACATGTAAGTCAGGTTGATGAAGAAGGCTCAAGAAAATGGTCAGATGGGGGATAAAAATGGTGTGTGATTGGGTTGGAGATTGGAGCAGGGGGGACTATAAACCGGATTGGAGTAGGAGTACTGGAGAGGTCAGCGACTACGGAAACGGGGCGGGGGACAATGCGTAGCAACTATTAATTGTCCCGAGAGCAGCAACGCTTTCAAAGGCACCACCGTGCAGCGCCTTTACCACTGCAAGCTCTATTGAACAGAAAGTAGGGACACCAGCATAAGGTGAAAAGCCCTTTGCATGGATATCTTCATTGAATATTTGAAGTACAGAAATCATCCCAGTATTTTAAAGGCGATTAAAACGGGTCTTTGTTCATGAAGGTTGCAGAAAGTCTCTTGGCAAACTAGCTGACGATACTCTCCATAGCGAATTGCCACAATCTCTCATCCCTAGCCTCCTCTTCAAATCCATGCTGGTTCTCTGAGACGATCTAACACTCGCTCTTTGTGCTACAACTTGCCGCATCTTCTCGGCATGAACTTCTTTATCGCAATTATCCATAATGACTTCACAGAGAAACGCCCAATACTATGAAGGTTGCCACCGTCTCTCGCACACAACATCACGTGTGATGACTACCCGTTGAAAAGCCGTGCCTCCGGGGGTTTGAAACCGTACGCTGACCCACAGCTAGAGGTTTTCCTCCTAGTAAAATGAGGCTGCAAAGGCGGAAGGATTAGGATGCGCTGCACGGTCTCTCTCTATTGGATGTAAATAGCCAATTAGTCAATTAGTTAGTTGAATTGACGAAGTTACACAAAAGAAAACGCCCAATACGCGTTCTCATATCATCGCGAGGGGTTGATCGGTTGTTCTTCAGAGTCTCATACGTGAGGTTTTATTTGGGTACAAAAGAGGGTCCTTGGGCCTCAATGTCACGGAGACTGCTTCAATGAAGGGACGAGAAAATATTCTGAGTTGGCCTTTCAGGATGCCAAAATAGAAACATATTTCCCCCCACTGAAACTCCAATTCTCAGCACAAAATTTGGAGAAAATTACAATCCATACTACCAAGCTTCTTTGCGAAGACGCAGATCGACTTAAGGGGTGAAATCCTTTACATTCGAGATTGGCAACGTGACATAACAACTGCAGTTGCTTCAGTGACAAAACCGGACGAAAATTCTGCACGTGGAGAGAGGACAAAAGAAGTTCTCGCATTACTAGCCCTCGCAGCAGCATTCGGCTCACACGATCCGGAACAGGCAGATATACACGACACATATAAAAGTTTTGGGATTGCAAAATCAGGACCGGGAGTTGACTCATGCCTCGTGCAGATCGCTCGTTGTGTTTAGGGGAGGTTCAAGCATAAATGCCAAGACAACTTTTGACACGCAAGCAGTGATGTAATTCATCCAGTTATTCCCCGGATCCTCCGTGTCATCGTTTTGGAAGAACCTCCCGTGTTTACGAAAAGGCGCGCGTTCTTTAACGGGCGTTTCTGCAGTAACAATAGACGAAGATCCAACGCTGGTCATTCCGGTGGTTACCCTGAAGCCACAACGTCTTGCGCATGGACATGTTTACGGAGTCGGAAGAGGAAAGCGACGCGCTACCGTTTAGAACGTCCACCGGATCGCACGATGCAGGGTGATTGGTAATGCGAAATTCTGATAGGCGCGCCGTGGCTTGCAGTGCGTACGCAATCCACGAGCTCAGCCTCGACCGCATGGGCGGGTGGCGTCAAGGGGCACCATGGTAGTCTCGGCCGCTGAGTGCCGGTTAAAGTTGCGGATCTAGATTTACCGGATGCCAGCGACGCCACCAAATCTCGATGAAACAGAGCCGCGGGAGGGGGGGGGGAGGGCAGAGTCGACGGGATGACGGGCCGCGGCCAGTGCTGGGCTGGAGCACGGATGAGGGACGAGACGAGGAAAAATCTCACAGTTCGCTTTTGCGGGTCAAGTGTGCTGTTGCCAAGCATGAAACAAAGCGGAAACTAGTGGCTTGGCGATCCCGGCCTTCTGGACCAGTCGATGGCACCGGGCCCGTGAGCCCGCGAGAAGCTTCATATACCGCCCTGTGGCCCACAATGCTGAAGCAGGGAGCCGGCTTGGCTTTGTAGCAAGGAATTATCCTCTGTATCATTTTCTTGGCGTCGATCGCCGTACACTGCTCTCCACCATGAAGTCCCTTCGCAGCCGGCTGGCCCTATCCGCAATTCTCTGCATCGCTGGGATCGCAGTAACCCATGCTCAAGATGACGCTTTGGCCAAATTCGGTGACACCATAGAGGTGCTGGGCAAGGTAAGAAGATAAGCTGATGCTACTTCTCTGGCTTAGGTGATTGGACTCGCTAAAAGGCAAAAAAAAAAAAAAAAAAAGAGGGAAAGAACCGACCAGGATTTTGAGGATGGACTCGCACTGGATCTTTTCTCGCCAAGCAATAGGACACTGGTTGTGACGAATAACACGTCGCCGCTGCCAGGGCATTTCGTCACTGGCAGCTCTGGGGAGGGTTTCATCAACCTCTCCAACTACAGCTGGGTCATCAAGTTCAATGAGACGGCAAATGACCTGATTGCTAAAATCGAGCTTCCGTACGACCCAGTCGCTCTACAGGAGCAGGGAGTCAATGTGGCGAATACCTACGTCGGAACCTTGTCCAATGATAAGAAATCGTGGGTGGTATCGGAGACGCAGAGAAACGTCCATGTGTAAGACACCTCCAACGGCTCTCACGCCCTTGAATGCACACTGACAAAAACCGGCAGCACTGAGAATAAGACTCGAATTATCAAGATGACGTCGCTCGAAGGCGAGTATATGCTTCTCGGTCGCAAATCCGTGGACGTCTCCAACATCTTTGTCCAGTACGGTCAAGGAGCAACTCGCACCGTCAATGTTACCGGCGGCGCCGGAATCCAGGAGGCCGAATTTGTTGATGGTCTACGCTTCAGCATCCAATCATCCAATGCATTCACCATGAATGCCGATATTCCATTCGGTGTGGACCAAGCAGCCCTGCCCAATGGAACCCTCGCTCTCAGTAAGAAACCCCCCCCGACTCCCCCCCGCGACTCCACCTCGCTTGTTTTGATAAAGCACACACCCTGTCGATCCCAACCTGACACTTGTTAGATTCGTTTGCATGGGTTCTAAACACGACAACGCCCAGCGGCAACAGCCTCAGCACGGATATCAAAATTCCGAGTAAGTTGGCGCAAAAAATAAACCCCGGCGGCGCGGACTAAAAAAAAAAGAAAAAAAATTAACCATCAAACTCGCAGTCAACCAAGCCATTCTGGCCGCCAAAGCCCCCGGCAAGTCGCATCAGGACGTCATGGTGGCACGACGAAAGCTGAACGCAGCCCAGACTGACGCGTTCGAAGTCGTTCAGGGTCAGAAGCTGGACCAATTAGGGTGTCAAATTAAGCTTACTGGGCTCTCGGAGTTGGATGGGCAGTACGTACTCCTGGTGGCTAGCGGGCAAAAGTGAGGGCGTGGCGTGGCGGAAAGCGGTGATGGTGGTTGTTAATTTTGGGGGGCTGGCCTCCCACATAATGATTCGTCACATTTGCTGTGTATTCTAGTCTGTATCACTCTTGCATATCGCTGAGCCACTCGAATGGCGTAATGAACTCTTGTTGGTCTGTTTTGTTTGAATTGAATGACTGTTTTATGCGTAAACACGCGGTTCTCGTCTGTTTTGGTTTCTTCTGCTTGTCTCTGCTGATATGCCTGTCATCCACTGGTTGGCTGATTTTAGGTTTCCCCTTCCCCTGTCTCTGACAAAGTAGACACAACAAGTTGAATGATTGACTAGTCATAGGCTCATGGCTGCGCTCTGTAAAGTGACAAACAAACTTTGTTATTCCCTCTAAGCTTAAAAAACACAAAAAAAAAAAAACAATCTATGTGACGAAATCTATCTCTATGCTTTTGAATGCGCCGCTGTAAACTAGCTCGCGCTCTTTTCGTTATCCTGTTTGGGCTGAGTTCGCTGCATTCTCCAGTCAGCGCCCCAGAACCAGTGCACGACCGACAGGGGCCCAAAGGCGACCACCAGCAGGCCCAAGGCCAAAAATGCGGCCCCGGGCCCGACCGCCGCAATCATCTGGTCAATGAAGGCCACGCCTATAGCGCCGATGCTGCACCGGACGAGATTGTTCATGGCCGAAGCGCTGGCACCTTTTCCAGGGCAGAGGTCAGACACTAGCGTCTGGTTGACGGAGAAGATGGCGTTGCTGGTGGCGGCAATGAAAAACTGCAGTGTCAGGGGCACAACGAGCCATCCCGAGACGCTAGTGAGGGAAGGGTGTAGCGTAAACCCGTATGCTGATGTAGACAAAATGAAAATTGAGGCGTAGAGAGGCATGCGGCCGAGGCGGGCATGCTCAATGGGGAAATCTGTAGGGAGCGATTTTGGAGAAAGAGAGGTGGTGATGTTGCGGTCGGTTTTGTACTTTGATTCGGCGGCGAGGAAGTCTTTTGTCATGAGTTTTCCGGCGACCCAAGAGCCAATGATGGTGCCGAAGCCTGTATCAATCACTGTTAGAATGGCCAAAGAAAATGGTGGCGTTTTTTTTTTTTTTTGGTATCCACTTACCATTAGGGAGAAATGCCAGACCAACCTGAAGATCGTTCAGGTTGAATCGGCTTTTAAACAAGCTCGTTGTGCTGGACGTGACCATGCTCCAAATGGCATACACAACGCCGCCGACAATGAGATTGACGAGGATGTCCTTCTGAACGAGAAGCTTCAATGGCGCAACAAAAGTGTTCAGGGTGATCTTTTTGCGCTGCAGCTCCTCGGGCTCTTGCATGTGTTCGGGTTCCTTGCGAAGTCGCTGAATCAAGGGTTTGTAGATGCCGTGCAGGCGCAGGGACCCGTTTCCGGCAATGGCCCGCATGGTCTCGGGAAGAAATATTATGATTACGATGACGACGATTGATGAGAGGATCAGAAGAAAGACGAAGATGGAACGGAATCCGAGAAATTGGCTGAGGATGCCACCAAGAACGGGGCCAATGGCAATGCTAAAATTTCGGACTGTTTTTGATCAGCACGGAGTCGACAAAAAAGACCAATGATGATATATCATACTGGAACTGTAGAAACTGATGAAAGCTCCACGTTCTGCTGGCGGAGTAATATCTTGAATGACACCATTGCCTACCACTGTTAGCCATGCCATGTCGCCGATCTGGCTAGCTTCTACTCACCAATGCTCACAGTAGAAGCACTACCTGCTGCTTGAATTCCTCTGAAGATGATGAGGACGGCAAAGTTTGGGGAAAAGCTGAGGGCGATATTGGCGCCAATGTAGACAGCGAATGATGCTATGTAGATGGGACGGCGGCCCAAAGAATCGGAAATGGCACCCCAGAACAGGGGGGAGATGGCTTGAACGATGAGATAGGACGTGATGGTCAAATTGACCGTGTTCAGGCTAACGTTGAGATCCTAGAATTTTTGTTAGTTCATCTTTGTGCTAAATTAGATCTGGAAAATAAAACCCTGCTCACCTTTGCAATAGCATCCAATGATGGAAAGTAGATGTTGGAAGACAGTCCAGAGAACAATCCAGCAACACCGATGATGGCCACTACAAGCCACTTTTGCTTTCTCGAGAAGATGTGGTACGGTGGCTCTGGCACTGGCTCCACCTCTGGCTCAGACACGGCTTCCAGAGTGTTTGCATCATCGAATGGATCCCGAGAGTCATTCCGCTGCAACTCTTCAGAGTGGGCGTCGTGGAAAGGGTCAGCAGGCTCTTCCTGCCTGGGCTCCGACCTGATGCTTTGCCGGTAAGTAGACGCAGTGATGTGCGAGGCCTGCGTATCGAACGTGTTTGTATGAGTCAAGCTGGTGCGAAGGCGATCACGACGGGACATGCGCGTCGTGGTGGACTCGGCATCATCTCTGTATCTGTCGGGCGCAAAGTCTGGATCCTGATATAAGGCCTGGATGCCGCCTGTTGCTGCAGCGTAGATGCTACGCCGCACCTCTTGGAATCTTGGGCTGTTGGGCGCCATTGTTTGAAGATTGTAGTCTGTGAAAGCTCTCTCAAGACAAAGACAGACACATAGACACAAAAGAAAAAGGCCAAGAAAAAAAAACTGAAATTCACCCCATTCAATATGGGACCAATTGAGCATGGACAAAGGGGTCCCATCTCCCATATCTTGATATCAGTCGAGCCAAGTAGACCGCAAGAAGGGAGTGGACGGAAACCGAGGCCATGCCGAGCCCGTGAAACATGAAGACAGGGTGCACCCCGTCTAAGCGACCACTGCCGTCGCAAGGTGACGTGGATCCTGAGCTCGGGTCGAGCCAAGCCTCAGACGCCATTGTCGCACGGAGGCAGTGCAGCAATAAACGATTAATGGTGATTGACCTGGGGCGTATTTTTAGTGTGTTGCCCTTCTTCGCATGGGCGCTTGTGCTGCACTAGCGTGTGCAAAGGGGAGGGAAGGGGGGGGGGGCTTTGGTGTGAAACAGTCTAGTCAGGCCTACGTCTGATGTCGCCGCATGTCACACCCAACACCCGGGCCCGCCCCGTGGAAGCGAGGAGCGGCCGGGGCTGGGCCCATCAGATCCCGAAGTTAATCTATCTCAGCCGCCTTCTCTGACCATGTTATCGCCGAAGGGTCCTCCGAGGAGCAAAGGTTCCCAATCGAGTAATCGGATCGAATGGCAACTTTTGACTCCTTGGTCCGTTTTATCTTTTGCTATGCCCCCACCATAGCTCACACAAAGACATCTTGATCTTGATCATTATCATCGTCATCAAGCAAACACACCATCATCATCATCCTCAATTCATTCACCACCATCCTCGTCACCATGGGCCACCTCTCAACGGTGAAGCGGAAGGCGCCTCCAGGCATGCTCAACCTCAGAATCCGCACCGACGTTGAGAGAGATGCGTTGGGAGACACGCCCATACTAATTTCCGAAAAGTCACCAAAGACTGTCGTCACACCAGTCACACCAACAGCGACGCCGCCAGCAACGCCCACGACTACAAGCACAAAACCCACGAGTCCAACAACGACCAGCGCAGAAACGACCACCACCACGGCGAAAACAACACACGTGAAGACGACAAGCGTAGCAACAACATCCCACCACTCAAGCTCTACACAGTCCCTATCGCCCACCGTTACGCGATTCATCACGCTCCCTGCTTCGCAGGCAGCCACCTCCAACCCGGCCGGGTCTGGCACCGCACTGCCGGACCAGAGCACTTCAGCAACCTCGCAACCAGGCCAGGGGAGCAAATTCACATCCACCACGGGCGTTGCACTACTGGCCGGTTTGGGAAGCCTTGGTAAGTGTCTTCTTTTTTTTTTTCATCCGTAATTTTTTTTTTACCTTGATTTTTAACATAAATGCCAGCCGGACTCTCCTTTATCGTCATGGCCGCCATCATTGTGTGGCGAAAGCGGAAACGCAGAACGGCAGCGGCTGCTGCTAAAGAGGTAAGCTTCCACTTGAGCTTAAATCCCAGCCTATATGTGAAGCCAACTAACGCTGCAAAGGGTGCCTAGGGTGTGTGTCCCACTCTGGCGATGCGCTTCTGCAATGAGGCAACAATTTTTTTTTTTTTTACTGGGAGGCATTCATTCATTCATTTTTTTTTTTTTTTCGTTCATGTTTCATCAACGCTGCGTGCGAATACCAGCATCGCACATCCCAAAAGGGGCAATAGAATAGGTTGTTGCATGTAATAATGGCTAGCCAGGGAGCGATATAGACTGAGATTGGGTACATTGAAAGATAAAAAAGAATAGAGAGGCGCAGTTGACAATCACAATTTCTACCCTATGTGCGTGCCACCAATGTACTGGCCTGAAGCTTGTCCATAGCGCGACGCAATGCGTCAATGCATCACGCATTGTTCGTATTCGGTATCGCGGCGAGGTCAGTTACTAACCGGAAAAGTGTATAGAATGAATATTAAATTACATTGATGTGCTAGAGGATAAAGTATTGGTATGCATGAAATGTTTATTATTTTTTTTTTCTTTTTCATCTTGCATCAATCAGTGGGCATTACTTTACGGAGCCCAAAAGGGAATGTGGGCGTGGTTACCGTTTCGCACCGTCTGAAGGCTACGCTAATCCCTATTTGGATGTATTACCCTATACTCTATTCAAGGAACTTCTCGGCAGTTCTGAAACTAACTTGACAGATCACCGCGGTCGGATAATGGCGTGATATAATAATTATTTATTCATTTATTTTAACCTTTAATAATAGTGATGAGAGTTGCAGAGTTGTGGTGATTGGTCAAGATTGGTGACGCAATTCGACGGATTTTTATTCAGGTTCTACTGGGGAAATCATGATCTGAAGAACCTATTAGTTGTGCAAAACCTGTCGATAAAGAAAAAAAACAGAAGAAGCTAGAATCCCCCCACTTACTTCAATTACACCAATTATCCTTTTTTATTGAATTTTTCGGCTCACGTGCGACTAAATAAAAGCGAGTTTAGTTGCCAAGCTCTTTTAGAGAGGAGATGTGTTGGTCAACAAAACCAACCAATCATATCACCTGAAATGGACTTAATAATGGGTCCGGGGTCGGCACCGAGGCTGCGGATGACCTACTCCGCGCTTGATACAGGGATGGTGCTTTGTTAGTATCCTCGGTCCTGTCGTCTCCAAGTCAATTCCCCGCATGTCGGTTCGGTGTCCGTATACATTTGGCCGAGTCCTGGCCATGCCGGCGTGCAAGTTAGGCCTAGCCACCGTTTCCTGGGCTGGGCATTCGGTCAATGTCTGAACGAAACCCTGTGAGGGCTTGCGGGGTCCGCGCCAACAGACATTTATACACCGCGATTTGATACCCCAACTCGCCCAAGTACCTGACGCTGACCTTCTTCTCTTCGTCTCCGAGCAAGCGCACCGTTTTAATGGCTTCAGATATCCCTCTGCGTCCTGTTCGCTCCCTCAAGGGCCGCGTCGCCATCGTCACTGGCGCGGGGGCTCTTCCCGGCGGTATCGGAAACGGGCGCGCTGCGGCAGTGCTGCTGGCCGAGGATGGATGCTCGGTCGTCTGCGCAGATCTCAACCTGGAGCTGGCCCAGGAAACGGTGGACATGATCAAGGCTGAAGGGCTCGGCGATGCCGTTGCGATTGCTGGCGATGTCACCAAGGCCGAGGACTGCCAGCGAATCGTCGACTTGGCGGTCACCCAGTTTGGTCGGGTGGATATCTTGGTCAACAACGTTGGTGTCATGGGCGCCAAGGGAAACTCCGTCGAGGTGGACATGGTCGAGTTCATGAAGGGCCTCGAGATCAACGTCGGGTCCATGGTGCAGATGGCCAAGTTCTGCATTCCGAAAATGGCGGAAAACGAGGGCCAGTGGGCCGGAAGCATTGTGAACATGGGAAGCGTTGCTGGGCTCAAGGGCGGAACACCAAACATTCTGTATCCGACAAGCAAGGGCGCCATTGTCAACATGACCCGCGCCATGGCGGCCAACCATGCAAGCCAGAGAATCCGCGTCAACTGTGTTTGCCCAGGTAAGCCTTTTCTTTTTGTCTGTGTGTGAAACTCACGAATTACTCGACTAACGCAGCATGACACACAGGCATGGTCTACACGCCCATGATGTACGGCGGCAAGGTTGGTATGGAACAAAGCGAGCGCGATGCCCGTAAGTCCCGCAGCTTGCTAGCCACTGAGGGCAATGGCTGGGATGTGGGTGCAGCAATTAGATTCTTGGCCGGCGATGAAGCGCGCTGGATGACGGGAGTCATACTTCCTGTTGACGCAGGTACTACCGCCGCGACGGGAATTGGCATCAAAGGTCTGAACACGTCGACCACGGTGAAGAAAGAGACTTGATCACATTATACCCAATATTGTAGCCTTGCAAATAGACATGATTGGACCCTTTGCATATCTCTGGCGATTTTTGAGTCAGAGTGCAATGTACTGTCCATGGGAACTGCTTTCGATCCTAGAGTGCTAGACGTGGTAGGTTAATGTGGCAGGTGAGAGTTTTTGAACGAATAATAAGTTTCTTTTTCATATATTTGAGTAATAAGACAAGTTGATTGTTCTTTCAGCTAGGGAACAAGGTTCAACACCAAACCTCTTGTTGAACACTGCTTGTATGCTGTTTTTTTGTGGCCTGGTGTCTGCGTCATCCGATGGAGTCTATCACTTGTTTTCCCCACTAGAAGTAAACAAGCCATAAGGCCTTGAGCTCATACTTGAACTCGCTCTTGCGAGAACTGATCTTTTTGTGGCTTGACATAGTGTATGAGCTGATATGCAAAGCCAAATTTTCATCACTGCCATGAGAAATGCATTCAATTCTCAAGCGTGTACTCATATTGGTCCACGATCCACTGGCAAAAGCGAACCCAATCAGATTGGAACTCTTTTTCAACAGCTGCTTTCACTTCCTCATTCATGCAACTGTACTCGATACTCCACTCAATGAGTACCTTCCATCCCAGCAGAGACATGGTATTGCTCGCTACCATGGCTTGGTAAAAGTCGTGTGAGATGACATTGGAGCTATAAAAATATCAGCATGTGAAATACCAAGCGCACGAGATTTCTCACTTACTTCCAAGCTCCCGGGTCGTCGCTGCTAATTGTGCAAGGGACGCAGTTGGATAGAAGTACAGGCAAGTGGTGCGACTTTACGGTGGGACATAAGCCTAGAACTTCGTTTGAAATAGGACAAGTTTCAATCGCAATATTTCTTTCCTTACACAGCTGCATTAATAGGGGATGCTTAGTGATGCTGAAACCATGGCCAATGCGTTTGGCGCCCAGCAGGATAACATCAAACAGGTTCGAGTCCGTATCGCCACCATGGTCGTGAGTCTCACCGGCATGAAATATGAATGGCAGGTCAAGATTCAAGGATTCGATCTTGGATCTCATTGATAGAAGCTCTGGGATCCAGTAGGCGTGGGGGTGACCAGTATCTTCCTGCCCATGCATATCAAAAGCTACAAATGGATTAGTTGTGAATTTAGTGCTCGTGTTCATCCATGACTCACCACAAACGAAATCAGGAAACTCTTGCTTAACTTGAATGCAGGTGTCCATACACCACTGCATTGCTTCTCTTGACGCGGAGCGCATGCAGGCATAAATAATTTTGGCACCATAGAACTTGAAACCAGATGCTTGGATTTTTGGTAGCTCCTCTTGATGGGTCTCCCAAAGCATTTTTACGATTTCAGGAACACCAAAGTCCCGTGTTCCGTCATCGCTCTTGATGGAAAAATGGTAGTCGAGGCCAAATCTGATTTCTGCGTAAGAGAGACCATCCTTGGCGAACTCCCAAAGCATTCGGCGAAAGTGACCTCGGTAAGCCCTCTCATAACACAGCATGGAGCGAATGATACGCACTGCCCTGTTGAATTGTACCCAGATACTAAAACGACACGTTAGCAAAGCATGAGGTGATCAAAGCTGCAATGACTCACCCGTCGACGGTTTGTCGTGGATGGTACGCATCGTCTGTTTGGAGTACCATTCTCTTCGATAGCCATGCCTCGGCGCCTTGTACGCCGCCGGGAAACTTCTGTAGAAATTCAGAGTACCTCATCCAAGACCCTGCAGCATACTGTGGCGAGAATGCGTCTCCTGCGTTGCTTGGTGGGGTGCTTTCCCCGAAAACGCTGAAAGTAGGCATAGCGGCACTGAAGAACTCCTTGCAAGTGAGCGGGATATCTGTAGCAATGTACAGCTTGTCCTGCTGGCGAGCTTCAGCAAGTACTGTGTCCGGCGGCAGCATAGCGTCAAAGTGGCTGTGGAGCAAGCAGCCCTTGGGAGCCTTGAGCGAAATTTCCAGCAACTTGCTTTTGGAAACTGATTCGAATCCGTGGAGAAAGCGGTGTCCCGCCTCGTTGCCTGACCCATCTGCGCGGATCCCGTGATGATTGTCTTCTTCCCAAGACTTTAAACGGCGCACAAACTCTTCCGCACGAGCTTCCAGAGCTGTTCTCTGAGCTTGCCCTTCATAGCCCAATCCACGCTCTGCGCTTATGAGAGACTCCCGCACCTTGAAGTACTCATCCGCAGATGCGTAGTTGGCCGGAACCGAAAAGGAAGTTGGAGCCATTGGTTGATTGGGCGCGCGCAAGTGCAGCGACGTGTATGAGTTCTTCTTGGCAAGGTAAACTCTGTGGTTGTGATTGGTTGGAGTTGAGGTTTTGGTGGCCGGAGGTTTTTATGAGAGAATTTACGAGGATCCTGTGCCGAGATAGCCGTTCAGGTTTGATAAGCTAAAAGTCTCAAGAAATGAGGTGAGATTATGGTCACATTTCTGGGTGACAAAGTGGGGCAATCAATGGCCCAATCAAATACAGTAAGAGTTTCGTAGAGTGTTAAGGCGTTGTTGGATGTGGCATTTGCTCAGCTAATAACGAGACATTCCCTTAACTATTCGGATTCTCTCACACAATTGCATCACAAAGTGGAGTTGCTTTTCTTCAACCAATTCATCATTGGTTTATTTCTACTTGGCATTTGCCCTTCTGTATTTCTTTCTAGCATGCCCCTCGGTGAACATACATGACAACAGAATCAGAAGGTAAGCCCGACAACTCCCTACGCGCATACATCTACCAGTATTCTTCCCTGGCTCCAGATTCGTTACTCTTATAAATAGCATCCAGCATGCGATGTCTGGTTAATGCCACCTGAAAATCGGGGACGTCCCCTGATGATGTTCCAGCAAACGCATCCCAAGCTTTGCCCGTATTGCCTGAGAAGCCAACCACCTTCGGGACCTCGATAGGCTCGAGCTTAGATCCTGGCTCCGCTTTGATAAAGCTAATAGTGGGTGGGAATCCCTGAATGTTTCCCATCGGGCCTTCAAGTAGAAGGGTACCTTTCGTACCAGTGATCTCCCAGAAAAAGTTCTTGTCGATCTGGCTCATGCCGCCTTGGCACACAGCTGTTGCAACACCGCCTCCTGGAAGTCTACCAACCACAGACAGATGGTCATGCGCTGTTTTCTTGGCTGTCCCTTTTGGATTTCCCTCCTCATCAGTGACGGTGACTACCGGGCGGTTATTTGCCAGAGTCGCCTGGATACCTCTCAGTTCGCCCAAAACGAAGCACAGCGCGTCAAGAGCGTGACCGGCCGAAATGGACACGAGGTTGGCA
This sequence comes from Calonectria pseudoreteaudii, assembly GCA_001879505.1. Lineage (NCBI taxonomy): Eukaryota > Fungi > Ascomycota > Sordariomycetes > Hypocreales > Nectriaceae > Calonectria > Calonectria pseudoreteaudii. The sequence goes on from KV875306.1 coordinate 49,631, forward strand.
CCATTGGCAATCTCGGCCCCATAAATATCTGGTTCTGGGAACGTAGCGCCGAACCACGGGCTGGTAAACAGCATCGTTGTTTGAAGAATATCGCCCAAGTCCCCACGGCCGACCAGTTCCTTTGCCTTGAGGATGGCGGGATCTTGGCGGCCCTGTAAACCGACAATAGTCCGTATACCTTTAGCCGCCGCGAGAGAGGCCATGCGGGCAGCTTCTTCACTGTTGCGGCCCAACGGCCATTCGCAAAATACAGATTTGCCAGCATTGAGGGCACCTTCAACAGCGGCGGCATGGAGTGGAACCTTGATGTTTACAGCCACCAGGTCAACATCAGGATCGGAAACCAGTCCATGCAAGTCCCCATATGCTTTTACGTCCTCACCGAGGTCATGAATCTCGATGGCCTTCCTGGCGGTCGCTTCTGAACTGTTTTGCAGCGCTACAATCTTGTAGCGGTCCGACCGAGTAAAGTAGGGAAGATGTGCGGCAACAGCCCATGACCACACGCTAGCTCTAGTTAGTTTTTTTGGGCTTCCAATCAGAGGCCTTGCTACTTACGGTCGAGATGATAGGCCAATAAAGCCAACGTTGATCGTGGTGGAAGCCATTTTCAGATGGAGTGGTTGGATTGGTTGGAGCGATGTAGAAGTAATGGAATGTGAAATACTGGTAGTGATGTAAAACTCTTAAACGAACCACAAGAACATGTTCTTATAGTTAATGTGATGCATCATGAGTGTTTTTTTCTTCTCTGTCCAGGGTGATTCCTGCTCTAGGTGGTGCTATTTTGTAAGCCGCCCTGACGACCGAATTAGGCAAGGTTGATGACAGATACAATTAAACTTTGGCCTCGTGATTTGCGCTAACTAGCTCCTCGTATCTAACCGCTTTGATCAGATACGGTAGATTATCAATGCTGCTCAGAACATGATCTTCTCAATTATCGTTTCCATGTAGCTGCGCGTGTTATAGATGACAAATCACATGTAACATAGACTCTAAAACCCTCACGCTGCCGGCGCTGCCGGATTTCCTTATAAGGTGGTGTCTTTGGAAGCCTCAGTGTCAATCAATGAACTTGCAACTTAAAAGCTGCCCGCATCTCATACCTGATAATCAGTTCGCATTTCTCTTTAACAGCTATTACGAACAAATTCCTGCCAAGATGTCTGCAGTAGCAACCGTTCTCTATCCCTCAGAACCCGACGCCAAGTATGACATCAAATACTTCATTAATACGCACATGGCGCTTCTTGCCGAACTCTGGGGAAACCAGGGCTTGAAAGAATGGAAGGTTACGACATATCTGCCCCTTCCTGACGGCTCGGCTCCGCCGTACGCGTTTGGCGCCACTGTCCTATTTGAAACACCCCAAGCGCTGAAGAACGCGTTCACTGGACCAGACATCAAAAAGGTAGTTGACGACGTGCCGAACTATAGCAACAAGAAATCTATCATTATATTTGGAGAGCAGACCGCAACGTCCCATCCGCAGACCACTTCCGAGTACGTTTTACCGATAAAAGCCCAATTTGAGTGTGGGCGCTCATACCTATGATATAGATAAAGCATTATGTGGCGATGGCGGTGGCCGTGTTGGTGCTGGTGTTGAAATAGAGAGGAGGGAGAAATGAAACTGGCTGGCTTGGATACAGGAGGATGTCACAATTTGCATGTTTCTACGGATTAGCGGACAGAATCTTTCAGAGTTATGTAACAACGCGTCGAAGTCTACAGCGCATTAGGGTGCTGCTCGCAATAAAATAGCTCTGAACGAACTTCATATGAAGTAGACACGTGCTGCAGGTTCGAGACTGAAGCATCCCGTTCGCAAAAGAATTTTTCTATGTTTGAGGTCATTTTTAAATGGAGTTGGTGAAAGCTTTTCCCCAAAAGTACGACAAGTCACGACGGAGTGGTAGTTGGGATAGTTGAAAGGAAAGAGTCTACTCATCAGAGCCCTGTCTTGCCGTCAAAACCTCCAACGTATTGGGGGTCGTTGGGTGAATCCCGAGTCTTGACACCAACAGCTTGCCAAATTTCGGAAACTTGTTGAGTGGAGCGTGGTTAAAGAAGTATGATTATTCAGCTATATTCAGGCCATCTGCAATCCTACCCGTTTTCTTGCAGGTCATCACAAGAAAGTTTCGTGTTCCGGAAGGGTTTCGGTGTCAATCAGTTCTACTCGTTTTTTTTTAGCCGTCCGCGCGGGCCACCATAAATTTATGAGGCATAGCGCGCGGCTTCGACTGATGGCAGGGCTCCACTTCTACAGACTTCAATGGTACGGGCTGCATGAGAAAGCACGGGTCTACAGTCAACGCTTATTTCTGTGGCGTGTCCAACTCTCAGTTTGGACGATAATGACACACTTCCTTAGTTATTGTCGATGGTACAAAATAGTCAAGTAAATCACCATTGCAAAAACCATGGTCCATGTGCAAAATACTAAATTGATGGATCCTCTAATCTAAGACCTGTTGCTTTTTGTGCTTCTGACCAACCATAGGGTAAGTGAAGGTTTCTCCAAGGCGGTGACACTCACAACTTAAGAGGAGACCTTCCCGTCGAGGTTAGCTTGATTCGAGAGCAGGATCCATAAAAAAAGGTCGTGACATTTATGGTCATTTGGTGAAATTGTAAGTATGGAGTAGTATTTTTAAGTTCCTCCAACATGATAGGTTGATGCATCTTGCAAGCATTTGAATGGGACGCAAAAAAGACATACAACAGCGAGGATTCCCCGGTCGTCACCGACCCGAGTACTAATTCACCGCTTCTCAGCTTGACTATGGGAGAGCGGACGGGATCCCGTATTTTCTGAGAGCTATGGTCGTATGTGACTACACAATGGACTGGTGCAATATATTAATGCGACTATTGGTAAGTAGTGAGGAAATATTGGAGTATTCTTGTTTGCGACGAACTACAGTCACTATCCAACGTGCGAACTGAATTTCGGATTTGCTATACTTCGAATGGTGTAAGTATCTTGCACACCATAACCAATGAAACATGCTGTCGCCTCTGTGGAGTATAATCGTATGTATGATAGATTCTTCAGACTAATAGCTAATAGATTACCCGCTCCTCATCTCCAACCAGACACCTCATTAACACCGTAAAGCTCATAGTTCTTTTCTTAGCTTTATTTATTAATCTAGAACTGCACTCAATAGTAATAGAACCCCATAAAAAGTAGACTCTAAAACAAAAGCCTAACACAGTACCCCAGCCAGGCTCTAGTATAGATCCCTAAGAAGAGAGTCTAGCTTTTGACTCCTCTCTTAAGAGTTTAGTACCTATATTTACTTATATACTTTTTTTTTAATAAAATTTTCCTAAAGTAAAGAAGTCTTAGTTAAATATAAAGAACTATAAATATACTATCTCTAAATGCTTTAGACTTACTTCGAATTTGTTACCTTATATATCACAAGATTAAGGATACATATATAGCTCAGGTCCTGTCCCTCTTTGAGGATCCAGAAACAATATTCAATAAATTACCAACTTTACTTCCTAAAAGTCTTTATAAAATATAGTATAGGCAGGTATTAGGCGAAACGATAGTGCTTGGCTACAGTGACTTAAAAAGTTCTACCAAAACCTCACCAACAAACTATTCTTACTCGCGGTAGTACTCTCCTCAGTTCTTTGTTAACAGTGCGTCAATTAAAAGATTTATTTTCTGGACCATGCGGGAAATCCACACTTGAGAATAACAATACCATGGCCGTGGGCTTTAGCTTCAAGTTGAGAGAAATTATGGTAGTGTTTGACACTATTCAAAAGTGGGACGAATTGGGACTACGACGGGTGGAGGAAGTACACGTTTCTTGTTAACAGATTTGACTCAGGGTTATGCCACGTCTTCCACCTGTATTTGCTCTGCATAGGGCCAATTTCAATGCTGCTGGCACTGCGCCTTGTTCTGTTTCGTCTGATTATATTAGGATTGAGAAGAGGACACGGTATGGAACACGCAATATTGCCACCATCAAGATGCGCCATCTCTTGCCGTAGTTGCTAGGTATTCAATTCTTTTCCTGTCCTTCAGTGAATTTTCCACCATCACTAACACTGCTTATTGATCATCGCTTGCTCCAAATGCGCGCTCTGTTCCCCTTCCTCCCGCTCGGTATTTTCTTCATCTTCTTCATGCATAATGTTGAAGCAGCAGTGGCATGTCATCCAGCGGTCGTTGGCAGGCAGGTCGTGCGCTGTAAACCAGCTGTACGCCATAGACTGACGGTGCCCTGCAACCAGTCGTTAAAACCTCATCACTGTTATTACGTGACACATTTCCATTGAGTTGATCTGCGATTGAGCCTGGGTTCGAGACGACCTTGTCTGCGACGGAAAACTCACAGAAAATAACCTCATCTACTACTGTACAAGCCTTGTGGACAGCAACCTCATCTATCACAGAGTCACATATAATCACCAAGACTACATTCGATACATATGATTCACAAACAACAGTCTTGTCTACTACTGAAGACTTGCAAATAACTACTATATTTACATCTATAGCCTCAGCCACTGAATTCCAGGGTATCACCTTCAGTGAAATTTCCACTGGCCTCTCCTACACATTCAAGTTGGTCTCACTGAGCTCTTATTTTATCCTGACCCACTCCTACAATGCCATCCAGTACTTTGTGGCTATTGGAATACCCTACATTATTCACCTGCGAATGGGACGCGTGTCCATTACCCTCTCGCCTGGACTCGATGGTACAGCGTAGACGCGCTGGCTGGCTAATCAGAGCCCATTGACTTCTGCGAGTGGCAACCTCGCCACCTGGCAACTTGCCTCTGCTATAGAGACCCCGATCAACCTGCCTTACATCTATTGTACCCGCGGCGATGATTACTTCCTGGCCTGCGCTTCTGAGGGTGGTGGTAACATTTTATACATGCGTACCATCACTGGACCTTACGTTTAGGCAATGCTACCACTGGGACCAAACAATGCTGTTTTCTTGAGCCTCTTACTGAGTAATTAAAGCTTTGTCAGGCTTAGCTTCCCATAGTAGAGTTCGAGGGTGTGGCTATCTATAGTAATATCGGGTGTTTATAAGTTTAAAGAGTAATGATACTGGCAACGGGGGATTAAACCATCGCATATGCAAATTGCGGTCACCATCGTGGTGTAATGCAAGGGGGTTTGATGCATCAGCTTTCCTTTTTTTCATAGCGAAATCATTTCATAATACAGCTGGGCTATCTTTATTCAATCATGCCCATTCCCCTCCACCTCCAGATACTGCGAACTGTAAAAGCTCTCTAGTAGCAATTGCAACACCATCGCTAAAGTTGAAAAGTCTTCTTTTTGGTTCCAGAGTGCTTTGTGATAGTTTTATCGATTCAATTCCTGGCTCATGTTCGCGACGGCTAAACCTTGCCGGATGTGTTCATCTCCACAAGCTTGACAGCCCTTTTCAAAATTTCCCTGTCACCTTGAAATGTCAACATTTCCACTGCATCCTGTGCATTACAAAACTGTGGTGAAAATTCCTGTTCCCTCTTGCCACCCGAAGCTCGGTCCTCAACCTCGGCAATGTATCACCGGATGATCTTGATGTTTGTTGGTCTTGTCATCGACCTCGCTAATGGTGACTATGAATGGCTCAGTTAGACCAAGATAAGAGCATGGGGATAGGGAATATTGCAATCTTCAGTTTCAACTAGAGCGCGAGTCGGCATGGTGATGGGGAAGAGGTGGCAGCTGTACCCCGTCTCTTCTTTCATCTCTCAGGGAGTGGCTGCATGCCTCGACTCGCCACAGTTGCGGCGTGTTTTCAAAAGTATCCATTCATCTTTAGGTAGGTAGTGGGCGAGGCAGACTTGAATGGCAGGCCCTGAGAAGTCGAAAAAAGATGACACCACAGCACTCGACGTACTTTTTAGTGGAGAAATTGCTGGCAGTAAAAGTTGAGGCAGCCTTTATTATAAAGATGGCGATAGTGTTACAAAAGGATCTACAGTAGGAACATGTGCTTAAATGCGACAAAAGTGTGACGGGTTATGTGCAAATCATTTGTGCAGATGAATAACTCCATACAAATGTGAGAGTGATCTGTAACGGCGTTGATTTCGGGTAAACTCATTTTCTTCTTTGATTTCCTTTTTTTCTTTTTGCCTATGCACAATCACATGTATACAGCAAGCTCAAGCTCAACGCACCAAATGAGGGATGATTATATCCTTCGCTTTTTTGTATGAAAGAAAATCACCAAGACTGTTGCTTTTTTGGATTCGTGAATACAAGGCAATAAATACTTGTATTTAGAAAATGTCAAACATCATATCTTCCGCTTCAACCCTGCTCTTCTTTATCAACTCTACCCTCATTGCACCGTGCACGTATGAATTCAGCACCACACAGTATCCGCCATCTACCAGCCTCAAAATCATGCAACGATCGTATCCGGATAGAACTTCCGCAACGTCCGCTGACTGGGCACAACAAGGCCCCGGTTTTACTTTACCAGATGTTTGGAAGAGCGTATCAAGATATCAAGGAGTCCAGACGCCATTAGCTTGACGTCTGCAATGTGTTTCGGGAGCCCAACTCGGGCCTATTGAACATAGTTCCGTTCTGTTTGAGAATATGGTGTTCAAAGGCGATTTTCTGTGCATACGCGATATGCTCTATTTGCTTGCTTTTTCTCAAACGACTAGCCGATCAATGAAAACGCGTCAGTCCAGGACAAATACAGCCGTGTGTCCTTTTACAGGGCTATGCCACCTCTAGCGACCGCCGGCACTCTTGTGCCGGTATCTCTGTCCCATACTCTCACGATGATCCCTTCCGAATGTACACATGTGTGAGCTCCGTCATGGTACTCATTTGGCATATCTCTGGGAATCCCGACCCAGGAACCCCCATATGTCCCCATCTCCGTTGTTGGAAGCCACGCATGGGTCGCAGTGAATAGGCTACATCGAGCAACAAGAAAGACCTCTTGATGCAGAGGGACAGGCAGCCATTTTAATGGCTTTTAATGAGGCAGTCTAGCCGAGCCTAGTCTCACAAGACGAAACTAGGCCTAAAAAGTGTTGGGTAGTCCCCACAATACATGGTCCGGTGTTATTAATCATACCCCCACAAGAAGTTGTGGCTCGAGTCAGAAATGTTCTCGCATCAGTCATAGAGCCACGACACGAAGGCAGAAAACTCGCTGAGGGATTGGAAATTTCGCAGTGCCATATAAAACTTCTCGCCCGACTTTTCCGCCTGAGACCTTTGGGGAGAAGAAGATGATGATGGCCGCACGGGGTTGCTGGACTTGCAAAAGTAAGCTGCAATACCACTCTCATGGCGATCCATTAATTTCTCTCCTCTATCCAGACCGTAAGATTGGTTGCGACAAAACACAACCATCGTGCAACAACTGTATCCGGACAAAAAGAGCATGCGGCGGGTATGCGTGCCGGCTGACTTGGCCAGACCAGTCCATCAGCGGGCGCAAGAAAGTCGGCCATGAAAGCGTCACACCGACACCGGCCCTCGTTGCATCGAGGCCCTTTGATTGGTATTTTATTAACTACACCTTTGAAGATGTCGTTCTCGCCAAAGAAAACGGCTCTGGGCGCCATATGCTGGAAGATTTGCTTGGGCAACCACTCTGCAGCTTGACGTTTCACCAGCCCATAACTGGCCAGGATGCTATACTGCTAAGTTATTGTATGCTGCTACTTCACCCCGTCCCCCTCCTCATTTTGAAAGTGCTTCGCTAACAAAATATTGAAGATGAAAACGTTATATCTCCCATGATCTCAACCACTCGAATGCGAAATGGGTTTAGCACGGAAATGCTTCCAATGGCTTTATCCAATCAGGCCCCGTCTGCTTCAGCTTTGTGCAGTGCAATGCTGGCCTTGTCGGCCTTCCATCATTTCGGTGCAGAGGCCGCGTTACCATACAGGTCGGCCGCGATGTGCCAACTTTCCAATTCACTATCAGCCAGTAAACACATCGACTACCATGATTACCTAGATGCCCAACTAGCCGCTTGCATGATGCTCTCTATGAGTAGTGTGCGCACCAAGCCACCACGTTTACTTTTCGTTTCTGACCGGTCCTAGGTGTTTGACAATACTGAGGGTAACTGGCACGTTCACTTACTAGGAGCCAGGAAAATGATTCATCAAGCTCTTGTCGTTCAGAAACATGAACTGTCCTCCAACTTCCTTCTTACGTGGTTTTTATACTACGACGTTCTGGGTGGTTTCACTCAGCCTTCTCGAAAAGGCTATGCTGAATCAGATCCCTTATGGTCTATGCAGACTTCAACATCTGATATCTCCATTGTAAGCTTCTTTTTCTGAGTAATCACGAGGTTTTTAAGTAACCATGTAAGATCATTGGAGCACTCGGATGTTCAACTGAAACATTTGAGATAATACATCGCATTAATCGATTGCGCGCATATCATGTCTGTGACACACGCCAAAAGCCAGAGGCAGATTTTATTCAGGAGCGGATCGAACTAGAAATCAAGTTAGTCATGCTCAAGCAGCACCTTGACTCTGACGAAGAAACCGCAGCGGATCTTGTTCGGCAAGAACAGATTTTAGCCACAGCTGAGCTTTATCGTCTTGCCGCACTGTTTTACCTTTACCGAGTCAACCCAATGGATGGGGACAGCGGCAAGATAGCTACACACCTTGGGCAAGCTTTCGGTATCTTAACACGGTTGGAATCTGCTTCAAGCCCGTGGCCCATTTTCATAATTGCTTGTGAGTCACGAACTGAGGAGCAGCGCATCATCATAATTCGAAAGCTGGATCAAATGGATAAACTGAGGGGCATTGGAAATATCCAACTGACGAGAAAAATTATCGACATGTTTTGGAAGCAAAGCGATCTTCGCGCAGATGGTGCAGCAAGTCAACGCTTGGATTGGTGGTACTTGGCTGACTGTAATGTGGAGGTTCCGTGGTTTGTATAGGGTGGTGCACGTAGGTTCAATCAACTTATCAAGGCCAAAGTAAACAGTCGAGGGAATTGAACCATAGATCACCAAATTCACTACTGCGCGTAGCCAATGTAGGCAACTGCGGCGCAAGACATGTGCGATTACTCCCCAAGGTTATCGAGAGCATCAGGTCTCCGAGACCGGGGAAAGCTCATGCGTGATGATGATCGAGAGCCCTCGTCTCCGAGGAGTTGCAAGGAAAGCAAACGAGAATGAGTAATACTTGTCATGGTTCTCTCCTCTTAAAATAGCTTAGTGAGTATAGAGAAGTAAGCTAAAGGAACTCACGATTAATTTGGCTCGAGAGCACCAGCGAGATGGCCTGCACTAAGTGGGGAATTTGAGCAAAGGGAAGGAAGTTGCGATCAGCATATCCAATAGAATTAAGGTAATCTACCAGAGTGGAGCGGACATCGAAATGCCTAAGCTTTTGACTTGACTAATCGAATGATGATGTGGCATGAGATTGGTGTTGATTCGTTAGGTGGCTCTGAAATTATGCCGGGTTTCCCGAATAATGGAGTATTTCACTGCAAATGATGCGTTGCTCATCTATTTGCCGAGATCGGACCACTTTAATATTGCATTCGTCGTGGAAATGATGTATATGGCTCATAAGCTGATTGGATGAGGTTTACGTGCGGGGGAGCAAGGCAGTTTGTGATAAATAGCCAGACTTTTCTTGATAGACAAGCCATCATCAATTGCCCACGCCAGCTTCATCAAATCACTCTATATTCCCCTTAAAATTTTGTTCAAAATGGCCGACTTGAGTATCATCAACACAGCCCTTGGGTCGATCCAAGCTAGCCCAGAGACGCTAGAACTACTCCGGGATCTGCACACTCAGGCCCTTAGCGAACCTGCGTATGTCAGCACTGACTCTCAACCAATTTCAGCTGCCTTGGACAGATTTGTAGCTCTGGACCCTGATAAGTGTGCCCTGGTCTATCTACTACTCCGTGCATCCGGCGCACGATTTGTTGTTGAGGCTGGAACATCGTTTGGCCTTAGCACTGTATATCTTGCTCTGGCTGTAGCTCAGAACGCCGCGAACCAAAATTCCACAGGAAAGGTCATTGCGACTGAGAATGAGCCCACTAAGGCTGCCAAAGCTCAGAAAAATTGGCTACGAGCTGGTGATGAGATTGTGAAGTATATCGAGCTGAGAGAAGGAGATTTGCGTGAAACGTTGAAGATGAACCTGCCTGAGTAGATCGACTTTTTGTTGCTAGATAGTAAGCTTTTCCTACCATGAATGGTTCAATCATATCAAATCTAACTATTAAAATAACAGTTTGGACCCCCCTCGCCTTACCTACACTCACTTTGGTGCAACCGAACCTGAAGGTCGGGGCCCTCATTGTGGTCGATAATAATCGCCAGGGAGGGATATGCTGAGTTCGACGCGTACGTAAATAATCCTAGGAATGGGTTCAGGACTACTACCGCGCCGTACTCTGGTGGCTTGCAGATTGCTGTGTACGTTGGCACAGGATACTAAATTTGGATCATATACAATCTAAATGCCTTCATTTTACTCACCGAATGGACTGTTATTCGCATTATGTCATGGAGCCATCAGAAAGCCTGTACTTGACTGCCCCCTTTGCATATCTGGGGGGATGGCGCACACGTACATGTAGTAAGGATCAAACGGTATTTCATTAGACAGGCAAAATTACTAAGGTCTTTGACCCCATTCAACTTATGTCACACGTCATTGAGAACCCTCGCAGCCTAGCTTTTACCACTGCTAACTACCCGCAACCAATAATCAATAATATCCCCACCTCAAACTCTGTATCCTCTACCCTCTGGCCCTCATCAATGAGTTATAAAGATTTGGCAAGCACCTCGTCACTGGCCGCCTTGGGAGCATGGGGTCTTGTAACCGATAGCGTGCGGGGAATTCTGTCCTCAACCGTGTCCATATGGGATACGGTGATGGGTATTTGATGATGTCGGTTCTGTCTCGCGTATTCGGGTGACCACTATCACTTGAGGGAGCAACACGATCTGAAGAAGAGTACTCGAAGCATCAATCTCAACCACTCGGCGATGCAACCCTGAGAAATATTCGTGTCATTGAACTCCTCCATTTCAAGCAGGACGATCTCGAGATTCCGATAAATCTACGTACTGTATCTTTAGCTGACCCAACCATATACAATACGAGGCTCTATCATATTTTGGGGGTGACCCCGCAAATGTACATCCAATCTTCTGCAATGGATCTATTCTCTCGATTATAAAGTCACTACAGGATGCTCTCGGTCGTTTGCATCTAAAAATATTCCCGTTTTGTGGGCGGATGAAATTTACATCAATCAGTGGGATACCATAAAGAAGAGCTTTCAAGTGAGTATGATGTCCGACATTTATCGCAACGCCGCACAAGTCATTATATATCTTAGGGAACCAGAAGCTATGATACTGAAAATGGTAGGTCTGCTCTACCAGCTAGGGCAAAGTTCTACCTCTGCCTCGGTTAGAAGGAACATGGGATTTTAGGGTCTATAAGACGCAGAAAATGAAATCGTATCATGGAGAAAGAGATTAAGATATTCCATTAGAATATAAAAACTTGCCTATTATAGCTGAAAACATGATTTCGGTACCGGATTCAGGAGCAAATGGTCCGCGGTGGTATAGCGTAGTACCTAATGGGCCACCATACACGATGTCATTCAGGGGTACATGAGAGCCTAAGACGAGTGGCCCGCGAGCACTGCCATCCTTGCCTCTTTCAAATTAATCATATTGCAGAAGCCATAGTTCATTCATATGATTGGTTTCTCGGAGCCCAAATTGATGCATAACCTTGTTCTATCAACACTGCGCTCCACAAGATTATATTGCCTTCATGGCTGCTACTACTCTGTATGGATTGAAAAACTTGATCCGTACTTTGCCAGGACTCGGACAAGCATGCGGTGCCAATTGTCCAATTCAACTGATGCTTTCTAACCTAGCCGGGATCTTCAAACTTGCAATTCTGCATCACAAAATCATCCATCGCACCGCCTCGCACAATGAGACCCTGCATTAAAAATGATCAGATTGTAGAAGTATGATCTTCCACTTGAATACGATGAGTTTTGTACTTGTAATATTTCGGCTGGAAATATGTTACAAGATGAAAAATTTAAATTTCTATAAATCTAAACACGAAACACATCTAGCAAATCATTTCTAATACATAGCTACTTTTTTAAATCAGTCAGTAAGAGTAAATGAGCGCTTAACAAGGAGTGGCCGTAGAACGGGCACAAGTAGGCGCCCATGGGTAACAGGGTTTGTTACCATCGTATCCTGCGCAAATATTTGTAGGTCATTTTAGTACATAAATATTGAAAACTGAATATCAAAATAAGCTTAAATGGGAAGAGTTATGGTAGTGGTGATGGGGTATATCTAGTCAATCCTTTGTAAACGGTCCTATATTATCGTTCCTTTTTTGTTCCGTATGAGATGCTAAAGATGGAGGCCAACATGTGGTACAACATCTCTTGACGGGATCCCATATTTTCTGAGTGTTATGGTCGTACGTGTCTGAGAGTGCATCAAAACAAGCTTATACTGGGGCTGGACTGGTAGCATAGGGCCCCAGTCAGTCAGAGCACGCCAATTTACACAATCCGGTTCCTAGATCAACAAGACAGGATTGCCCAAGACATTTAGGCACTTATTTATATCCCAAATCTCTCCAATTAGTGTCTCTCGCCGCTCCCATACTGCCTCTACCGTCAAAAGGACCTCTCCAATACTTCCCACCAGACGTAATTCTTCAATTACGGCAACGATATCCCTAACCTCCTGTTCCTGCTCGGCAGTCACCAGACAACCCACGACGCACAATGGCCAAGCCAGAGAGCGCAATTGAGCGGCGGATGACAAACCATGAAAGAGGTCCAGAGCCTGTGATACGCTCTGTTTAATGGCCTGGCTAGCAGGTTGCCAGCCGGACACGACAATTGACAAGTAGATGGATGCTGCGAGTGCCCAGAGCTTTGTGACGGTCAAGCGCAGGCGATGGGCAGAAGGACCAAGCCCGAGACTACCGTAATAGACTTCGGCCGCGATGTCAAAGGGCGGGGCTGGACCGGCCCAGATGCTGTCGAGGCGGGCAAGTCCTTGCTCCAAAGACTGCGAAATAGATTCCGAGCGCCTGACCAAATCAACAACTGAGAGCGTTCCCGCATGGTTGGTTTCTTTTTTCCAGCTATCCAAAGCTGCTATTTCCCCGATGGCAGTCAGGACCCAGTTCTGGCAACCAACAATTGTATCTAGCTCAATCGGACCATATTTTGAATGCATCTGGCCTAGCAGGCCATCGTGATGAGCATGTAGACGGGGCGGTTTCCCGAGGGCTGTGCTGGACACGATATCCAGGAACAAGAGCACGCCAGTGAAGAATCGAAACGCCGACTGATCTGCTGTGTTAGGCATTGGATCAATAAAGTTCAAAGCCGCCCAAGATGCCCGCCCCATCATGGCGAGAACCCCGTCAAGATTGGTCTGGGGGGATCCCTTGCTAGGGTAAGTGAGAATGTCTGCGAATAGAACGATTGTGGCGTTCAGATGCACACCCCAGTCGGGTGATTTTCCGATCATAGCTTTGAAAACGAGCATATAGATGATTCCCTCCATGGCACGGGCGCTCTGCACCAGTGATGCTCCAACCCCCCGATGACGGATGTTGTCGACCTCGTTCTGAATTATCACACTGGCCGCCTGTGCCTGCTCCACCAACTTGTCCCAAGTCAGCTCTTCGCAATTACTATGCTTGCTTCCCGGGTGTCCGCCACGGGCTGTGATGGTGAAGAAGTAAGCACCGAGTGTTATAGATGCGTGGCGGATGGCATGGTTTCCTTTGACAAAGTCATGTAGCCAGTACCGACCGCAGTCCAAAACAGACGGGCGGTAGTGGGGGAAAAGGAAGGGGAAAACAAAATCAAGATACATGGACATAAAGCTTGATTCGGCTTCCTCGTCGAGGACTAGGCTTGGGAACTTGGTGAGATCGAGGAGTGCTGGTGGCGGATCCTCGTTGGTAAACGAGGGCGTGTCATAAAGTGAAAGTGTCGAAGCTCCGTCAGAAAATTCAGCACTATCTTCGACAATGGTGATCGGAGTCTGCCTTTGTGGTGACTGATTTCTTAAGCCGTTGGCTCTGTCGCAACGTATCGCAGGGTTCGGCAAAACCACCGCTTCGGCTTGTTTGATATGAGATGATTTGGCGGCATGTGACGAGCCGGTGTAGTCGGCTGCCGATGTATTGACAAAGTTTTGTGCATCAGTATGCCCGAGCCGTCTCTCACGTCGACCGATGGATTTCTCCCTGATGTGGGTTTTGATCCTGGCCGCCATCCTCTGCTGCTTGACTGCCCCATCCATCCAATCCGGTTTGGTCTCGCTGTACACGCATGGGAGACCAAGTGATACACATGCCCCACAGAGGGGGTGAGCTTCGTCGCATTTCTTTCGGCGGATGCGGCAAATCCAGCAACCTTGGCATAATCTCGCCTCGGTTACCATATTCGAGGCCCTCGCACGTGAAGTCTGTTTTCCAGGGCTTTCACGAAAGAGGCAATTCAATTGTTAGATTGACTGGAATAAGATCATCCGTAACCGAATCTCGTGCTGTGGCAACCGCTTTGACTTGGCTGAGATTACATAACTAGCCTTCCTGTTTCGGTCCACCGCGCGGAGTGCTGTAAAGGGTTAAGCCAGCCCGTAACCTTGAGCACAGGCACCACGCACGAGTCCCAGAATTGGGATAGCGCTGTATTTGTAAGACGACAGGCCGTCTGTTTGTGTCATGGTAATATTCGAAAATCAGAAATCGGTCCACATTCTATCCAAGTGTGGATAAATTTGGGCGAAGGTCATCGTACCCGTTAATATATTGCTCGCAACTGGATATAAAATAACACAGCCCTCAAGCTGTTAAATCCAGTCCTACACCTTCAAGTACTTACACAATCTACTCTTCAACAATCAATTTCCACACATCAAATCACATCAACAGATTTCACAATGGTCGCTTTCACCCATCTTGTGCCTGCACTTTATTTTAATGTGAGCGGGACAATCCAGTGTGCGAGGGAAAAGCTAACCAATCACAGACAACCGTTCGGTTGGGGGTATGATAATGTGTATGCGATGCTTACTTCATCCGAGCTGACCAAAGCCGAATAGCAAATTTTGGGGAATCTGAGCACTGGCGGAGTCTTATCTACAGGCCAGCTAATTTCGGGAAACCTCAGGTCCGAGCCCGGTGTGAGTAGTGTCGGCGCCAGGATAGGCTATACATACTTACTATAACATAGTTCGAACCCAGCTTTACGGCAAATGTCCTTTATGGAGTAGACTACCCGACTATTGACCCTGACACTGGTTTTTCACGCTTTAATGCCCTCTCTATTGTGGTACCGGACGACGGGACAACGCCGTTCCAAATGCACAACACCGGCATCCAGTACCCTACCAATGAAACCATGGCCATCATGACGACGAACACGACGGGCTTGGCAGTTCCATACGGCGAAACATACTCAGGTAAGATACGAGATACCTCTCTGATGGGAAATTTATAAATAACGTTTTGTTTGAAATCAGTTTGGGTATGCGATTTCCGCGGTGGAAGTGAGAAATACGCTGTTCTCCAGGACAGCATCTTTGTTGGGAGTCAGACAGTCAGCTCTGGTTCTAAACCTGGAGAATTCGTCGTCGGCGTGAAGATCAGCAAGGTCGTCAACTCCAAGACTGATGTGACCATCGGCGGAGAGTTTAACTGATTGATGATTCTGTTGGCGGAGACCTTTCCCTTCTGTCATGGCTGCAGATTACCTGATGCCATTTTGGACCATGTCATAGGAATTGCCCGCTACCAATCAAAGGAGTAGTGCTGTACCTGGAAGCAATGTCGTTTTCAAATATATGTTCCTTTATACTATCTTTCTGATTCAGACCAACCTGGATCAAAATCTATTATTATTACATAGATAGAACTCAATTTATTTATTCATGGCTAGTTGGACCAATGAGTGGAATCAATCGACCACGCCGGGAATGTGTACCTCGGCCATGATGGCTGTACGCAAATGTATGGAGTAGTTACTTAGCTTTTTGCCGTATCCATGATTCCTCCCGACTTAGACTAGCCGCTGTTTTCAATTCCCCGAGCGATACAACTTCGGGGGGATGAGCCAGTTTGTTCTGCATAGCTATCATCACATCGTCTATCCATAAGATCCATTGTTGGGGCCGTGAACTTGGTGCGTCCACGATACGTGTCAAGTGGTCTACGAACTAGAGAGCAACGAAACGGCATTGGCTTGGCTTCTTTTTGTTTGTAGCCCGAAGCAAGACTCCTCAGCGTAGAAGATGCTGATTGGAGCGATAGATATCGGCTGGAGCTAATGAACACTCCAAACCCCTTTTCTACCTTCCTTGATCGCCTAGTATTACATGCCTTGCTGACGAATCTATCGGGGGGTTTCAAACTCCGAGCTGCGAGGTACTAACGCATTTTGGGCGCATGCGAATACATCCGCGTTTCTCAGGGCTGTAATTTCGCTCACTTCCGTCCAGCTCTGCCCACTTTTATCTGTCTTCGGACGTATCCAAATCCCCGCCCCCCTCGCTGTCTCCATATTGACGAGCTTCGTATGGCACTTAGTAATTCTGTGGCCCACTTCCTTGGGGACAGGCTAAAAAACTGAGTTACCTATGTGCCTTGTGTTCGTTCATACCAAGTCAGCTAATCGTTAATCAGCACCAGGGGTCACTGTGGCTTGATTTCGTTAAATACTGTCCATGGTACTCTCGAAAGTCCTTCTACTCTCAACCTCAATTTTCTTTCCACTTCTATCTGTTTACAAAAAAGCAATGTCGCCATCTACCCTTACCAAGAAGCTGGCTCCAGCCACTTCCAAACCGGCCTTCTCCGCCAGACGTCAGGTCACCGGCTTTGCCGACACCATTGCCGGGCGCCCGGAGTTTGACCATGATGCAACCTCTGTCACGATTACCAAGTCCCCAGACCCAGACTGGACGTATGGCGATGGTGTCCGCACTGGTCCTGCCGTGGGCAAGATTCACCAAGAAATCGACCCAGACTCTCCCGATCGTGACCCCTGGCATAACTATCGGCTCATGGTATCCTCTGTTGCTCCTAGACCTATCGCACTCATTAGCACCATGTCTGCCGATGGAAAGAAAAATCTTGCCCCGTTCAGCTACTTTCAAGCTGTCGATCATGCCCCACCAACCTTTGTTGTCAGCTTTGCATCCCGCTTCGGGCCTCTTTGCGATTCATACAATAACCTGAGAGAAACTGGCGAATGTGTTATTAATATGGTTAGCGAAAACATGGCTGAAGCTGTCAATGCAGCTTCGATCGACACTCCCGGTGGCATCTCTGAATGGGAAATTACCGGCCTAACCGAGGGTCCAACCACGACTGTCAAGCCATCTCGGGTAAAAGAGTCGGTCTTTTCGGTCGAATGCAAGCTTCTGCAAATTGTGCAATTCCCGCCTCAGCCGGGCATGACGAGCGCTGGAATTTGCTTTCTTCGAGGCACTCGGTTCTGGGTGGAGGAGGGAGCTGCAAACAAGGGGGTTAGCCATATTGACTTGGATCGTCTGAGGCCACTTGCTCACCTGGGAGGCTTTCAATATGGCCGGGTCTCGTCAGCTTTTGACCTGCCCCGAGGAAAGTGGGAGGATGAGAAGGTCGAGAGTGACTTTTTGACGAAGCTGGGAGAGAATTAGACATTTGAAGCTATGCAGAGATGGCACACTCCTAAGAAGTCAACGCATATTGAATGGGAAGTGTTTTCTGTCAAATAACCATAATTTGTGATATTTCGGTAGTTCGAAGCTGATCAAAAAAAAGTAGGTATAGGTCTATAAAAGCTAAGCCTTGGTATGCCAAGAGATTAAGAGACAAAACTCTTGTTCCTTGAGCATTGCAATCAGATTTAATACGAGAGCTCGTCTTGATGACACTTTTGAGCTTGATTGCGTTACTGCTCTGTCGGTATTATATTGATCTATCAAGAAAGGTTTATAAATCTGATTTCTAGAGGTCCTCCATTGACCTTAAAGCTTCCAACAGTTTCGCCACGGTAGTGGCTTCAAGCTGTAGGCTACTGGGATCAGCAGCGACCTTAGAGATTTGTTTCTTCCAAAACTCCCATCGCTGGATACTCTGCGGCTCAATGTCGCCACATAGCTCGCCTGGTTTATCCTCTGCGACTTTTTCCATTCCGGGATCCGATCCATCCTTCATGACCCGGAAAAAGAGATTGGCCCTTCGAGAGATCCACTCACTTGCCACCCAAACCTTACAGTCAATCAAAGGCCCTGCTTCAGCAGGCTCCTCAAGTGCCTCTTGTAGTTCCAAGATTGCTGAATTGAGCCAAGGTGCAAATTCGGCGCTGGAAAGCTGAGCTAGAAACGAGTTGAAGTTTTTCCACCTCGCGAGGTATTCATGGTCAACTACAGTAAGGCTGGCAGGATCTATACTTTGTTAGAAAGGGGAAGAGGACAAAAAGAAAGTGGTAGAAACTTGCTGTTTAAGCCGTTCCAATATTCCAGTACATGTAGCGACAGATCGGGAAGCCCTTTCCACAAGCGCAACTGTTTGTCGATATCTGCTTAACTACAGGGCTTCGAAGCGACGAGTGAGAGCAGTGCACAGGGCCCTCTTACCTTATTTCGGGGGTTGGCAGAGTCATTTCTTTGGCGCAGTATATTCAGAGCGAGAATAAGCGTTTCCTGCCATTCATGGCCTGGTGGAATGCATGAAGCTAACTCGATGACTGCAGGCCAAATTTCCCAAAAAGGAGGAATGGAATCGCTCGCTGTAGTGCAGCAGAAGATAATGTCGTCGGCAAGTTTCTGAGACTTTGCTTGTGGTGTCGCTGGATACTCTAAAGTGGCCCTGAGCAGATTGAAAATGGCCGTGGAAATTGGCGTGAAGGTGTTGGCAATCTTCAGGTCCACTTCCATCTTCAAGTGAAAGAAAGAAATTAGATAGAGGAATTGATGTTTAAAGGAGAAGGTGGGTGGTGGCCGTGGGATATGGACGGAAGAGCGGGAAAGATGCGAGGGTAAACCTGATCGGCCGCCTACAAAAGGAGGAAACATTGAATGCTCAAGCAGACTGTAACCTGAGATTAAAAGGTGTTGAGCCAATCATGTGCCAGACGATGAGGTAGAAGCGCCCATCGATGGGATGGACGGCGGCTAGATGCGGGGCGCGGCGGCGTCAGGGGACAGCGCTTGGCTCGGCGCTAGGGAAATACGGAATAAAAAGTCCACATGAGGACAATTAGAGAGCGATGTGCCTTCCTGGGTACTTGGATGAGGCTGTCATGGTCAACTTGGGTATCCTTCTAAAGCCCTCGTTGCAATCGGTGGGGATGGCTTCGTGCTGCTGACATTGCTTCCACCACTACTGATTCCTCGACAGACCCTTGTTAGGGATGGCAGTGTGTGTAAAAGGCTAGGTATACTGGAGATCAAGATGCCTTCGTAGAAACAGGAGATGACACAGTTAAGGTTGATCGCCATGGCTGGGCACCAGAAAATGGCACACCGTTTGATTCATTCAAATACACTTCTGAAAGCTTGAATACTTGGACACACCAGTGGCAGAGCAAGCTAGCCGATATTCTATGGGCGAAATGACAAGCAAAGTCGCACTCTCGATCGACGGTTGCGGCGATGCACGCTATAACTATTAACAAGGATTGGTCCAGGAGTTGGGCAGATGGCAGCGCCACCGTTTAGTTTATTTGGCAAATAGAGATGCGAATCACAAGACTAGCATTGCGGTCGGTGGTGCCAAAGACCAGCCCGTGGGCTGGTACTTCCAAGTGCGTTGCAAACGGCGGATACGATGAGCATTCTGGTATCACAAGCTGACGCAACAAGCTGAGCCAACGAAAAAGCTGTGGGAGTGGGCTGAGAAATGTTTAGGCTCGATTAGTTCAGTGGGCTGTGCTGTGGCATGGTTCTGATTTTGGTTTCTTGAATTCACATGCAAAATAAATACGAGATAGGCTAGTTGATTCCTACTTTGACCGCAATTGAGTTATTCTTTTGAAAATGCCGAGGAAGCCGGGCCTTTCGAAATACACTCATGTGTTCATCACCAGCAAGTGGTGAGATGGGCCACCCGAGCATCTGAAGGCATATAAACCATCTGACATGGCCCACAGTTAGCATGGCATGACAAACATGCAGGTCAAATCTGAACAAAAGTCCACTTCAGGAATGAATGAGAAGATAGAAATGAAAAGGAGCGGGACAATATCGAATAGCGAGAAAAGGTGACAAAGGTCAATCAGCGTTGGCTTGTTTCTAACATCATGCCAGCTGACCTTCGACGAAAAATACTTCTGATAACTCAAATATTATTTATGTAGTGTGTGGGGTTGTATGATTGGTAACCCCATGGCAGGATCCTGCGAGGCGCAATCACCCTTGGCATGCAGCTAGCGGGAAAACTCCGTTTGGCTCACCCCCTCAACTCACAACATCGCTTCTGTCACAGGTGGTTGTGCATGAGGCAGATATGTCCTCAAAGCAAGGTTGACGGATTTGTCATAACGGTGAGTCTAGAACTTTCAAGGGTATTACACGATTAAAAAAAAAATGCCCCCCCCCCCCCCCG